>CM060351.1:181472319-181870182 GCA_030545235.1 Helianthus tuberosus
ATTGTGTTGTTTTTCACATGTTTACCTCATCATTACAGTGTATATATTCCTAGGTGTGTAACTCTTGCAGCCAAGAGTTTATTAATCATTAACTGTCATGTTTTTTTTTGAGACACGTGTCTATAACCGAGCCGATCGTATAAAATGCGAGTTGATTTGTCGAGTCACGAGCTGACTCAAGTTGTTGGCGAGTCAAATACGAGACCAGTTTCTAGCTTGGTTAGAAATATTGAGTCGAGTTTGTTCGTAATTACTGAACTTGTGAACAAACCCTATAAGGGTTTAAATGTAAACGTGATGAGCTTTATTATTAAATCATTAAAATGGAAGACCGTTGATGGATCTTTTGACACCCTTACAAGACTATATGAGTCGTATAAGTGTATACGCGACTCATATAAATATACAAGTTGTATATTCCTTTTTTCAAGAAATATATAAATCGTATACACATATGCGAGCTGTATATTCTTTTTTTTACATCAACTATACTACTTGTATACAAACATGCAAGTTGCAGGGGCGAAGTATAGAAGGGGCGGGGAGGGGCGTCCGACACCCCGAACTTTTCGCTCAGTAGTGCTATATATGTAGTTTTAGAATAGAAATTTTTGGGTATATACGTTTTCGACTCCGGTTCTATAGAAATTTTTGGGTATATACGTTTTCGACCCCCTCCCCCCTCCTCGTGTCATTCGGGTCAAGCTCCGCCACTGGCAAGTTGTATATAAACACATCACCAGCATTCAACAAAGCATATATGACTCGTATATTGGGTGTCAAAAGATCCAACTGGGTATACGTATAGTAAGAAGACCCAACTTAAAATGCCATTGAAAATGGTAAATCCACACAGCACAAATTGATTCATCTGTGCTTTTATCATTGGACACTAAATGTAAAATCAATAGTAACTATAACGTATTCACTCATGTATTCATTGGTGAATATATTATTTTTGAAACTATAGTGTATGTATTAATAAATCAATTTATTCATGGTGGATAGAGTAGTTTTTAACCGTTAGTGATTTTCGTTTAAACCTTGTGTGTAATATGTATGTTTGTATATTATAAATTGAAAAAAAAAAACTATTTGTGAATATATACATACTATACATCCGGAATGAATCAAATTTGTAAAATTATTTTGTCCCACCGTGTGTTACGCCAGAGACTGTTCAGCTCTTGTGGTGGCACAACGTCTGTCAAGTGGCAGTCGGCGATATGGTTTCTCGAGGGAACGCCCAAACTAAACTATGAAGCCAGTGCGATGGTCTAATACAGTAAAGTCCTCATTAAAAAAAAATATATATATATATATATTAGACATCCAGAAATGAAGAGATGCTTGCCTCAGTGATGGTAGTTCCATACATGTCAGCAGAAAAAAAATATATATATATTATATAAAAATGAGTTCCAAAGGTGGTGAGTATGTACAACATGAACATGGATGTGAATTGAATCTTACTGATTAAAGGGGAGTCAGTCAGAACTGAAGGATTCTAAACCTACTCTACACTGGTTACCCTCCTAACCTACACAAACAAGGAAAACTCTTGTTTTTATATATCATTTTTGTCCTTTTTTACAAATATTCATTTGATTTAGGAGTTTTAACATGTAACTTCATGATTCAATTCTTATGGCCATTCTCCTCTCTGGAAAGTGGCTCTTATTTATACTTTTCCATGTGTATATATGTATGCCTATATATGCATGTGTTGTCGTGTAGGTGAATATGAGATGACCGTATTTGCGTGTAGGTAAATATGATCAGTGGCGAAGCTTGGATTTTTCGGCCGGGGGGGTGAAAACATATATACCCAAAAATTTCTATAGAACCGGGGGGGTGAAAACGTATATACCCACAAATTTCTATACGAAAACTACATATATAACACTACTGAGCGAAAAATCCCGGGGGGCGGACGCCCCCCCCCCCCCCCCCCCCCCGCCCCCATTAAGCTTCGCCCCTGAATATGATGAAGGGTTTAAGTTGACATGTTTTTAGCATGAGCGAGTTCAAAAAAAAGTTACATGTTTGAATTATGTGATGCACATTTTGTTACAAGTTTAGGTTATAACTTATAATAAATAATGTTTTACCCTTTTACAACCTTAAGGCGGGTCATACGATTGAGCTATGAACAAGGATCTCATGTAACTAACTAGAGATGGTTTGAATAAGGTTCTCTCGGTTGAGTTCTTTGCGACACTAATCTTACTTAAGCAACCATCCACAACGCTAGGTTTTTTTTTTTTTTTTTTTTTTTTGAAACAACTTGGTTAATTTTTTGAATTTGTTGTTTCGTTGGATGTATTTAAAGTAAGGGGCTGTTTGTTAGCCTCTGAATGGTCATTAAGAGGCTACCTCTTAATGGAATAGCCTCTTAATGGAACAATTAAGAATTTTACCAATGAAAAGGTAGAAGAATGTGACATGTGATGATGTACCATTCAGAGGTTACCTCTTAACCATTTAGACTTGAGGTTACCTCTTATTCATTCAGAGGTTTTAAACCATTAAGAGGTAGCATCTGAATGGTCATTAAGAGGCTACCAAACAACCCCTAAATTCTTTAGATTTTTGTGAATGTCATTAGGGAATCATAATAAAGTATGAGCTTATTTGTATTGGGCTTATATCTCAACCCATTTAGCTAGTTAACCTAGGTTGCTTTTTTTATATATTGTCTTTTTTTCTTTATTTATGTAACCTTTTTTCTACCCTTTATTCCTTTAATAATAAACCCTACCCGCATTATCAAGAAGTTCATAGCCAAAATAGGGATCGACAACCTTTCACAGATTTGTCCTTCGCAAATAAGGTTACACCATTTAATTATTGTTGATTACTTGAATTTTTTCTTTTCAAAATTATATTTAAAAAATTGCTGTGAAGATTTATTTAGTTGATCGTTTGGAGTGCTGTTTTGATTATTCATGAAGCACTAATGTGAAAGAATGAATTAATTGGCTTCTTGGTTTGAATTATTTATTTAAGTTGTTATTAAATACGCTTAGGGCTGAAAATAAATCAAATGTTTGACGAACAGTTTGTGAACCGTTCGGTGAGAAGATCGTTTGTGTACATTTGTTTATTAAACAAACGAACACGAAAAGAAATTCGGTTCGTTTAGTTAAATGAACAAACATGAACAGATGCCGCGTTTGTTCATTTATGTTCATGAACGTTGTAACGTGTTCGTTTGTTTGCAATAGTTCATTAGTGTTATTAGTTTTTATATTTTATTTAGATAATTGAACATCCTGACAAATAATATATTTAATAAATGTTAGTTTATTATATATTTTGTTCATGAACCCTTGTTTGTCTTAGTTGTGCTTATTTGTGTTCATCAACATTTGTCTTCGTTCGTTGCCTAAAATTAACAAATAAACACGAACAAGTTCATTGCCTTAACAAACGAACATGATCTCGTTCTGTAAGTGTTCATGAACAGTTGTAAAACATATATTTCTTAACAAACAAACACGAATAAGGTCTTGTTCGTGTTCGTTCGGTTAGTTTGCAGCTCTAAATATACTCTAATTGTTTACAGGTTACTCCTCCCCTAAAGTTTTTAAACAAAACCTTATATTTTTTAATTTTTAAAAATCTCAGTAGCAAACATCCTTTTTTTTAGGGGTTTATCCACTTATCAAAACTTGAATTTTAAATATATATATATATATATATATATATATATATATATATATATATATATATGGGGCCGCTAGAATGAGAACCACCTCGAGTTATGAGAACCGCGAGAACTACTTGATCCGGGGCGAGGTGGACCAAATTTTTTTTTTCAAAAACGTAGATGCATGTACTATAAACACATTCGTAAAAAAAAAAATTTTAAAAAATGCCGTGTGTGTAGTTTTTTACACCACAAGTTTGTGGTTTACGAGTTCCGTTTCTCGCGGTTCTCATAACTCGAGGTGGTTCTCATTCTAGCGGCCCCCTATATATATATATATATATATATATATATATATAGGTAGATGATCCTGTAAAAAGTGTTCAAAGTGTATTATAACACTATATATAATACTATATAACACCATATAAACACCGTATAACAATATGTAACACCATATAATACCATATAACACTATGTAACACTATATATCATTATATAACAAATATAACACTATAGGTTGTCTGATAGCATGTCTATGATAGATGTATAGTGTTATATTTGTTATATAATGATATATAGTGTTACATAGTGTTATATGGTATTATATGGTGTTACATATTGTTATACGGTGTTTATATGGTGTTATATAGTATTATATATAGTGTTATAATACACTTCTCACACTTTAGGCCCTTTTTAAACTATCCTTACCCTATATATATAGTGTGAGGTTCATTGAGGAACACTAAAAAAGTTGGGAACAGTGGGGAACCGACTCAAACGAACTCCGATTGGACTCATTCCAGCGGCGTTGGAACCGTCTCGTCGAACACGAACTAGGATCTCTTAACCCTAAACCCTAAATATATTAGGGTTTGGCTTTTAGGGTTCAGCTTTAGGGTTTAGCATTAGGGTTTAGATTTAGGGTTTAGCTTTAGGGTTTAGAGTTTAGCTTTAGGGTTTAGGGTTTAGCTTTAGGGTTTAGCTATAGGGTTTAGCTTTAGGTTTAGCCTTTAGGGTTTAGCTTTTAGGGTTTATAGTTTAGATTTTACGGTTTAACTTAGGTTTTAGCCTTATTTTTTAGCTTTAGGGTTTAGAGTTTAGGAGTTAGGATTTAGGGTTAAGAGATCTTAGTTAGGTTTCGACGAGCCGGTTCCAATGCCGCTGGAATGGGTCCAATCGGAGTTCGTTTGAGCCGGTTCCCCGCTGTTCCCCACTTTTTTAGTGTTCCCCAATGAACCTTCCCATATATATATACTTACATTATGATACTTACATTATATATATATATATATATATATATATAGGGTAAGGTTCATGCGAGAACCAACTTTATTGCGAGAATCGCGAGAACCAATGTGAACACAACCTAAAATAGCGAAAAAAACCTAACCCCCCCCCCCCCAAAAAAACCTAAACCCCACTCCCCCACCCCCAAAAACCTAACACCCCCCCCCCCCCCCAGCTAAAATGCTAAAAACTAAACCCCCAAAAAACCTAAAAAAATCTAAAAAAACACATTTTTTTTTTTTAATATTTTTTAAGTTAAAATCGCTACTTTTAGTAGCAAAAAAAAAAAAAAAAATTTTGGCTACTAAAAGTAGCGATTTTTGTATAAAAACTATTAAAAAAAATTTGTGTGTTTTTTAGCTATTTTTAGGTATTTTTGGTTGTGTTCACATTGGTTCTCGCGGTTCTCGCAATAAAGGGTGGTTCCTAACGGATCTTTGTCCTATATATATATAGAGAGAGAGTGAATTGCAAGATTTGTCCTTTACCTTTATACCCATTTGCAGGCGCTGTCCTTTATGTTTAAAATTGACGAGTTTTGTACTTTATTTTACCTTTATACCCATTTGCAGGCGCTGTCCTTTATATTTAAAATTGACGAGTTTTGTACTTTATGTTTTCAAATCATACACGTTTTGTCCTTTAGCCCTAACCCAGTTAGATTTTTCTGTCAAATCTGGTCATGCGCAATGCACATGAGGGTAAAATTGTCTTTTCACCCTATTCTTTAAAAATACATATAAAAGAAAAAAAAATATTATATATCATAACAAAACCCTCTTCTTCCCCAAATCAATCCCATTTCAAAACCCTAATTTCTTTTCAACAACCTGCTTCGGTTCAGCTTACTCGCTTTAATGGGGATAGTCCAGAACGGTTGGTTGCTCAAGCTAATCGTTAGTTTGACTTTAATGGCATAGCTGAATCAGATCGATTGACTGTAGCTTCCTTCTACCTGGATGAGGCAGAGGCTGATTGGTTCGATTAGTTACATTGCCATTACCAACTCGCCGGCTGGCTTTCACCCAGGCGCTAATTAAACGTTTTCGCTCCAAGGGTCTGGAGAAACCAAAAGAACTATTGGCCAAGCTTCAACATACCTCACTGCCATCGTTTTGAGGAAATACCAAATCGTTTAATGGTCTCTCCGATGGTTTTTCTTCCACCACTCACTCTACATTTTTTAGACAAATTCTTCTTGATGGGGGTAGCACCCAACGCTTTGTTCAGACTCGAATGGCCTCTTTTCTAAATTTTCTAATTGAATCGCTTACTCCTTTCTATGTTGTGATGGGTAGCGGGATATTCTGAGTTGGCTCGTCACGTGTCACTGCTGATTCAGGGCCATTAGATTAAGATTGACTTCTATGTTCTGCCACTACAGGGATAGGACTTGGGACGTGTACACGCTGATTATACTGCTGGCACATGTGAATTCAATTATGATGGTCAATCTATCATTTGACAAGGCGAAAACAGTCCCACCACCCAATTGATTCAACTTAACGGTATACATCGTTTGGCTAACACGGATGCTATCACTGCCTTATTTCAATTGCAATTACTACAACCTACATCGTCGTCTACACAGGATACCTGGTTCGTGACATGTTACAACAGGGTAAGTACCAGTCCTTTTTCTTCTCCCCTACTATTAGTTCTAAAAAAAGATAGCACATTAGGGTGAAAAGACAATTTTACCCTCATGTGCATTGCACATGACCAGATTTGACAGAAAAATCTAACTGGGTTAGGGCTAAAGGACAAAACGTGTATGTTTTGAAAACATAAAGTACAAAACTCGTCAATTTTAAACATAAAGGACAGCGCCTGCAAATGGGTATAAAGATAAAGGACAATCCTTGCAATTCACTATCTCTCTCTCTCTCTCTCTCTCTATATATATATATATATATACACACAGGTAGAGGATCCTGTACATTAATTCAGAAGTGTGAGAAGTGTATTATAACACTATATAACACCATATAAATACAGTATAACACTATGTAACACCATATAACACTATGTAACACTATATAACAAATATAACACTATATTTTGCCTGATAGCATGTCTATGATAAATGTATAGTGTTATATAGGGTTAGATAGTGTTACATGGTGTTATATGGTGTTACATAGTGTTATACGGTGTTTATATGGTGTTATATAGTGTTATATAGTGTTATAATACATTTCTCACACTTCTCAATTAATGTACATTATCCCTACCCTCTATACACATACCATTAATTGATTATCATAAATATTGTTACTACATCTACAGTTTGAAAGAAGAAGATTAAGGGAGAGTTTTGAAGAAATAATATCATTGACTTTCATCAAAGGTCAACTTAGTTGAGTCTTGTGTTGGTACGTATTCATTCTTTTCTCTTAATCTAATTCTTTTCAATTTTTTCTTGACTTAATCTAATCGATTAAGTCTTCTTTAGAATTCAACATTAAAGCATCAATTAATTTGGTTTATTCTAATTATCGGAACTTCGATTTTTTATAACTAAAATACACACACACTATATATATTATTTTAGCTATTCGATAGTCTTGATATTGTTCTTAGAAATCAAATTACGAAAAGATACAATTGGCGAAGAATAGTATTTGTAACACTCTTACTATTAAATGACGCTTTTCGTATAAATTACGAAAATAAACATGTAATTATGATTACATATACGTTGAAAAATACGGGTAAATTAAAAATTTTACAATTTAAAATAATACAACATAATGTGATTGATTTCATCGTTTAAAAAAATAACGACGAAACAACTTGCGGAAGCTTCATTTTCATGTGTTCGGTTCTTGTACGTCGCTTGATCTTCATCCGGGTACTCCTGATATTCACCTATGATCAAAACCAACTTAAAAGTTAGTTTTGATAACTTAAAAATAAGATTAAACAAGTTCATAGCATCTAAAGCATCAAACCAACAAAATATATATATATTTTTTTTGGACTAGTGCCTCTCGCGCCACGCGAGAGGCTTCCATTGTCCCTCCGCGTGCCGCGACGCCTGTCGCGAGTCGCGCTGATGTCACAGTGTCCCCTCGCGTGCCGCGGGGGAGACAAGTTTCCAGCAGGTTCATATCTGAGACCTGCATATCAGCCCAGCTATGTTTTTTTTAATTGAAAATCAAACTTTAAAGTGTCATAACTTTTTATCTACTTATCCGATTTGCGTGATTCTTTTTCCTACGCGTTCGTAATTTGATTCCCCATCACATGGAGTTAAAATCCGACATCCAGATTTACAATTTTCTAGGTTTTAAGCCTTCGGCTTAATTTTAATTATTAAACTTTTAACAAAGCTTTTGACCTGTTTATACTATCATCAAACCAACTTGTTTATTACACCCTAATTCTCGTGGATATCATATTTTAAGGTTTCCTATCACACGAGGTTCAAATCGCGGGTTATTATACATCATTAACCCGTTTATACTTATGCGCTTGTTTTGACCCGTTAAGGGTATTTAAGCGCTTTTACGCACAAGCCATACTCATTCATTTCTAACTTCATATTCCCATATTTTAATATCTACTTATATTCCGCCACCACTATTTTCGTGGTGGATTTGACATATTGAACCCATTACCCTAAGTTTTACCATTCGGTTAGTCATTTTACGCTAATGACCCTTTTTTTTACTATAAACTTATTTATGTGTACCTGGCTCGGATCAACATATTGACCCGTTTTAATACCTTGTCTCAATAATCGCTAATTCATAGCATCGCTAATTTATAAGCCGATTTATCCTGTGTGCATAAAACTCCACAAACACTTATTAGTTGTTAATTGTCAAATGGTATCAACATTACCATTTGACCCGTTTGGTCTAAACGACCAAACACTTTGCGCTTATATTTGACTAGATCACCATTTTACCCTTTTTATTCGTTTAGGCTTACTTAGAAAGTAGCCATTCAAAAACTCATTTTTTATTTATTTATGTCATCCCATGACCAAAATTACCATTTCACCCATTTTACCATTAAACATGGTTTTTCGTCTTTTGATACGTTCCGATCCGTATCTTTTCATGTCAAAATCATATTTTGAATATAACCCTGTCGTATTTATAATCTATAAATAAATACATATCTTACGATAAAGGTGTAAGCTTTACTTACCTCGCGTCCGCGCAAACATTCTTCGCATCCATCATCCGTTTGACCCGTTCCTTTCCAAGCTCGCACCTAGCTTGTTTAGAGTCAAACTATATCATAACATCCATAAGATGGTTAGATTGGTCATTCTATACAATGGCCATCACCCTATGGCCTTTTTTTTACACACTAATCAATCAAAGCATGCCATATATTCAACAACTAGTTTTATACCATAATTCTTTTCATTCACTAACCATTTGACCCATTAGTGAAGTTACTTATACAAACTAGTTAGTAAGTGATTTTAAACACTTTAAGCATGTCACATAAAGTGTTATTTGTTCCCAACAATCAATACTTCATGCCTAAAGCAAGTATGTACAATCCTATGCCTTTTTCTTGGTTAATAAGAACATTATTAATGTGCAGCGATTTTGTATTCAGCTGCTGTAATTAACCATTTTGACCCATTTAAAAGCTGAATTAGATCAACATGTTCAAAGATGGATCGTAGAACTCTCAAATAGCTTTCTAGGCATATATGGTACGTCTTCTAACGATTTTTCTATGATTTTTACAAAATCAGGGCAGCAGCTTATTTTTAGCCCAAACAGCATGCTGTCTTTTCGAAATAGCCACTGAATTCGACGTTTTTGACCCATTTAACATCTGAACCAAATCATCATGTTAACTAACTAAATGCAAATTACTCCGAGACCTTTCTAGGCATATAAAGTACACACCCATACGATTTTTCTGTGATTTATTGTGAATTTTTAAAATTCAGGTCTGCACTATATTATTTAAGCATTTCATCGAACACTTGGCGGGTTTCGTATTCAAGATTAGTCTCTAACCTATCTCTTGAACACATTGCCCCAAATTTATCAATATATCATTACAAATACACATATGTCACTAAGTTTTAGCATCAAAATCAAGCCCCTATATCTAGTGTACATGAGCTACATCTAGAACTAGCATCACAACATCAATGTTCATCCATTTAACACTTTAATTCAAGTGTTCATCTTTTTTATCATAAAACCCACTTAGCACCTACATAATTAGTTAACCGAAACACAAATTTATGGCGCTAAATCAACAAGTTTACATCTAGGGTTCGTTCCTAGACTCATAGACATCTCAATTTCACTATAACATTCATCATTCATACAAGAATTTCGTTTAAGAATGTTAATCAAATTTTCAAAGTATCACCAAATTACAAAATTTGACATACCTTTCGATCCTCTTGACTTGGTGATCGTTTATACGCGTTCATGCATTGATTTGGTCTTGAATTGATCCTCAATTTGGGGTTTTTAGCTTGAACAAGGGTGGAACCCTTGTTTTCCCCTTCCTGGTCGTACGAACACACACACACTTAGTGTGTGTGTGGTATTTTATTTCTTGTTTTATTAAAACAAGTTTGCCCACTTGGCCCTAATAGCCCTTCTTGTTTTATTTTGATCAATTGAAACCATAACTCATTATTTATCACTTAATTACATATTATTAACTAGGTTAATTATTCCCAGTTAATTTAATGGGTTCGGGAAGTCATAACCCGTTTTAATTTAAGTCCCGTTAAATCGGGCCTTTTATCCATTCTATTTTCTTGAAAGCTCTTATTCACTTTTAATTAATATTAGGATTATTCACTTAATTCCTAATATTTGCCGGTTTACTTTTACTACTAACGGTACTTTCCCCGTCTTTAGTATTAACGGGGTTTAATTACCAAACCTGTTTTTGGGGTGTTACAGTATTAGAACTTCAACAATGAATTGTTATCATGGTTTATCACCGCTCGACATCAAGAGTTTTAAGCTAGGATTATAAGCTTGTATTTTTATTTAGATAATAGTTGTACTTATATGTAAAGATATGATGGAATGGGTTGAAAACACCGCACACGTTCTTAGCCATATTATTGTCACTAAAAGATCAAAAACAAAGCCAAGTGGCTATTGTAAAGTCATACTAATGTGTGAACGTGGTGGTGTGTATAGGTCCGTTAAGGATCAAGTAAAGCAACGTTTACAAAAAAAAAAAAACATTTGAGTTGATTGGGATACATATAAAAGAGAATGATTGTTGGAAGTTAAGTGTGATATGTGGTGAACATAATCATCTGCCTGCACAACACAATGGAGAGGGATGCATTCGTAAAGAGACTGTCACGTAACGAGTTTCAATTAGTGGCGGAGTTAATGAAGAAGCATGTGGTATCATAAAGGAGCAGAAAAAAGATAACATCTCAAGGCTTAAAACCATATACAATGCACGCAATGAAATTCGAAAGACAACCCATAGAGGAAAAACTCCAATGCAGGTTCTTATGTCTTATTTACATTTAAATGAAAATGGTTATAGTTATTATATTTCTATCAGTAATATTTTAAACGAGTTGGAATCGTTAATTCTTCGCTCATCGGACATCGTTAAACTTATTGGGTGCATTCTCACATGTGATGTCGTATATGACAAACAAATATGATATTCCTTTTCTTAAAATTGTTGGTGTAACTTCTATCAGCAATACATTTTCTATAGCTTTGCGTTTATGCATAAAGAAACAAAGAGTATTTACATTTGGGGTATTAAAATGCTTAAAGTCAATATTAGATAAGTGCATGCAACCACGCATTATAGTTACGGGCATAGAGTTTGTCCTCATGAATGTATGCCAACAAAATTTTCCAAATGCTACTCGATTACTTTGTAGATTTCGCATTTCTCAAAGCATATTTAAGAATTGCAAGTCATATTTCAAGTCGCGACATAAGTGTAACACCCTTATTATTATTTAAAGCTTTTCGTATAATTTACGAAAACAAACGAGTAATTATGATTTCAAATACATTGAAAATACGGGTTCATTAAACCTTATTTACAGAATTAAAAACTATACAACATATTATGGGTGAGTTCGTCATTTTACATGCATGAACGATATAAAGTGCGGAAGCTTATTTCTTGATCGTGTTCGGTTCTTCGTTGTGCTTGATCGTCCTCCGGTGCTAAAATTATACCTGAAACTCATAAAACATGAGTTGGATTAGTCATACGTAACTTAAAACGTATTTAGACGAGTCCGGGAAGCGAAACTGATTAAAATAAATTTTTTTCGCCAAAACAGGGTTTTTCGCGCCACGCGAAGGAACCCAGTTGCTCCCTCGCGCCACGCGAGGGAGACCGTTTTCCAGCAGGTCTACAGCTCAGTTCAGCTATGCCAGTTTTTACGGAAACGGCCATAACTTCTTCGTTATTGATCCGTTTTACCCGATTCTTTTTCCTACGCGTCCGTAATTTAATCCTCCATCTTATGGAGTTAAAATCCTACATCCAACATAAGAAATTTTGAGACTTCTAAGCCTTCGACTCGTTACCTTTTTACCGAATTTTAACCCGTTTATGCATTTTATCAAACAAACGTATTTGTTTGATTCCTATATCACATACACTTCTTCAAATTAATGTTACCTACCATATTAGGTTCTAATCATAGGTTTATTACACAATTTAAACCCATTCTCGCTCGTATGCTTATTTTGACCCGTTAAGGGTATTTAAGCACCTTAAAGCTTGAAATCGCTTTCATTCATTTCTAGCATCTTATTTCTACATTTCTTATCAAGTAATCTTCCACTACAACTATAAGTGTGTTGGATCTAATGTGGATATCTATATGTTCCGAGTTTTACCCCTCGGATTATTATTTTACGGCAAGACTCAAATAGAGCCATTTGACTAACGTATTACATCTTTCAACTTCTACACTTATTCTAAGTATTTATCTAATCATGAAACTCGTTTCCAAACAACCTTTAAGGGTTGTTTGTTCAATTTAGCCTACAAGGGCGTTTTGGTCAATTTTGATCCTTCTTTTACGACAAAGGACTTTCAGATACTTGTTTGACGTAAAATTTCTGGTCTTTTAACTATGACCTTGTTTAGAAACCATTATGTTTCTAAAACACTACATTTATGACTTGAATTATTCGGTTTATCTTTAAGATAACCAAATATCTAATTTGACCTTGTTTAACTCTTAGAAAACCTCAAATTCTACATGATGAGTTGAATCATTACACAAACCTGGCTCGGATCAATGTATTGACCCGTTACGATACCTTGCCTTAGTGGCGCTAAGTAATAGCGATGTCACCATTCAATCGATATTTATTCCTGTAATCAAGCAACTCGACAATGCATTAGCCGATATTGTCAAAAGGTGATATTTTCACCTTTTGACCCGTTTGGTCTTATATGACCGTTTACTTTTACGAGATGGATTTATTATCATCTCGTCTACATGACTTGTACCGGTTTACACCGTACGGTCAATTTACTTATAAATATATTTCTTGATTATTTTGACCCCTTTATATGTTACGTCGTAAAGTGTCCTACAAAACTAACGGTTATCGTCAACGAGTGACTACATTGCCGTTTTACCCTTATTAATTGTATTGATTTACCTTATAAGGTAAATCATTCAAAACTCGTTATTTATTAGTCATCACATGACTAAATGACCTTATTAGCTCTTTTTAACCATTCAACATGGTTTATCATTATTGTCTTTTGTTCCGAACCTCGCATGTCGGGTCGAAACATCATAAGTCAAATGTGACTTTTGATTATTCAAAATTTATAAAACCCATAGATATCAAATAAAAGGTGTAAGTTTTAACTTACCTCACATCCAAATTACGCTTTTCTTTTCTCACTTGCTTTGATCGACCCGCTTGCTCCCCAAGCTTCACCTAGCTTATTAAGCGCCAACTATCATTCATTATTCACAAGGTTGTTAGATTAGTCATTCTAAATCATGACTTTCACACCTTATGAATCTTTGACTACTTTTCTTATTGAACTAAATCATAAATCATGAGTTTAAATTCTTGTGTCAAGACCCACTTCAAATCAAGTATGAACTCTTAACAAATCCCCATTTTGTTCAAGTAGTTCTTTCATACAAGTTAGTATGGTGTTTATAAATACCAATACACATCAATTTCATCAAATCATCCAAAACCCATTTTTCATGTAATTAGTCAAATAAGGCAATTACGCGTTTCATTCGTAATTTCAACATTTAAACATTCACTTAGGCATTTTAGCAAACACCTTGTGGGCATATTCTATAAAATCAACAATCTATTTTCAAAACTAGTTATTTACCCCAAGTTTTAACATCATTCATAAGTTCTTATGTCTAGCATGCATCACAACACCTAGACTTACTTTATGGAAATCAAATAACACCAAATTGATGATCATAAATCTAGTGTTCATCATCTTCCTACAAGACCCACTTAACACCTAAATGGGTGATTCTCAATTTCACATGCATGAACATTAATGCAATCAAATTATTGATTAGGGTTCATTCCTAACCCTGAATTTATCATAATTTCATTCAAACATCAATCAACCAAGTTCAGATTTCGATTTCACAAGTTTATCAAGAATTTGAGATGAAACCAAATTGTGAATTTTGACATACCTTGTGATCCCTTCACTGAGGTGATCACTAATTTGTGCTTGAATTTCGATTTGGGTTTGATTTGCCCTTCCAATTTCTTGATTTTGTGCTTGTTAGGGTTTTTGAGCTCAAGAGTTCTTGGCTCCTGTGAATATCTTGACCAGAACACACACTTAAAGTGTGTGTTTTGGTGTTTAACTTTTGTTTTAATAAAACAAGTTTCCCACTTGGCAATATTAGTCCCTCATGTTTTATTTTGATAAAATGAAGCTATAACTCACCATTAGTTACTTAATCACATGCTACTAACTAGGTTAATTATTCCTAGTTACTTTAACGGGTTCGGGAAATTATAACCCGTTATGTTTTATGTCCCGTTAATTTGGGCTTTTTATATACTTTGTTTTCTCAAAGTATTTATTTTCCTTTTTAATTAATATTAGGTTTATTTATTTAAGTCCTAATATTTACCGGGTTAAATTTTACCACTAACGGTATTTTACCCGTTCATCACTATTAACAAGGTTTGATTACTAAACCCGTTTTCGGGGTGTTACAAGTCTACCCCCCTTAAAGAGGTTTCGTCCTCGAAACCTTTTCTTACATAATTCATTGAGTTTAAACTCAGTGTGTTTAATCCGAGAAATCTTTTAAACATTATTTATACTTTTAACCAATTGTTAGTATTACCGGAAAAGTATGGTAACATCTTTTTGGTTACTTATTGTCTACATATCTCTTACGACATAATGCAACTTGAAATAACGTAATTTCGTTATTTCCACTAGTTTAGTTAACTTAGCGATATCCATCGCTTTCATATACTATCGAATTCTATACGAATCCGTTACTTTGTCTCGTTTAAGGGTCTATTTCTTTCCGTTATCATTTAATGCGGGGAATTATAACTAATTCCCTCGCTTAACCCATATGATCCGTAGGTTCTTTCACTTAGCCTCATATGTTATTCCTTTATATTTCCACCTTTTTAAGGTGAGACCCAACAGTTTGTTTCTTTCTATTTATGGCCCAAGGGTCTTCTTGGTCCTGTAGACCTTAACACTATGTCTAATCCCGTAGGTTATGATAATCCCGTAGATCATCTTTTATTCAAGTCTTTATTCAACTATATATATATATATATATATATATATATATATATGGTGTCAAGGCACCCCTTTTATGTCTAGAACTATTTACTCTTGCTTTTTGGATTTCATTTGACCTTGACCGTAGTCTAAGGCTACATTAGTTCTCTTTCGAATTATCTTTCTGACTTTATGACTTCTAACGTCATTTACACGTCGGTTTGTCCTACACTTACCGTTACCCGGTTCTTACCTATACTTCTTTACGACCCATTACCCGGGTTCTTTATCTTAGTGTTTTTAACATTTTTGTTTCGCTAGTTTGCGTTTTTCCTGTATATATTCCTTTATGACCCATCACGTAGGTTCATTAATGTTTCGCGCTTCCATTATTCAGTTTGCGCTTACTTGCACTACCAAGTTTTTATACCATATTTATCTTGTTTGACTTGTTCGTGTGAAATTTCATCACTTGTGAACATCAAACTCCATTCTTTATTCGACCTGTTCAACTTTAAAATAGTTGAGCGTAGTTACTAACATTTCTGTTTGCAAATTCTCATTGTCTTTTAGTCATGACTCATATTCCGAGTCTTTTGACTTTCTATTTCGCTTTCCCGTCTCTCGGTTTACGCGTTCTTTCCAAATCCTACCCATTCATCGGGTATCTTTACCGTAATCATTTTCAAGTAACCATTCTTATATGGTTTTAGACGTTATTTTAATTTATTTGGTCGTCTTAGCGAGATCCATCGCTTTTATTCTAATTAATCATTTATTCTTTATTCAATTCGTTTGACTTGTCCATGTGAATTTCATCACTTGTGACAGTCAAACGTTTATCCCTATGCCTTAGCATTCCTATTGGTCGGTCTGTATTTTTTTTTCTTTTTACTTGATCCTTGTCCCTTCTCTCTGGCTCGTTATCCTTACGTAATACGCTTCAGTCATCCGACTTACGTTTACGTTTACTATCAAATATCTTACTTATTTGATTCATTTGGGTACCATTTAAGTTAGTCCCATTCACCCCACCCTTACTACATCGGACATAAATGTGTCCATCATAAGAAGTTCATGGTACCACGTGTTCACTACTTACTTGGCCAGAGTAAGCGATCAACACCTGGTATACATGACCTTTTTATAATTTTCACATTACACCCCATGTAAGTAATGCCTCTATTTGTTTCTCTTGGAAACAATATCCCGAATACATTTTCTATTCGGGTTTTTCCAAGTTTTTAATCTACATATGCAACTTTCAATTTCTACATATTTGTTGCATATTACTATTTATGCAATTAAATTTAAAATGTGCACCTGGTAATGTTTGCCCTAACGGGCTTCTCTTGCCATTAGCCTTGTTCGCGACCGTAACGCAATTTAGGTCCTTGATGAGCATACTCTTTGGACCGTTCCTCTGTCAAATCTGCGATTTGTTAAACTCTCGCTATCCTCATATGCGAGTGTCCTTCAACTAAAACATATACAACAATTAGTAATTTCAACATTAAAGGATGCCCGTATTATAATACAAGGCTTTTCTACTATACGCATCAACGCGTGTAATTTCGTTGACTATATCTATTCTATATCGTTTTTATTGGTGTAACGTGTATTACACGATAACCATATGTGTTGTTCTCAACACTTTAATCATACTAAACCATTGGTATACATGTACTTACCGGATTTGCGATCAAGCCTCGAACCGAACACATTTGTCAACAACCTTGAGCTCTGATTACCAACTTGTAACACCCTTATTATTATTTAAAGCTTTTAGTATAATTTACGAAAACAAACGAGTAATTATGATTTCAAATACATTGAAAATACGGGTTCATTAAACCTTATTTACAGAATTAAAAACTATACAACATATTATGGGTGAGTTCGTCATTTTACATGCATGAACGATACAAAGTGCGGAAGCTTATTTCTTGATCGTGTTCGGTTCTTCGTTGTGCTTGATCGTCCTCCGGTGCTAAAATTATACCTGAAACTCATAAAACATGAGTTGGATTAGTCATACGTAACTTAAAACGTATTTAAACGAGTCCGGGAAGCGAAACTGATTAAAATAAATTTTTTTCGCCAAAACAGGGTTTTTCGCGCCACGCGAAGGAACCCAGTTGCTCCCTCGCGCCACGCGAGGGAGACCGTTTTCCAGCAGGTCTGCAGCTCAGTTCAGCTATGCCAGTTTTTACGGAAACGGCCATAACTTCTTCGTTATTGATCCGTTTTACCCGATTCTTTTTCCTACGCGTCCGTAATTTAATCCTCCATCTTATGGAGTTAAAATCCTACATCCAACATAAGAAATTTTGAGACTTCTAAGCCTTCGACTCGTTACCTTTTTACCGAATTTTAACCCGTTTATGCATTTTATCAAACAAACGTATTTGTTTGATTCCTATATCACATACACTTCTTCAAATTAATGTTACCTACCATATTAGATTCTAATCATAGGTTTATTACACAATTTAAACCCATTCTCGCTCGTATGCTTATTTTGACCCGTTAAGGGTATTTAAGCACCTTAAAGCTTGAAATCGCTTTCATTCATTTCTAGCATCTTATTTCTACATTTCTTATCAAGTAATCTTCCACTAAAACTATAAGTGTGTTGGATCTAATGTGGATATCTATATGTTCCGAGTTTTACCCCTCGGATTATTATTTTACGGCAAGACTCAAATAGAGCAATTTGACTAACGTATTACATCTTTCAACTTCTACACTTATTCTAAGTATTTATCTAATCATGAAACTCGTTTCCAAACAACCTTTAAGGGTTGTTTGTTCAATTTAGTCTACAAGGGCGTTTTGGTCAATTTTGATCCTTCTTTTACGACAAAGGACTTTCAGATACTTGTTTGACCCAAAATTTCTGGCCTTTTAACTATGACCTTGTTTAGAAACCATTATGTTTCTAAAACACTACATTTATGACTTGAATTATTCGGTTTATCTTTAAGATAACCAAATATCTAATTTGACCTTGTTTAACTCTTAGAAAACCTCAAATTCTACATGATGAGTTGAATCATTACACAAACCTGGCTCGGATCAATGTATTGACCCGTTACGATACCTTGCCTTAGTGGCGCTAAGTAATAGCGATGTCACCATTCAATCGATATTTATTCCTGTAATCAAGCAACTCGACAATACATTAGCCGATATTGTCAAAGGGTGATATTTTCACCGTTTGACCCGTTTGGTCTTATATGACCGTTTACTTTTACGAGATGGATTTATTATCATCTCGTCTACATGACTTGTACCGGTTTACACCGTACGGTCAATTTACTTATAAATCTATTTCTTGATTATTTTGACCCCTTTATATGTTACGCCGTAAAGTGTCCTACAAAACTAACGGTTATCGTCAACGAGTGACTACATTGCCGTTTTACCCTTATTAATTGTATTGATTTACCTTATAAGGTAAATCATTCAAAACTCGTTATTTATTAGTCATCACATGACTAAATGACCTTATTAGCTCTTTTTAACCATTCAACATGGTTTATCATTATTGTCTTTTGTTCCGAACCTCGCATGTCGGGTCGAAACATCATAAGTCAAATGTGACTTTTGATTATTCAAAATTTATAAAACCCATAGATATCAAATAAAAGGTGTAAGTTTTAACTTACCTCACATCCAAATTACGCTTTTCTTTTCTCACTTGCTTCGATCGACCCGCTTGCTCCCCAAGCTTCACCTAGCTTGTTAAGCGCCAACTATCATTCATTATTCACAAGGTTGTTAGATTAGTCATTCTAAATCATGACTTTCACACCTTATGAATCTTTGACTACTTTTCTTATTGAACTAAATCATAAATCATGAGTTTAAATTCTTGTGTCAAGACCCACTTCAAATCAAGTATGAACTCTTAACAAATCCCCATTTTGTTCAAGTAGTTCTTTCATACAAGTTAGTATGGTGTTTATAAATACCAATACACATCAATTTCATCAAATCATCCAAAACCCATTTTTCACGTAATTAGTCAAATGAGGCAATTACGCATTTCATTCGTAATTTCAACATTTAAACATTCACTTAGGCATTTTAGCAAACACCTTGTGGGCATATTCTATAAAATCAACAATCTATTTTCATAACTAGTTATTTACCCCAAGTTTTAACATCATTCATAAGTTCTTATGTCTAGCATGCATCACAACACCTAGACTTACTTTATGGAAATCAAATAACACCAAATTGATGATCATAAATCTAGTGTTCATCATCTTCCTACAAGACCCACTTAACACCTAAATGGGTGATTCTCAATTTCACATGCATGAACATTAATGCAATCAAATTATTGATTAGGGTTCATTCCTAACCCTGAATTTATCATAATTTCATTCAAACATCAATCAACCAAGTTCAGATTTCGATTTCACAAGTTTATCAAGAATTTGAGATGAAACCAAATTGTGAATTTTGACATACCTTGTGATCCCTTCACTGAGGTGATCACTAATTTGTGCTTGAATTTCGATTTGGGTTTGATTTGCCCTTCCAATTTCTTGATTTTGTGCTTGTTAGGGTTTTTGAGCTCAAGAGTTCTTGGCTCCTGTGAATATCTCGACCAGAACACACACTTAAAGTGTGTGTTTTGGTGTTTAACTTTTGTTTTAATAAAACAAGTTTCCCACTTGGCAATATTAGTCCCTCATGTTTTATTTTGATAAAATGAAGCTATAACTCACCATTAGTTACTTAATCACATGCTACTAACTAGGTTAATTATTCCTAGTTACTTTAACGGGTTCGGGAAATTATAACCCGTTATGTTTTATGTCCCGTTAATTTGGGCTTTTTATATACTTTGTTTTCTCAAAGTATTTATTTTCCTTTTTAATTAATATTAGGTTTATTTATTTAAGTCCTAATATTTACCGGGTTAAATTTTACCACTAACGGTATTTTACCCGTTCATCACTATTAACAAGGTTTGATTACTAAACCCGTTTTCGGGGTGTTACAAGTCTACCCCCCTTAAAGAGGTTTCGTCCTCGAAACCTTTTCTTACATAATTCATTGAGTTTAAACCCAGTGTGTTTAATCCGAGAAATCTTTTAAACATTATTTATACTTTTAACCAATTGTTAGTATTACCGGAAAAGTATGGTAACATCTTTTTGGTTACTTATTGTCTACATATCTCTTACGACATAATGCAACTTGAAATAACGTAATTTCATTATTTCCACTAGTTTAGTTAACTTAGCGATATCCATCGCTTTCATATACTATCGAATTCTTTACGAATCCGTTACTTTGTCTCGTTTAAGGGTCTATTTCTTTCCGTTATCATTTAATGCGGCGAATAATTACTAATTCCCTCGCTTAACCCATATGATCCGTAGGTTCTTTCACTTAGCCTCATATGTTATTCCTTTATATTTCCACCTTTTTAAGGTGAGACCCAACAGTTTGTTTCTTTCTATTTATGGCCCAAGGGTCTTCTTGGTCCTGCAGACCTTAACACTATGTCTAATCCCGTAGGTTATGATAATCCCGTAGATCATCTTTTATTCAAGTCTTTATTCAACTATGTATATATATATATATATATATGGTGTCAAGGCACCCCTTTTATGTCTAGAACTATTTACTCTTGCTTTTTGGATTTCATTTGACCTTGACCGTAGTCTAAGGCTACATTAGTTCTCTTTCGAATTATCTTTCTGACTTTATGACTTCTAACGTCATTTACACGTCGGTTTGTCCTACACTTACCGTTACCCGGTTCTTACCTATACTTCTTTACGACCCATTACCCGGGTTCTTTATCTTAGTGTTTTTAACATTTTTGTTTCGCTAGTTTGCGTTTTTCCTGTATATATTCCTTTATGACCCATCACGTAGGTTCATTAATGTTTCGCGCTTCCATTATTCAGTTTGCGCTTACTTGCACTACCAAGTTTTTATACCATATTTATCTTGTTCGACTTGTTCGTGTGAAATTTCATCACTTGTGAACATCAAACTCCATTCTTTATTCGACCCGTTCAACTTTAAAATAGTTGAGCGTAGTTACTAACATTTCTGTTTGCAAATTCTCATTGTCTTTTAGTCATGACTCATATTCCGAGTCTTTTGACTTTCTATTTCGCTTTCCCGTCTCTCGGTTTACGCGTTCTTTCCAAATCCTACCCATTCATCGGGTATCTTTACCGTAATCATTTTCAAGTAACCATTCTTATATGGTTTTAGACGTTATTTTAATTTATTTGGTCGTCTTAGCGAGATCCATCGCTTTTATTCTAATTAATCCTTTATTCTTTATTCAATTCGTTTGACTTGTCCATGTGAATTTCATCACTTGTGACAGTCAAACG
Source organism: Helianthus tuberosus (assembly GCA_030545235.1). NCBI lineage: Eukaryota > Viridiplantae > Streptophyta > Magnoliopsida > Asterales > Asteraceae > Helianthus > Helianthus tuberosus. The sequence goes on from CM060351.1 coordinate 181,494,367, forward strand.
TTTATCCCTATGCCTTAGCATTCATATTGGTCGGTCTGTATTTTTTTTTCTTTTTACTTGATCCTTGTCCCTTCTCTCGGGCTCGTTATCCTTACGTAATACGCTTCAGTCATCCGACTTACGTTTACGTTTACTATCAAATATCTTACTTATTTGATTCATTTGGGTACCATTTAAGTTAGTCCCATTCACCCCACCCTTACTACATCGGACATAAATGTGTCCATCATAAGAAGTTCATGGTACCACGTGTTCACTACTTACTTGGCCAGAGTAAGCGATCAACACCTGGTATACATGACCTTTTTATAATTTTCACATTACACCCCATGTAAGTAATGCCTCTATTTGTTTCTCTTGGAAACAATATCCCGAATACATTTTCTATTCGGGTTTTTCCAAGTTTTTAATCTACATATGCAACTTTCAATTTCTACATATTTGTTGCATATTACTATTTATGCAATTAAATTTAAAATGTGCACCTGGTAATGTTTGCCCTAACGGGCTTCTCTTGCCATTAGCCTTGTTCGCGACCGTAAAGCAATTTAGGTCCTTGATGAGCATACTCTTTGGACCGTTCCTCTGTCAAATCTGCGATTTGTTAAACTCTCGCTATCCTCATATGCGAGTGTCCTTCAACTAAAACATATACAACAATTAGTAATTTCAACATTAAAGGATGCCCGTATTATAATACAAGGCTTTTCTACTATACGCATCAACGCGTGTAATTTCGTTGACTATATCTATTCTATATCGCTTTTATTGGTGTAACGTGTATTACACGATAACCATATGTGTTGTTCTCAACACTTTAATCATACTAAACCATTGGTATACATGTACTTACCGGATTTGCGATCAAGCCTCGAACCGAACACATTTGTCAACAACCTTGAGCTCTGATTACCAACTTGTAACACCCTTATTATTATTTAAAGCTTTTAGTATAATTTACGAAAACAAACGAGTAATTATGATTTCAAATACATTGAAAATACGGGTTCATTAAACCTTATTTACAGAATTAAAAACTATACAACATATTATGGGTGAGTTCGTCATTTTACATGCATGAACGATACAAAGTGCGGAAGCTTATTTCTTGATCGTGTTCGGTTCTTCGTTGTGCTTGATCGTCCTCCGGTGCTAAAATTATACCTGAAACTCATAAAACATGAGTTGGATTAGTCATACGTAACTTAAAACGTATTTAAACGAGTCCGGGAAGCGAAACTGATTAAAATAAATTTTTTTCGCCAAAACAGGGTTTTTCGCGCCACGCGAAGGAACCCAGTTGCTCCCTCGCGCCACGCGAGGGAGACCGTTTTCCAGCAGGTCTGCAGCTCAGTTCAGCTATGCCAGTTTTTACGGAAACGGCCATAACTTCTTCGTTATTGATCCGTTTTACCCGATTCTTTTTCCTACGCGTCCGTAATTTAATCCTCCATATTATGGAGTTAAAATCCTACATCCAACATAAGAAATTTTGAGACTTCTAAGCCTTCGACTCGTTACCTTTTTACCGAATTTTAACCCGTTTATGCATTTTATCAAACAAACGTATTTGTTTGATTCCTATATCACATACACTTCTTCAAATTAATGTTACCTACCATATTAGATTCTAATCATAGGTTTATTACACAATTTAAACCCATTCTCGCTCGTATGCTTATTTTGACCCGTTAAGGGTATTTAAGCACCTTAAAGCTTGAAATCGCTTTCATTCATTTCTAGCATCTTATTTCTACATTTCTTATCAAGTAATCTTCCACTAAAACTATAAGTGTGTTGGATCTAATGTGGATATCTATATGCTTCGATCGACCCGCTTGCTCCCCAAGCTTCACCTAGCTTGTTAAGCGCCAACTATCATTCATTATTCACAAGGTTGTTAGATTAGTCATTCTAAATCATGACTTTCACACCTTATGAATCTTTGACTACTTTTCTTATTGAACTAAATCATAAATCATGAGTTTAAATTCTTGTGTCAAGACCCACTTCAAATCAAGTATTAACTCTTAACAAATCCCCATTTTGTTCAAGTAGTTCTTTCATACAAGTTAGTATGGTGTTTCTAAATACCAATACACATCAATTTCATCAAATCATCCAAAACCCATTTTTCACGTAATTAGTCAAATAAGGCAATTACGCGTTTCATTCGTAATTTCAACATTTAAACATTCACTTAGGCATTTTAGCAAACACCTTGTGGGCATATTCTATAAAATCAACAATCTATTTTCATAACTAGTTATTTACCCCAAGTTTTAACATCATTCATAAGTTCTTATGTCTAGCATGCATCACAACACCTAGACTTACTTTATGGAAATCAAATAACACCAAATTGATGATCATAAATCTAGTGTTCATCATCTTCCTACAAGACCCACTTAACACCTAAATGGGTGATTCTCAATTTCACATGCATGAACATTAATGCAATCAAATTATTGATTAGGGTTCATTCCTAACCCTGAATTTATCATAATTTCATTCAAACATCAATCAACCAAGTTCAGATTTCGATTTCACAAGTTTATCAAGAATTTGAGATGAAACCAAATTGTGAATTTTGACATACCTTGTGATCCCTTCACTGAGGTGATCACTAATTTGTGCTTGAATTTCGATTTGGGTTTGATTTGCCCTTCCAATTTCTTGATTTTGTGCTTGTTAGGGTTTTTGAGCTCAAGAGTTCTTGGCTCCTGTGAATATCTCGACCAGAACACACACTTAAAGTGTGTGTTTTGGTGTTTAACTTTTGTTTTAATAAAACAAGTTTCCCACTTGGCAATATTAGTCCCTCATGTTTTATTTTGATAAAATGAAGCTATAACTCACCATTAGTTACTTAATCACATGCTACTAACTAGGTTAATTATTCCTAGTTACTTTAACGGGTTCGGGAAATTATAACCCGTTATGTTTTATGTCCCGTTAATTTGGGCTTTTTATATACTTTGTTTTCTCAAAGTATTTATTTTCCTTTTTAATTAATATTAGGTTTATTTATTTAAGTCCTAATATTTACCGGGTTAAATTTTACCACTAACGGTATTTTACCCGTTCATCACTATTAACAAGGTTTGATTACTAAACCCGTTTTCGGGGTGTTACAAGTCTACCCCCCTTAAAGAGGTTTCGTCCTCGAAACCTTTTCTTACATAATTCATTGAGTTTAAACCCAGTGTGTTTAATCCGAGAAATCTTTTAAACATTATTTATACTTTTAACCAATTGTTAGTATTACCGGAAAAGTATGGTAACATCTTTTTGGTTACTTATTGTCTACATATCTCTTACGACATAATGCAACTTGAAATAACGTAATTTCATTATTTCCACTAGTTTAGTTAACTTAGCGATATCCATCGCTTTCATATACTATCGAATTCTTTACGAATCCGTTACTTTGTCTCGTTTAAGGGTCTATTTCTTTCCGTTATCATTTAATGCGGCGAATAATTACTAATTCCCTCGCTTAACCCATATGATCCGTAGGTTCTTTCACTTAGCCTCATATGTTATTCCTTTATATTTCCACCTTTTTAAGGTGAGACCCAACAGTTTGTTTCTTTCTATTTATGGCCCAAGGGTCTTCTTGGTCCTGCAGACCTTAACACTATGTCTAATCCCGTAGGTTATGATAATCCCGTAGATCATCTTTTATTCAAGTCTTTATTCAACTATGTATATATATATATATATATGGTGTCAAGGCACCCCTTTTATGTCTAGAACTATTTACTCTTGCTTTTTGGATTTCATTTGACCTTGACCGTAGTCTAAGGCTACATTAGTTCTCTTTCGAATTATCTTTCTGACTTTATGACTTCTAACGTCATTTACACGTCGGTTTGTCCTACACTTACCGTTACCCGGTTCTTACCTATACTTCTTTACGACCCATTACCCGGGTTCTTTATCTTAGTGTTTTTAACATTTTTGTTTCGCTAGTTTGCGTTTTTCCTGTATATATTCCTTTATGACCCATCACGTAGGTTCATTAATGTTTCGCGCTTCCATTATTCAGTTTGCGCTTACTTGCACTACCAAGTTTTTATACCATATTTATCTTGTTCGACTTGTTCGTGTGAAATTTCATCACTTGTGAACATCAAACTCCATTCTTTATTCGACCCGTTCAACTTTAAAATAGTTGAGCGTAGTTACTAACATTTCTGTTTGCAAATTCTCATTGTCTTTTAGTCATGACTCATATTCCGAGTCTTTTGACTTTCTATTTCGCTTTCCCGTCTCTCGGTTTACGCGTTCTTTCCAAATCCTACCCATTCATCGGGTATCTTTACCGTAATCATTTTCAAGTAACCATTCTTATATGGTTTTAGACGTTATTTTAATTTATTTGGTCGTCTTAGCGAGATCCATCGCTTTTATTCTAATTAATCCTTTATTCTTTATTCAATTCGTTTGACTTGTCCATGTGAATTTCATCACTTGTGACAGTCAAACGTTTATCCCTATGCCTTAGCATTCATATTGGTCGGTCTGTATTTTTTTTTCTTTTTACTTGATCCTTGTCCCTTCTCTCGGGCTCGTTATCCTTACGTAATACGCTTCAGTCATCCGACTTACGTTTACGTTTACTATCAAATATCTTACTTATTTGATTCATTTGGGTACCATTTAAGTTAGTCCCATTCACCCCACCCTTACTACATCGGACATAAATGTGTCCATCATAAGAAGTTCATGGTACCACGTGTTCACTACTTACTTGGCCAGAGTAAGCGATCAACACCTGGTATACATGACCTTTTTATAATTTTCACATTACACCCCATGTAAGTAATGCCTCTATTTGTTTCTCTTGGAAACAATATCCCGAATACATTTTCTATTCGGGTTTTTCCAAGTTTTTAATCTACATATGCAACTTTCAATTTCTACATATTTGTTGCATATTACTATTTATGCAATTAAATTTAAAATGTGCACCTGGTAATGTTTGCCCTAACGGGCTTCTCTTGCCATTAGCCTTGTTCGCGACCGTAAAGCAATTTAGGTCCTTGATGAGCATACTCTTTGGACCGTTCCTCTGTCAAATCTGCGATTTGTTAAACTCTCGCTATCCTCATATGCGAGTGTCCTTCAACTAAAACATATACAACAATTAGTAATTTCAACATTAAAGGATGCCCGTATTATAATACAAGGCTTTTCTACTATACGCATCAACGCGTGTAATTTCGTTGACTATATCTATTCTATATCGCTTTTATTGGTGTAACGTGTATTACACGATAACCATATGTGTTGTTCTCAACACTTTAATCATACTAAACCATTGGTATACATGTACTTACCGGATTTGCGATCAAGCCTCGAACCGAACACATTTGTCAACAACCTTGAGCTCTGATTACCAACTTGTAACACCCTTATTATTATTTAAAGCTTTTAGTATAATTTACGAAAACAAACGAGTAATTATGATTTCAAATACATTGAAAATACGGGTTCATTAAACCTTATTTACAGAATTAAAAACTATACAACATATTATGGGTGAGTTCGTCATTTTACATGCATGAACGATACAAAGTGCGGAAGCTTATTTCTTGATCGTGTTCGGTTCTTCGTTGTGCTTGATCGTCCTCCGGTGCTAAAATTATACCTGAAACTCATAAAACATGAGTTGGATTAGTCATACGTAACTTAAAACGTATTTAAACGAGTCCGGGAAGCGAAACTGATTAAAATAAATTTTTTTCGCCAAAACAGGGTTTTTCGCGCCACGCGAAGGAACCCAGTTGCTCCCTCGCGCCACGCGAGGGAGACCGTTTTCCAGCAGGTCTGCAGCTCAGTTCAGCTATGCCAGTTTTTACGGAAACGGCCATAACTTCTTCGTTATTGATCCGTTTTACCCGATTCTTTTTCCTACGCGTCCGTAATTTAATCCTCCATATTATGGAGTTAAAATCCTACATCCAACATAAGAAATTTTGAGACTTCTAAGCCTTCGACTCGTTACCTTTTTACCGAATTTTAACCCGTTTATGCATTTTATCAAACAAACGTATTTGTTTGATTCCTATATCACATACACTTCTTCAAATTAATGTTACCTACCATATTAGATTCTAATCATAGGTTTATTACACAATTTAAACCCATTCTCGCTCGTATGCTTATTTTGACCCGTTAAGGGTATTTAAGCACCTTAAAGCTTGAAATCGCTTTCATTCATTTCTAGCATCTTATTTCTACATTTCTTATCAAGTAATCTTCCACTAAAACTATAAGTGTGTTGGATCTAATGTGGATATCTATATGCTTCGATCGACCCGCTTGCTCCCCAAGCTTCACCTAGCTTGTTAAGCGCCAACTATCATTCATTATTCACAAGGTTGTTAGATTAGTCATTCTAAATCATGACTTTCACACCTTATGAATCTTTGACTACTTTTCTTATTGAACTAAATCATAAATCATGAGTTTAAATTCTTGTGTCAAGACCCACTTCAAATCAAGTATTAACTCTTAACAAATCCCCATTTTGTTCAAGTAGTTCTTTCATACAAGTTAGTATGGTGTTTCTAAATACCAATACACATCAATTTCATCAAATCATCCAAAACCCATTTTTCACGTAATTAGTCAAATAAGGCAATTACGCGTTTCATTCGTAATTTCAACATTTAAACATTCACTTAGGCATTTTAGCAAACACCTTGTGGGCATATTCTATAAAATCAACAATCTATTTTCATAACTAGTTATTTACCCCAAGTTTTAACATCATTCATAAGTTCTTATGTCTAGCATGCATCACAACACCTAGACTTACTTTATGGAAATCAAATAACACCAAATTGATGATCATAAATCTAGTGTTCATCATCTTCCTACAAGACCCACTTAACACCTAAATGGGTGATTCTCAATTTCACATGCATGAACATTAATGCAATCAAATTATTGATTAGGGTTCATTCCTAACCCTGAATTTATCATAATTTCATTCAAACATCAATCAACCAAGTTCAGATTTCGATTTCACAAGTTTATCAAGAATTTGAGATGAAACCAAATTGTGAATTTTGACATACCTTGTGATCCCTTCACTGAGGTGATCACTAATTTGTGCTTGAATTTCGATTTGGGTTTGATTTGCCCTTCCAATTTCTTGATTTTGTGCTTGTTAGGGTTTTTGAGCTCAAGAGTTCTTGGCTCCTGTGAATATCTCGACCAGAACACACACTTAAAGTGTGTGTTTTGGTGTTTAACTTTTGTTTTAATAAAACAAGTTTCCCACTTGGCAATATTAGTCCCTCATGTTTTATTTTGATAAAATGAAGCTATAACTCACCATTAGTTACTTAATCACATGCTACTAACTAGGTTAATTATTCCTAGTTACTTTAACGGGTTCGGGAAATTATAACCCGTTATGTTTTATGTCCCGTTAATTTGGGCTTTTTATATACTTTGTTTTCTCAAAGTATTTATTTTCCTTTTTAATTAATATTAGGTTTATTTATTTAAGTCCTAATATTTACCGGGTTAAATTTTACCACTAACGGTATTTTACCCGTTCATCACTATTAACGAGGTTTGATTACTAAACCCGTTTTCGGGGTGTTACATAAGTTGGAGTCTTTTAATAGAATGTGGAGTTTACTAACTGAGTCTCACACTTTGACATCAATCAAGGAAAATTACAAAGAACTTTAATCAATGTTGATCAAATATCAAAGTTCTACTGCTATTGTTGTTCTTGCTAGTGCTGTTGTTGTTGTCCTCTGTCGCCGCCGTATGCTTTGAGAAATGTGAAATCTACAAAGTAATCGGGTTGCATTCGGAAAATTTTGTCAGCATGCATTCATGAGGGCGAACTCTCTATCTGTAACTATAACGCATGATTACATGCACTTATCTAGTATTGACTTTCAGCATTTTAATACCCAAATGTAGATATCCTTTGTTTCTTTATGCATAAACGCAAAATCTATAGAAAATGTCTTGCTGGTAGAAGTTACACCAACAATTTCAAGAAAAAGAATATCATACTTGTTTGTCTTATACGGCATCACATGTGGGAATGCACGCAATAAGTAATGATGTCCGATGAGCGAAGAATAATGATTCCAACTCATTTGAAAGAGCAACCATTTTCATGTAAATGTGACATAAGAACTTGCATTTGAGTTTTTCCTCTACGGTTTGTCTTCCAAATTCTATTGGGTGCATTGTATATGGTTTTAAGCCTAGAGACATTATCTTCATTATGTTATTATTATGTTGTTGTTCTATTGTTCCTGTTGGGGGTGGTGGAGGTGGTGGTGTTGCTGTTGGTTTTGGTTTTATTTATCATCATCATCATCTTACGAGGGTTATACATTACCTGGATCATACTTGGTTGAACACTCACAAAGAATGTGTGTGCATTTGGACTGATAAATGCTCACATTTAAGAAATCAGACAACCAACAGAGTTGAGAGCCAGCGATAGTCTTAAATGCTCCTTCCATCCAAGCATGATAGTTGATTTTATGGTCAAAACTGCCAAACTAAAAGTATAGTTGAATTCAACAAATTCTACGTTAAACAAGTTTGTTGGTTGTATTGATGAAACTGTGAAATCACAACATACATCAATTAAAGCAAGTTTTGATAGAAGTAAAAATACACTAATGCATGAACGTAATTCACCAATTTTGAAACTACATGGTTGGATTTTGGATTCTAGTGCATCTTATCATATGTCATCCTACTTGTCATCTTTTGTATCTTTGACAAGTAGTTCAGTTGCGTTTGTTTTGTCTGCTAGTGCTACATCGAAACGACATAACAATATGAGAAAATATACGTAGTTTACAACAAATCTTAGTGCAATGTAACCCCAAGCAAAGGTTATAAAGCAAAAGAAAGTAGTTAGTAAAAAAAATATTAAAGTTCGTTGTTGCACTACTAAGATCATATAACAAAATATCAGGGTTCTTTGTTTTTCATTTTCTATTTTTATACATATAATCCATTTGCCGGTTTTATTCCTTAATTTAGTAACTTCTTTTATCATTGTTTTTTTTTTAATTCCTAAAAATCGTCTAATTAACCTTTAACACACATCACATTTGTAGAAGGAAATCACTAATGCCACTGAACCACTTAAACTATGTGTTAATAATGATATTAAGTTATTAACTAGGATTTGAAGTTCGAATATATTAGTAAAATCAAGACTAACAAAGAGGCTTTAGAACTCAGTGAATGAAAACAACCACGATGATCATCGAGCAACCATTTAACTTTTAATTTGAATGAAATAGTAACTTTTGGCATGACCCGTTTACGTTATGACCCACCCGTTCTAACCTAACCCATTTGTCCCCCATAGATGGAAAATCCCGGATTCGCCCACTTGACTCGACCCATTTAGCTCGGCTCAGTTTAGCTTGGATTATTTTTCTTTTAATGGATTTTATTTTTATATACTTTATAATATATTAAAAAAAATTGATTATTATTTACATGTATTTATGAGTGTAATTGTATAGGGGAAGGTTCATTTGAGAAGAAATTTAATGTGAGAAGAAAAAGAAGAAATGGCATATTAGTAAAATACTATTTCATTTATAACTCATATCATTAATTTTTTCTCTTTTTAATTAATTAGTCAACTAATCATTAATTATCCTACATATAATCTACAAAACCTACACATATCAAAATTTTCCTACATATACCCTACACATTATAGAATTTTATCCTACACAGTCGAAATTTATCCTACACACCTCGAAATATATCCTATACAACTCGTAATTTATCCTACACAACTACAAATTTATTCTACACTATAAATTAAGTTGTTTTTTTAATTTGGAAAAAGTATGTATTTTGAAAATGAGTTACAAATTTAATTTAGTTAGTTATTAAATGAGAAGAATACAAATTAATGATTTATATAAGTTTACCAATATACCCTTATATTAAAATTAAATGCAAATATTAAATGAAGTAAAATGAAGCATTCTTATTGGTTGAAACTTCTTCTTTTTTCTTCTTTGAACCTTCCACTAATTGTATATCTATGACATATTTGAAGGTGGATTACCATGCTAATAAACTTATATTGTAGTTCATTGAAATTTGAAACTTATTTTGTGTTGTTAAACTTGATTTTCACTTGTAATGTATAAACTTGAACTCATTTTTTATATTCTCTTTTAAACTATCGAATGATATTTTAAATTATTGAACTTTGAGAGCTATATATTAATTTTTCTTTTTGAATTCGAGCCAAACAAGCTGGGCCCGAGCTTAGATTTGCAGCCCGGTTTTAAATTTGAGCCGAACCGAGCCGAGCCTGAGCTTGCCCTAGCTCGGCTCGGCTCATGAACAACCTACATGACTTGTAATATTTTTTTCGGGGCTTTGATTTTTCATAGAATAACCTACCATACAAAGATAGAAATTGTGAAAATGAAAACAAACATGGGAACTCAAAAGATGCCTCCATTGTAGAGTATAATTTACATAATATAAATTAGCAATAAGTTGGTCCTTTGAGGTGTTGTACCTCATGTTTTGGTGGGTTTTCAAAAAAATTTTTTGATATTTAATTTTAAACCCAAACTACTTGATTTTGTAGTTTTAACTCAAAAGTTTTTAGTTTTTTCAATTTAACCTAACAACCTTTTTACTTTCAATTTTAATCCCCTATATTTTTCATATTTTGCAAAATTTTTCGTTTTACATTTAGTTCTAAATTTTACGAGTAAACACGGCACAATGTGTGTGTGGTTCAACGCTTTTACGTTTTGTTATACACTTCGTTCTAAATTTTGCGAGTTAACATGACGCAACGTACGTGTGTGGTTCAGTGTATTTACGTCGTCTATTTTTTAACAAGTTCGTCACAACGCGCGAGTCCTAAATTGAGTTAGTTATTATTTTCTCTGCTTATATGTCGGTCTAATTTCTCAACATTAAGACGTCGCAACTTCAATGTTGGTGGTCGTTGGCTGTAGTGTGGCATTGATGCTATTTATCACGGTTTTACGCCCCCGCCGCATCGCGGAGGACTTAATACTAGTTTTATTTAAGTTATATCATTAAGCTATTTAAAAAAAAAAAACTCCCTATTAATTAGCATGAAACCTTTTCAAAATAATAAAAATTCCAAGGTTTTTTTTTTTTTTTTTTTTTAAAGACAAAAACATTCGTACCCCTAGCCATCAATCAAATCCATCATGGGTGATGACACATGAAACACATACAAAAGTTTCAGGTCATTATTACTCGAAAGGAAAGGACACCATTTATAACACAATCACATGTGACTTATTTTCACAGGTTTCATCTTGTTGAAGCAAGACAAGAGACCAGCTTCATTATAGCTCAAACGTACGCCCGTACAGCTGGACAAACTAAAATCAATATGTTAACTTTTTATAACACAAGTACATTTATATAAAACAAATATTTATTATAATAGAGTAAATTACGTTTTTGGCCCCTGTGGTTATGTCAGTTTTACTATATTAGCCCAAAATAAGAATTTTTAACGTATCTGCCCCCATGGTCCCTATATCTAACCATTTTGGCCCCTTATTTTAACCAAACCCCCAACTCAGGTTAATTAACAGGCACATGACTTGCACATGATGTCTATTATTGTAATTTCCCCTCCCCCTTTAATGAGTTTATAAATAAAACCCTAGCCCACTTCATCTTCTTCCTGATTCCATCTTCTCTGTGATTCCATCTTCTTTCAAAACCCTAATTTCAGACCAGACCTTTCAAATCAAAGATGGTTATCTGCAGATGTGGGTTACCTTCAGATGTGGGTTACGTCTATGAACATCACATGGTACGGTTGATTGATGGTATGGTGATGATGGTGGTGAAGAACGGTGACCGGAGAAGACGATTGATGTGGGTTACCAGTGATGATGGAGGTCAACAGTGATGATGAGAGGGTGGTTCACGGTTGTAGGTGGTGGTTGTGGTGGACATCGGAGGTTGGTTCGACGGGGAAGACGATGGAGAAGAACGGCCGGTGGATATCGACTCCGTTCAAACATCCGGCGACGATTGACACAGCGACGATCGATTCCGAGATCTGTTAATGTTTGATTGGAATCGGATTTGGTGGGTTTCATTCGAACACACAAAACACTGAATTTGGGTTTTGTTTTTGATTTGTTCTTTGACAATTTTGTGTTAGGAATTTAGGGGGTGTTTGGATGTTGTTTATGTGGGGATGATGATGATGACGATGATCTGGGTTAGATTTTGTGTTTGAAGTTTATGTGGGGATGATGATGATGGTTGAAGATGATGATGTTCGTTAAAGATCCGGGTTAGAACATCTTCAAACCACTTTCAACCCCAGATCTTCAAGAACATCTTCAAACCACTTTCAAACCCAGATCTTCAAGAACATCTTCGTCTTCTTACCCAAAACTTCAAGAACATATCATCATCAAACCCAGATCTTCAAATACATAACCATCATCATCATTCCCTGAGTTTATGTGGGGCCACCGCTGTGCACCACCGTGCGCCGCCACCTGCAGCTGCCATAGAGATGAAGATGATGATGTTTGGTTGAAGATCTGGGATTTTTTTTACAAAGTCATTAAAAGGGGGAGGTGAAATTACCATATTACCCATCATGTGCAACCCATGTGACCAAGAAGTTAACCAGAGTTGGGGTTTGGTTAGAATTAGGGGCCAAAATGGTTAGATATAGGGACCATGGGGGCAGATACGTTAAAAATTCTTATTTTGGGCTAATATAGTAAAACTGACATAACCACAGGGGCCAAAAACGTAATTTACTCATTATAATATAACCAAATTTCAATATCATATCTAAGACTAACTGTATATATACTGTTTTACATTTAATGAGTTCAGATTCAGAAATTATTTTATGAGGTTACGGATTAGGTGTTCAATCATATTTTTCAAGAGATGCGATTGAGTTTTTTTTTCCTAGAAAATACACATTTTTTTTCAAAGGGTACGCCCGTCCACCCAGCCATCAATCCGGATCTGCCCTGTAATGAATATTAACCAAAGGTGTAAATGTGTTAGAGATGAGCCAAGATACTCTTAGGTTTGAACTTGACTTGTTTTTGTTTTCTTTTAAATATAATAAAGCATAACTTTACTTATACGAAAACTATAGTATTAAGAGCGTGTTTGGGGTTGAGTTTTGAATGAGATTTTTACATTATTGAGTTTTGAAATCGTAAATAATCAGTTTTGAGTATTTGGGTAAAAAAATAAAAAAAAAATGATTATTTGTGTTTAGAAAGTTACAAAACGCAGTTTTCCAAAAGCAGCTCCCCCTACTGCAACAAAACACAGTTTTCCAAAAATTGATTATTTGCGTTTAGAAAAGGATTTTCAATTGTTTATTTTTTTAAGAGTTAAATGCTTGGTTGGTCCCTGAGGTTTGCAAAAATTTCATACTTGGTCCTAGTGGTTTACTAATTACACGCGTGGTCCCAAAAGTTGTCAAAAATGAACTCGGTTGGTCCCCTGACCTAATCTCTGTTAAATTTCTCAGTTAACTATGTGTGAAATTACTATATTACCCCTGAACAATTAAAAGAAATAAACAAATTTCTCAGTTAACCTAGCCTCCTTTGTTCTACAAATTCATTCAGTAAGTCAAGATGACTCCAAATCGACATAGGGCTTTTGATTCCCTGATAAAAGGGAACTGAATGGTGTGTGAAACACTTACCGATTGCGCCGAATTAACGAGTCTCGAAGGAATCCGGCGAGAACGAATTCCGGCGAGTTGCAGGTACAAAGTAGAACGGCAGTGAATGAGCTGCAGGTACGAGTCACGAACGAATTCCGGCGATAAACGGCAGTGGTGTGCATACCTGTTTTCCTGGTGGTGATGAATCGTGAATCGTTGCCAGGAATTGTAGAATAACCTGTGTCGCAACTCGGGAAGGACGGCCACTAGCGCCATCGTCGGATGAATTGAGATTTGAAGTGGAATCTTCGTTTTCTTCATCGGCTTCGGTTTCTGGATGATTTGGTGAGTGATTTTGGATCGGATTGTGAGTGATTGTGTGGAGATTCAGGTTCTGGATCATCTGATAGTATAGATCTGAAGAAATCCATTGATGATTGAAGTGATTTGAGAAGATGATGATTTCTAGGGTTTTTGTGTAGATGATGAACTGATTATGATATTATCAAGAGTTAAATGCCTGGTTGGTAGTTTTGGGTGGTGGTGGGTGGTAGTAATGGTGGTAGTTTTGGGTGAAGAAGATGATGGATATGTCTTGTTTTTAATTGTTTAAGGGTAATATAGTCATTTCATACATAGTTAACTGAGAAATTTAACAGAGGTTAGGTCAGGGGACCAACCGAGTTCATTTTTGACAACTTTTGGGACCACGCGTGTAATTAGTAAACCACTGGGACCAGGTCTGCAATTTTCGCAAACCACAGGAACCAACCAAGCATTTAACTCTTTTTTTAAATATATAATTGCCAAACACTCAAATAGTTGATTATCTGATTATTGTGATATCATGCAACATAATCAAATCCAAACACTATCTTTCAACATCACGTTTTGTTACAGTTAATTATCTGATTCTGATTATTCAAAACGCATAATCTATTTTTTAAACTCAACCCCAAACACCCTCTAAGGGGGTGTTTGGTGTTGCGTTTTCAAAATAGATTATGCGTTTTCAAAACTGCGTTTTGGAGGCAGATAATCACTTTTTCATCCAAACACTTTTTTTAGATTATTTATGTTTTACAAATGCAATAATTAAATAATCACTTCAAAACGTAATCCCAAACACCCTCTAAGTTATAATTATCATAATTCTTAGCTAGTAGTTATTATTATGTAATTATATGTTTATTATATTTATGCTAACGACAGGTTTGCAACCTTAATTAGGCTCGATATGTTAAGCTCATGTTAGTTTATTAAAGGAACTTCAATAATAGGCTTGAGTTTGATTAAGTTCAACTCAATTCAAGATTTTAGGGAGCCGATCTCGAATAGTAGATCTCAAGCTTGGCTGTTTTACACCTTTACTTTTGACTAAGTTTTTTTAACTATCTTTTAATTCATTCAACTCATCCGTAAAATTTAAATTTCTTTAAAATAAAAAATTCTTTAAAATTAAACTTGTTTATAGAAAATTTAAATTTCTTTAAAACAAAAAAAAAAAAAAACTTTAAAATTAAACTTGTTTATAGAAACAAATATCAGAATTACCTCTTGTCGTTAATGTACCCAAATCTATCTCTAACCGGTACACATTGGTGCAGAACTGCTCTTCACGTGCACTGTTTGAAAATTTTGAAAAGAGCATTCAGTTTATGCATTTTCTACTTTTATGTTATATAGGGAAGTAAATGAAGTGTAAATACAAATTTTCAAAGATTGTACGATATAAATAATACTTTAGTTTTGTGGAACAACGGGTTTGTTGCGATGCTAAATATACAATTGTCTTGTTTCCAGGGCTGTTAACCAAGTGACAGTCGGCGGTATGGTTTTACGGGGGAACGCCTAAGCCAAAATCTGAAGTCAGCATTGGCCCGGTTAAGACAACATAGTCTGGCCGGAGTGGGACAACATGGCTCTTCAATTTGGGGAGTGCGGTAGCCTAATACAATCGTCGTTCTACAAAAAAATATATACAATTGTCTTGTTTTCGAGATTTCTAAACGTTCTGTAGCATAAATTACCGTTAGTCTCGTTGATCAACTCCAACATGAGTGAATCTGTAGCGAGTAAAGCGACTCATAATGAATGAGAGTTGTTTGTTACAATGCTAAATATATGTTTGTCTTGTTTTGAACGCCCAAATTATCCTGTATGATAAATTATTAATTTCTAGTATGGTCGATCTACTCTAACGTGAGAGTAAATATATTATTTGTGGTAAATAAAGCAAGATATAACTAATGAGAGTTGTTTGTTGCAGAGTGATCATGTAAGGTAAATACCGTCTCCGGTTTGGGTCGACCCACGTTTGGACCGACAATGACAGATGCAGAAACATTTTTCAGTAGGTTCGTTTTGATAAATTCTCACTAATTTTTTTCAAATCACACAAGATTTTCAATAACTTTTTACATTTTTTTTTCAAACCAATAGGGTTCATATAAAACCCACAATCAGGGATGGATCCGTCACTGTGGACCGGCATTGGCCCGGATGATAACACATGAGCCTTAAGGGATATCTAAAATCTTGAAATTATTTATTACTTGCAAATCTAGACATAGATGAAACAACTAAACCTAACTTTTTGTTCTTCCCAGTCTACCCTAGTAGGTCAGTTTTGTCACTTTACATTACATTGAGAACCAAGGGCAAAAGTGGAAATACACCAACACCCTTTATTCCAAGCTTTCACAAATGTCATATGTCCATCTTGCTTATTAGAATTCTACTTTTACCCATTCGTAACATCCTTCAAGTGGCTTTTCATCAACAAAGTCGAAGTTGTACCTGCATCAAAATAATTTGTAGCTCATAAATAAAAATTAATATATACTGTATACACACACAGGCATAGGTTCTACACATGGGCGTAGCTTTCAAGGGGCCGGGGGCGCCCGACCCCGAACTTTTCGCTCAGTAGTGTTATGTATGTATGTTTCGTATATAATTTTTTAGGTATATACGTTTTCGACCCCCCGGTTTTATAAAAATAAAATTTACTTATATAGAATTTTTAGGTCCGGCGACTTCCGACCCCCAGGTGGAAATTTTCAAGCTTCGCCACTGGTTCTACATCATAAACCGATTTTGTTTATATATTCTTTTAGAGTGTTAGAAAAAACGAATAAACATTACATTTCAACCATTTTCTTGTATTTTATTTTTTTTAAATTGAGAAAATGAATGATTTATTTTGTTGTTACTGTTCTCATAAAAATTGTCTTTTGCGTAAAATCCCCCCCCCCCCCCCCCCCCCCCCCCCCCCCAAAAAAAAGGGTAAAATAAAAATAAAACATCAAGACAAGCGGGTAGGAAAAAAATGTGCACGCGACACGCGTCTCATATTAAAGTTAGGTTGATTCTGACTGTTTAATCTCTAACGAGTCAAAAAACTTATTTAATTTGAATGGGTCAATTCATGATATCTCTAAACTGAAAACTTAATACTGTCAATCGATCCTGACCCGTTTTGACCCATACAATATTAATCGTTTTAACCCGTCAGACAGCTCCTCGACCCACATTTTGCCACATGAAATTAAAATGGAGATTTAAGTTTAAGTAATGTACTTGTCAGCAAACCGTCTGAGCTGTTCTTGCTCGTGAACAGCAAAGAACTCCTCAATCTCGCGCGCCAAAGGTATGCTGCTAGTGATGGAATTGCTGGGTGTGCTAATGACATTAAAGTCTTTTATTGAGCTGCAAGGAGTGCTTTCTCGAGTGCTCCTGTTACAATACATAATCAGCTTGTGAGAAGCAAGTATGTAAAATTACAAAACTACCCTTGCTTAGCTTTTATTTCATATTTAGCTATTTTGACCAACAAAGTCAAACCAGAAAGAAGGATCACAACTAGGGGTGTTCATAAACCGTCGAAACCAACCGAACTACGCAAACCAAAGCAAATCGGCCGGTTCAACCGGTTTGAAATGCGTATGGTTTGGTTTTTACTGTTTAATGGTCCACCCGACAGTTTGGAACTTGGAACATGTCGTGCAAAACCTAACCGGCCGTGTAACCTTTATTAGTTTGTTTATTGTTTTCATATCTTGAATAGA
Source organism: Helianthus tuberosus (assembly GCA_030545235.1). Lineage (NCBI taxonomy): Eukaryota > Viridiplantae > Streptophyta > Magnoliopsida > Asterales > Asteraceae > Helianthus > Helianthus tuberosus. The sequence goes on from CM060351.1 coordinate 181,512,145, forward strand.
GTAAACTGCCAAAATGGTCCTTGAGGTTTGTTCACTTTTGTCACTTTAGTCCAAAACTCAAACCTTTTGAATCTGGGTCCATGTGGTTTCAATTTTGTTGCCATTTTCATCCAAAATCAAAATCCTGTCAGATTTTTCAGTTAACATCCAGCTTTTTTGTCTTTTTCCTCCCTTTTAATGAAGGGCAAAATGGTCTTTTTAACGTTTTATTATAACAAGTTAAAAAAATTTAACCATTTTGCCCTTCATTAAAAGGGAGGAAAAAGACAAAAAAAAACTGGATGTTAACTGAAAAATCTGACCAGATTTTGTTTTTTGGATGAAAATGGCAACAAAATTGAAACCACAGAGACCCAATTTCAAAAGATTGTTAAATTTAGTCGCGCGTTGTTGACTTGAGATCTAGAGTCGAAATGGTACGGAAAATGCTGGATAGTTTCCGGCATAAACTCCTGCTGGTTTCATTGGTTAGCAAGGTATTGATGAGTTGTTTTAAAAAACCGTCACGAATGAAACGATTATGTACACAAACGATTGTTAAAATGAATCGTGCGTTGTTGACTTGAGATTGAGAGTTGAAATGGTATGGAAAATGTTGGATAGTTTCCGGCGTAAACTGTTGGTTTCATTGGTTAGCAGGGTATTGATGAGCTGTTTAAAAAACCGTCACAAATGAAACGATTATGTAGACAAACGATTGTTAAAATTAATAGTGCGTTGTTGAGTTGAGATCTAGAGTCGAAATGGTATGGAAAATGTTGGATAGTTTCCGGCGTAAACTGTTGGTATCATTGGTTAGCAGGGTATTGATGAGCTGTTTAAAAAAATGTCATGAACGAAACGATTATGTAGAAAAAAAAATTGTCAAATTTAATCGCTCGTTGTTGACTTGGTGTCGAGCGTCGAAATGGCATGAAAAATGTTGGATGGTTTCCGGCGTAAACTACAAGTTTTATTGGTTAGCAGGGTATTGATGTATCAGAGCCTCGATTTTTTGATAATGGGTACTCACGGTTAAAAGTAAATATAAATGATGAAAAGTGGTACCACATATGAAAGTGTCTTCAAAGAGCATTTTCTATGTACAGATAAAGTGAATACCGGTAAAATTTAAAGGCTCTAAAAGACAACTAGATTTCAAAGACTCCAAAAAATTTAGTTGCAACTTCTTCTTTAATCATTTTCATTTAAGGGATTCTTTCATATATTCCCTAAATATTCGAATATTATCATATTTATCGAATAAAAATTATAGTTTATATATACTATTTTAAGATTTTGACATAGATACCCTTCTCCTATGTATGACTTTAGAGTTTAGACCTTTGGTGTATGGGAGCATGAAATACAAGGAAAAGGAGAAGAATATAGTGAAAAAAATTGTATTTAATAAAAAAGTTGATATGAAATTTAAGTGTTTTTAACTAGTATATTTGATATATTTCTTTTTAATATTATTGCTAATTGTTGACCCATCATTTAATTCAACATTTTGTTGTCTATGTACTTTGTTTTATAGATGTTATATTTAAAAAAAAATTCTTGATAGATTTTTATTCAAAACCATTTTCTTGATAAAGAGTTTTTTCCTTTTTTCTTAAACCATTCAAAGTTAATTTTTTAAAATCATTTTCTTGATGCTTCTTAGTCAAAAAAAAAAAAAAAAAACAAAAAAAACCTCATTTATATACAAACCTTTCATGCTAAAACCTCAAAAACCTTTTAAAGAATTTAAATCATTTTTCTTGATGCTTCTTAGTCAAAAAAATAAAACTCATTTATATAAAAAAAAACCTTTCATGCTAAAACCTCCAAAACCTTTTTTTTTATACAAAAAAACCTCCTACACTTTCCCTCACTCACATGCTAAAACATCTAAAATAAATAATAAATAATGATAATAAATAAAAATAACCCTAACTTACAAAACACCAATAAAATCAAGAATAAATGAAATTATTATTATTATTATTATTATTATTACTATTATTATTATTATTATTATTATTATTTCTACATAAATCAACCAAAAAAGAAAAAAAAATATAATTTAAAAAAAAAAACAGAGCACTTAGAGAGCAAGTAACCATACCTTTCTCTACCATCAAAAATCCAAATTATTTTCTCCACCACCTTTAACTCGGGTCTCCACCGGACCCGACCCGACGGAACAAGAATTCACATCACTAGGGTTAGGGTTTGGTTGTCGGCAGCACGTTAACCGTTTGAGCCAGAGGCTTCTCGAGCCTACGGCTGCGTAGCTGCAGATAACATGATTCCGTATGTTGCTCCGTCACCGTCGCCGGAGACGGTGGCGTTGCGGGCGGATGAATTCAAAGCTTGAAGTTTCTGCAACGCTAGGGTTTTAGCTCTCGTTCGAACACCGAAGAGAAACATCGAGTACAGTTATTGTGTTGCCAGTAAATTTAGGTTTCCTCATGTATTTCCCCATTGATTGATGATACTCTGTTTGTGTATCATAGAATTGTAAATTGTTTGAAATGAAATTCCTGTTAAAGAAGAAGGAAGGAGGGTGAGTTTAGAGAGAGAGAGGAAATATTGTAAATGTTGTGATAAATAAATAAATGGTGTTTTTGAGAGGGAAATAGTATCTTTTAATTTTATTTCATGTTTTTTTTTTATATTTTATAACGGTGACTTTGTTGTATTAGGCTACCACACTCTTTAAGTTGGAGAGCTTCGTTGCCCCACTCCGGTCAGTCTATGTTTTCTTAACCGGGCTCACGCTGGCTTCAGAGTTTGACTTGGGCGTTCCCCCATAAAACCATACCGCTGACAGCTGAACACTCTCTAACGTAACACACGTTGGGACGAAAACCCATATGGGTTTCATGATAGAAGTGAAGATTGAACTTGATTGTTCATTAAAAAAACCCAAACCTCCCTGCCCACTGGGCAACAAGTGGAAAATTAGTTTTTTTTTTTATTTTTTTTTTATTTCATATAATAAATTCTTGCCAAAGACCTTATGGTCCAGCGGCACCCCGTGTTTCTTCCTTTGGGAGATGTCCGGGTTCGAATCTTGCTGCCTTCACCGGAAATACAGCAAGTCAGGGGGTTTTACGACTTAGGTCGGTTTTCCTCTTGGAACGGTTTGGCGCCACCCCTCGAGCGTCAAACTAACAATGGACGGTTGTAATTCCGTCTGGGGGGTGTTTCACCCGGGCTATGAAGAGGCATGCCACTGAGCCCAATCCCGCCGCCGCCGTTCAAAAAAAAAATATATAATAAATTCTTTAAATAATATAAGAGCACCCATGGCATTATAGCCTAGTGGTATTTTCGGGGTGGGATAAGGCTTATGACCATTAGGTTATGAGTTCGATTCCCACAAGGGGGGTTTTTCCCAGATTTATTGGGTTTCCCACTGAATTGGTGTATAGGCATTATTGCCTAGTGGAGATAGATATGATCGGGGTGGTTCCGCTGGTGACACGATTATACTCCAGTGGTCCGTCAGTGATCCAAATTTTGCCGTTCAAAAAAAAAAAAAAAAAAAAAAAAGAGCCTTTGGCTTACTAACAATGTATTCACAAAACTTTTAATTTTAAGGGACGATTCAATATTCGTATGCAAAGCCGGCTATTATGGTGGGCGTGAAGGACCTTCGCACAAGGTCCGTGATTTCGAAGGGCACGTGATTTAAAAAAAATCGATATATATATATATATATATATATATATGATATATATATATATATATATATATATATATATATATATATAGGGGATGGTTCAAATGAAAAACCACTTTTATTGTGAAAACTCGAAAAACTAAACTAAAAAAAGCCTAAAAAAACACACAAAAAAATTTTTTTTTTTTCAATTTTTTTTATAAATTTCGCTGGTTTTTATATATGAAAAAAAATTCAAAAAAAAAAATTTTTTTTTTTTTGTTGTACTGCACATGTGTAGTACACTAATACGGAAAGCCTAAACCACTTAACCCACCCCCCACCGACACCCCCCAAAAACCTAAATTCACCCTCCCACCAAAAGCCTAACCCCCCACCCCCCAAAAACCTAAACCCCCACCCCCCCACCCTCCCGAAAACCTAAAACTAAACCCTAAACATAAACCCGAAAAAACCTAAACCCCCCACCCCCCACCCCCCAAAAACCTAAACCCCCCCTCCCCCCCACACCCAAAAAGCTAATCCTAATCCTAAACCTCCAAAAAAAACTAACCCTAAAAGCTAAACTAGACTCAAAAAGCTAATTTTAAGCATGTAATGCAATTGTAGTACATGTTATATTGCACATGTGCACTACTATAATAATAGTATTGAAAACAAGACGACACCATAAATCTTTTTTTATGTCATAAAAAATATGCTCGAATATACTTGAATGAAAGATACAAAAATTTGTGATCTTATGGTGCCATTTTTGTTTTAAAATGATAACGTATGGAGAAATGGGAAATGTTTGAAAAGTTATATATTTTTTTTCCAATTTTACCCCTCCTTCATTAAAAGTCTCCCCCCCCCCCCCCTCCTTTTTAGTGGTTTTTAATTAGTTTTCGAGTTTTCACAATAACTAATGGTTTTCATTTGAACCTTCCCCTATATATATATATATATATAGAGAGAGAGAGAGAGAGAGAAAGTATAATGTACAAAACTGCTTATCATACATTATCGTACGCGACAATACACACAACATGCGTGATTATTTTTTTTGCCATTTATAACGTGCGTGATTAACTACCCATGCGTGATTATCACCTCTCATGCGTGATTATCACAAAAAAACTGCTCCCCATGCGTTATTAGGGCTCCATGCGTTATTTTTACCCAGATCGGACGGTTGGAAGCGTAGCGTACGTGAAGTATGATAAGCCCTTTTGTATGTTAACCTACCACTATATATATATATATATGTTATTTAAAAAAAATTGTAAGTACATACCAATTCTAATATAGGCTCATTATCAAATATTATTCTATGGTTTATAATTTAGCTCACTTCACATTATATTTATTGGACTCAATACTAATATGATTTTAATAAAAATAATAAAACACGGCGGCAATTGATGTTGAATCGTCGTTGATTGTCGAATATTTCTTAGCCTCCTAGAATCTAAAAGGGCAAACAAAAAACTCATCAAATGAAGAACATTAATTTATCATTCATCAGAACTTCGCTGGCCTGGGTTGGGCGATTCAGAAGCTGCTGACCTGCTGCGAACAAGAACAACATCACACGCTCATTCCGAAATTCCGATTTCCGAACATAACATCAGAAGATTCAGAACTCAAGAGGTCCGTTCGTTTAGTTTTATTGACTTATTGTGTTAAACTATTAGTCCGTTAATTGTAGTTAAGCTTTAATTGTGACTGTTATTAAGATTATTGATTGTTGTTGAGTATGAAATTCTTGATTAATCTCGAAATTGTGATTGTGAAACATTGATCATTCTTGTTAATGGAACATTGATTATTCTTGTTAGGTGTTAATGGCTGCTAAACAAGTATCCGGATGGCAAAAACGACAAAAGAGAAAACGAGCGGTATGTGCGAATACTATGATTGGTTAGTTATTAATTTATTAGTTATTACGGTATTTAACTCATTAGAATACTATGATTTTGTCATTATCATAATTGCATTGTTTATCAAATACTAAAATTTTTGTCATTTTCATAATTGTATTGTTTATCATTAAAGCATATGGGCGTATTTTTCGAACTCAAACAGGGTACGTGAATTCTCAACAGATGTCATTGCCGTATGCTAGACAAATAGATGTAGCTTATTAGTAGAATTCGCGGATGTTGACTCGACGTTGTTAAAAATATGATTATATTAAACTTGGTTATATTAATTGTACATAAAAAATTACTATTTTTCGTGTTAACTAATTTAAACATGATAAGGAAATTGTTTCATAACAACCTACCTGGATCCGATTTTTTAAAACATGAACCAGAAATATTCGATGATAGAATATATTTAAAAAACAATAACCCGAAACGTTGCATATCGAAAATGAATATATTTAAAAAAAATAAGTCTATGTTCAGGTTGTTAGAAAGTTAAAATTATTAAAATTAGAGTAAATTGTCAAAATCGTCCATGAGGTTTTGGTATGTTTGTCATTTTCATCCAAACAATTTTTTTGTACCATATAGTCCTTGACTTTTGGGATTTTTTGTCATTTTCATCCAAACGTCTGACCTTTTTTTTTTTTTTTTTTGCTAAGATCGTCCCTGAGATTTGAGATCTTTTGTCATTTTCATCCAAATGTTTGATAGAAAAAATAAAGCAAATTAGATGTTTGGATGAAAATGACAAAATATCCCAAAAGTGAGGGACTATATTGTACAAAAAATTGTTTTGGATGAAAATGACAAAATACCCAAACCTTAGGGACGGTTTTGGCAATTTATTCTTAAAATTATGAAATTGTTAAAAATGTAGTTGAGAATGTCACATTTTAACATGGTTATTTGGGGAGCTTCATGGGGATCACAATGGGCATATTTTTTTTGAAGAGATAACATCATAAACACGAATACCGGATATCCATATGAGTATAACCAAGAACCAGACATGTAATGAGTAATGAGCACTTGATGAGTATAAGATTGGGTACGAGACACAATTTTAAAATTGATTATGAGACATAGATTAGACGCGAGACTAGAATGACAATGCTTGTTTGATACCCTAATCATTACTTTACTATTGTGAAATAATTTTTAACATGTATCATTGATATGATTTTAACTATAAATAAAAACTGTGTAACGCGTATTATAAGTTTATTTTGTAACTTTCTAAGCTATCATATCTTTTTCTAGGAAATATTCAGTTAGACAATAAACTACTTTTATACAGAGTGGCGGGCATAAAATGGGCCATCTCACAGATAGGCAGTGGCGGATACAGGGTCGGATTCCACTGGGTTCCTTTTGGTAGTTTTTCACTAATTTTCATTATTTTTTCCCAAATCATACCAGGTTTACACTAATTTTTTCCATTTTCTTCGAATCGAATGAGTTCCTGGGAACCCATGGAACCATGCTAAATCCGCCCCTGCAGATAGAGGTGTACAAATCGGTTATTTTGGAAAACCGGTTACGGTTAATAACCGGTTCGGTTATTTTCAGAAAAAAAAAAACCCGGTTTTTTATTAACCGGTTACGGTTAATAACCGGTTTTAACTGGGAAATATTGTAACCGGTCCTAACCGGTTGTAACCGGTTTTAAAAAAAAACCGGTTTATGTGTCGATTATTAACCGATAATGAGTGAAACCGGTTAAAAAAACCGGTTAACAGAAACCGAAAAAAAAACCGGAATAATAACCGGTTATGCAGAAACATGCAGGAAGTTAACAGAATGTTATTTTTTTCATTTTTTCAGCTATTTGGGCTGTTTTTTTTCAGCTAAATGCAGTTTTTTTATACAAAAATTAACAATAAACTCATAAAAAGTTAAACACATAATAATATCATTAGTCTTGGAACAAACGGTTACATAACAATGAAATACGAAAGATAAACATAACAAACGAAATGCGTAAACTTAAACTATTAATCCGCAAGAACGTCCACTAATATATATATATATTTTTTTAGTGGAACTACAATACTAAAATATATCTTGAGAAGCGTCGTTTAATCTTCTTCGGCCGAACCCGAACCCGAACTATTGCGTAGGAATTCATCTAATTCGGCTTCTTCGTCGGTCATTGGGGTTGTCAATTCGGCTTCGACCTCGTCCTCGTAAACTTCTCCTTCGTAATCTAATTCTTCCTCGAGTGAACGTTTGTCTTGAACTCTCTCCGCCGCATCCAAGTAATCTTTTAAGCAAATCGACATCTCAACCGCCTTAGGTGTTAGTCGAGTCCTCCTTATCGAAATCACCCTACCAGTAATAGAAAAAGCACTTTCCGAAGCTACCGTGGAAGCTTGGACCGTTAGTAAATCTCGGGCCATTGTGGCTAAGATCGGAAATTGATCTTCCTTACTTTTCCACCAAGCCAACAAATCAAAATTTTTAAAGTCTTGTGAACTCATCATTTGTAGAAAGTTCGACCCACCATACCGACCGAGTTCACTACTGCTAGTGTTACCACGATGCATTTGACTCGACTCATCATACAATTGGTTATAAACATACAAATCGGTATCTTCCATTTGACTTGAACCTTCACCGAAAGCGGCGTTTCTCATTGACTCGTGAATGTGTGACGTTGAACCATATTTTGTTACATAAACATCAAACAATTTTGAAAGTTGATCGTTGAAACGATATTTTGCAACTTCACCAAAGTTTGGTTCTTGAGTGGTGTTTAAATTCAATGGGTGTGCATTTTTTTCAATCAAAGACCCGGTTCCAAAAATATTAAAACAAGGGTTTAGAGCGGCGGCACAAGTGAAAACCGCCGGTAGTTCTTTAAAATATTTTCTTAATTTTTCCTTCATTGTATCCGCCATGTCACAATATGGTCTACCTCTAACCGACAACTCGTTTACTTTCAAACACATTTTAAACAGATTGTGAAGTACCAATGAACTTGTTGGATAATAAACCCCCGATAAAGTCTTTGTTGATGTTTTGAAAACTTGAAGCACTTGTGTAACAGTTTCAATAGCTTCCCAACCCGATGGGTGGTAAGGCGAACACTTTCCACGACTAGCCAAAAGGTTATGAAATTCTTGTAAACTTTCCTTTTGCAAAATAGCTTTTTCAAACATAATGCAAGTCGAGTTCCACCTATGAGCAACGTCCCAATTGGGTCCTAAGCATATTCGACCCGCTTCCTTACAAGTTTTAATATATTTTGAATGTCTTTGCGTGTTACTAAATATACTTCGTAACATTCTTTTGAAAGCTTCTTTTTGTGTTTCAATAACCCTTAAACCGTCTTGAACGGCCAAATTTATGATGTGTGCAACGCATCGGCTATGGAAAAAAGTACCTTCACAAATCGGATTGTATTTTAATTTTAAACGCATTACCGCGCTCGTGTTGTTTGAGGCGTTATCAAAAGATATTGAAAAAATTTTATTTTCCAATTTGTATGTTGTAATACATTTGTCGATTACTTTATATATAGCTTCACCGGTGTGAGGGTAATCGAACAATTTAAACAAAATCGTGCGTTTCATCATTTGCCACGTCGCCGGTTCAATCCAATGGGCGGTGACACAAATATACGAAATGGGTGAACCGTGCGGTGCGGACCAAACGTCGCTAGTCAAGTTAACACCGGTTTCTAATTTTTCAAAATAAGAAATTAATTCTTTTTTTTTTTTTTGAACGGCAAATTTGGATCACTGACGGACCACTAGAGTATCATCGTGCCACCAGTGGAACCACCCGATCATATCCATCTCCACTAGGCATAATGCCTATACACCAATTCAGGAGGAAACCCAATAAATATGGGAAAACCCCCTTGTGGAAATCGAACCCAGGACCTATTGGTCCCAAAGCCTTATCCCACCCCCAGATGCCACTAGGCTATAAAAACCTTGACAATTAATTCTAGTTTAGCTTTTTTCCACAATTTTAAACAATCCCTCCTAAGAGTAGCACGACTTACATGGGTGTATCGTGGTTGGAGAGTTCGTTGAACCATCTTTGTATAGCATTGGTTGTCGAAGTGGTTGAACGGCAAACTTTCTTGGATTACAAACTTCGCCATTTCATCCCTAACCATATTGAAATTGTAGTTGAAAATATTAGCGCCATCACTTGCCATGGAAGCTTGACCACCAACTTGTTGTTGTTTCAACGCCTTGCAAAACGGTTTTTCGACGTGTTGCTTCAACGTGGAGTTTGCGGTTTCGGCGTAAAAACCTTGACAATGATGACAACGCGCTTTTCTTTTACCGTTTGCCATCTCGCACAAATCAAAATGTGACCAAATCTCGGGGTTGCGTTTTGTTGGAACAACACGAATCACCGTTTCGGTTGTAGACTCGCCAACATGGACCGAATCATGGGCACTAGACGTTGCCATAGCGTTTTGAGAGTTATCGAACAAGAATGAGGGACTTTTTTAGAGTTTTTGAAGGTTCTCAAGTGTTGTGAATGAACCTAAACACCCACCACCCTTTTATACTACGTTTGAGATGAGTTTTGGTCAAAAAAAAAAAAACAAAAAAAACGGCTCTATCAGGCCTCTAACGGTCATATGACCGTTTTTTATAGCTGGGCAAAAAAAAACCGGTTTAACCGGTTATTTTAACCGGTTTTTTTTATATCGTTATCGGTTAACCGGTTTTTAACCGGTTTTTTTAATAATCGATTTAATAACCGGTTTTTTTATAAACCGGTTTTAAAACCGAATCGGGCCAGAAAAATTGCAACTGATTAATAACCGGTCAAACCGGTTGTAACCGAACCGGTTATAAAAAAACCGGTTTTTAGAAAAACCGGTTCCGGTTTTTTTTCCGGTTTCGATTGCGTAATCAGTTTTTTTTTGTACACCTCTACCAGCAGATAGGTCAAGTCAAGTAAATAATTTAACATATTTAAACATTATAGTTCATTGAATATGATAAGAACAAATTACTTTTTGATTCGTTATCTGTGTGTTTTGAAAACTTTGAAAATATTCATGTATTACAACTACTGATAAAATATTGTGTATTGTGAATTCTAGTCATAACTTATGAAATTTAATTTTGTTGATTAAACAAATTAAAAATTGTGAGCATTTCAATAATCAAATCAATGGAGGTGCTTATCAAATTTTCGAAACTTTTAAATTTTAACCTTGATGGCTTACGGGGGCCTATGCAACCCCTCTCAATAAGTTGTATCCCCACAGGATGATAAGTCCATCCATACGGACACATGGGTGGAGGTAGAGGTGTACAAATCAGTTTTTTTCAAAAACCGGTTTCGATTATTAACCGAACCGGTTTTTTTCATCCAAAATGAAAACGTTTTTTTTAATAACCGGTTTCGGTTACTAACCGGTTTTTCAAGTCCAAAACAATAACCGGTGTAACCGGTTGGGATCGGTTTTTAACCGGTTTTTGCAAAAAAAAAAAAAAAAAAAACGGTTTTTAACCGGTTTAACCGTTTTTTTTAAACTGGTTTCGGTTATTAACCGGTTTTTCATACCAAGAATCCTAACCGGTCTATAACTGGCGGTTCGATTATAAAAAAACCGGTTTCGGTGTTTCCTAGTTTCGGTTCTAAAACCGGTTTTTTTTGTACATATCTAGGTGGAGGGATTTGATAGAGAGAAAGAAGGGCAAAAAGAGAATGTTTTATAGGGTTGATCGTCCTTCTTACGGTTGTAGACTTGTAGATGCTTTCAGCGGATACGAAGCTTATTATTTATAGACTTTTTTTTCTCTCTATTTTTTTTTTGTCAAAGGAGAATTTCTTGAAATTATATTATTATTTCTAATTAATGTAAGTATATTGTAATTTCAACTATGTAAATATGTAACATATAGAATTTGTTATTGACGTTATAATTTGTTCTACTTTTACCATAAGCATGTTTAACTTTTTACCTAATTATGTATAAAAATAACTCGTTATATACCAATTTAACAATTTTATATGAATAGTAAAAATAATGTAAGTAACTCGTTATATACTAATTTAACAATTGTATATGAATAGTAAAAATAAGCTCTCACCATTCTTACATCCGTACATCTTATTTTCACATCATTTTTCACTCTATCTTTCTCTATATATATCTATGTATGTATACAAAGAGATAGAGAAAAGGGATATGTGAATATTAACTTACAAATATTCTCTAGTTATCGTGTCATAACGATGCCCGAGGGATACCAGAAAACAGAATTTTTTTTTATTAAACTATAAAACTCAATTTCTAGAAGATATAAGATAAAACATTATTTAATCTAGAAAGGTAGTTAAAGCCCGAGGAACAAGATGTCTATTAAAGACTACGTACCACCAATATATATATTTGTTAAGTGTGTGGTAATATTTATTACTCCATGTTTTTGTATTTAACAACAAAACATTATATTTGTTCAAGGAACGTGTCTAGAAAAGAAGTAGATTTTGCAATCAATCTTAGTCGAACTTGTACCACAAACTTTAAATGGGTAGTATTTATTGGTTAAGCATTGAACTTTTACATGAAAAGTGCATTTGAAATATATAGACTTACATGTTTGTAAGTGGACGTAATATTTTTTTTTAACGGACAACATAAAATTTATAAAATAAACGGCCTAATAAGGCGCTAGAACTAGGGGTGAGTATGGTATGGTTTGGTTCGGTTCAGTTATTGTCTAAAACTGAAACCATAACTACACACTTCGGTTATCAAAAAATCATAACCATTCGGTTTGGTTAATGCGGTTTCGATTCGGTTATTGGTCGGTTTTTTTCAATGCTTTTAAAGTTGGGCTTTAAATTTGTGGGTCATGAAAAATTAATGTGCAAACAATAAATATACAGAATTAAAACTTGTAGAATTATCAATTATATTTCACTATTACACGGTTAAACACTAACTTAAAACCATTCAAAAAAAAAAAAAAAACTAACTTGAAAACCTATGGTTCTATGGATTCGGCCATGTATAAATCATTCGGTTCGATTCAGTTATTTTCGGTTATGAAAATAAGAATAGCCATATTCAAACCGCAACAATCGGTTATCAACCAAAACACAAGATCCACCATAAACATACAAGTTGAGACCAACCCAGACGACAACAAACAAGAGATCTTATTTTATTTATTGTAAAAAGTATAAATGTGTATAAAACATTTACGTTTAAACATAAAACATGATGCTTGTATCTTTTTATATGTTTACTTTTAGCATAAGATACTCTTATCATATTAAGTTATGACATAAATTATACTTTTTGGAAAAACATATAAGATTTAATTGGACTAGCCCCAAACATCCAGACTGACCTGAACGTAAAACGTTTGGTTACATATGCACTCTGACTTGCTAACCCGTTTTTTTATTTTTATAAAAAAGTTTTGCCGTTAAAAAATGTGTACTCTGACTTGTCAATATGAGTTCCATGTTATATTTACTTGGTTTATGATATTTATATACTATTATTTTATAAAACGTGTGTGTATTTATAAGTTGTACATGTTGCTTTAGTGGTTTTATATGCTAATTTATTTATTTATATACTATTATTTAGCATCAAGTGTGTACATTTATAAGTTGTACACTTGTACATGTTGCCAAGTGTGTGCATTTATAAGTTGTACATGTTGCTTAAACACGGCGCAACATGTGTGTGTGGTTAAACGTTTTTACGTCGTCTATTTTTTCCCGTTTAACAGGTTCACCGTAACACTCGGGTCCTATATCGACTTAATTGTTTTTTTATAGGTTTTACGTTTTGGTTTAATTTCTTTGTATTAACACGTTGCAACTTTAGTGTTAGTTGTCGCTTGTAGTAGTGTGGCACTGGTGTTCGCCCTCGTCGCAACGCGGGGTTGCTTAATACTAGCTTACACTCAAATGTAATTTTTTCTATGAATAACGAACTTTTTCTTTTTACAATCGTTTAGTCATGATTTTGCTTTTTAAAAGATGACAAGGTGTTTCAGTGTAATTTAATATAATAAAGTTAGCAATTAACTATTCAATTAAATATTATAAAGATTATAATTATGCTGTACGGAGTAACTTGAATGAATAAAGAATCTGAATGAAGTGGGGTACATTAATTAGATTAGAGAGAGAGGGGGGTCACTCGTGCTGATGAATAGTTAAACAGGACACTTTAAACCATCATATAACACAATAAAAAATAACAAATAACTTTTGAAAAAAAAACATAATAATAATAAGCACATTAATTCATAAACTTTTTAGAGGACAGAGATCATGACAAAAAGGGTAGAGTGAAACCAGACGATTATTAACACCAACGTAAAACCGTCGAAAACTGTAAACTATTCATAATTATGTACTAGGATGTGCCCTCGCATGTTGATGCGAAGATTTTATGCAATAATAATACAAACATATGACACACGAAGATATAAAAGAAGGTTTATCTTATGTCCATACCCATAAAATCTTATTTTCACACCCTTTTTACTCTATTTTTTTTTATATATTTTTACATAGGGTTATTGGACTTTAATAATCTTAAGTTTCACTTGTTGGTCATTAATAATCCTAACTCTAAAAATTCCATCCAACGATCTCAAGTTGTAAGAATTTGGCATCCATTGATCTTTTTCTAACTACAGGTGCATTTAATTCAATTTAGGAGGCTACAAATGTACTTGAGTTTGTTGAGGATGCCAAATTCTTATATGTTAAAAATGATCAATGGGTGTCAAATTCTTACAAATTGGGATCGTAGGAGGGAATTTTTAAAGTTGGGATTATTATCGGCTAACAGGTGAAACTTAAGATTATTAAAATCCAATAACCCTTGTACATATAGAGAGAGAGATCGACCAACTGGTGAATCTTATGATTATTAACATAGCCTTGGATGCCGGAGTGGGGCGGAGGGGCCTACCCGAGTTATAGGGTAGGTGCGATCTCTATCGCCTGTTGTAGAAATATCGCCGTTCAAAAAAAAAAAATTAAAATCCATTAAGCCTTATATATATAGAGAGAGAGAGAGAGATAGAAGAAAAAGGTGTGTGAACATTAACACCCTAAAAGAAACCATAAGACTGAAGGGAGGGGGTTTGGGTTAGGGGCATGAGTCGTCATGTGGCAGCCACGTAGTCAGTGTGGGCTCCACAACTCAAGCCCAAAAAAGGGAGGAAGTGGAGGGACGTGAGTTTGGGGCATGAGTTGACACGTGACACTATTTTTGTTTTCTTTTAAATAAATAAATGAAATTAATTTATATTAAAAACATTTTTATTAATTAAAAAAAGACAATCACAATTACACTAAGAAAGATACTTCGAATTTAAAAACTATAAATTAGCAACAATTAGTTGTTTTATATGGTTGTAACATATGGATGTGGAGTTTTTCAAAAAAAAATTGCATTTAAAACCTAACAGTTATGATCAAAATACGCATAAGCCCTTTAGCGTCTGATTTGTATTTATATTTGTCTATATGTCATTACACCGTCAGAACATATGTTAGAGACATACAAAATCAAACTGAGGAAATTTCATTAATTAAAACATAAGCTAGTACAATATGCCATTAAATAAGGTCTTTAGTAAGTCCCATATTCGAAACATGTTCTGCAAAAACTTTAGGTGGGAGACCTTTAGTCATCAGATTCGCAAGCATGTCTTTAGTACTAATATACTCAATACAAATATTATTTTCCTCAACTCGTTCACGTACGAACAAATATTTTGTATCGAGATATAAACCAGCTCCATTCGAACTGTTACCGCTCGAGAAACTAACGACAGCTGAGTTATCACAGTAAAGCTTCAATGGTCTAGAAATGGAATTAACGATTTTGAGTCTAGTGATCAGATTTCGAAGCAACATTCCATGACAGGTTACGTTATAAACAACAATGTATTCTTCCATCATTGTGGAAGTTGTGGTTAACTGTTGTTTATGACTCTTCCATGAGATAGGTCCACCTGCTAACATAAAGATGTAGCCCGAAGTGGATTTCTTGTCATCTTTGCATTTAGCAAAGTCAGAATCAGAATAACCTACCACTTCTAAATGATCACTTCTTCTATAAGTCAGTTTATAGTCTTTCGTCCCTTGCAGATATCTAAGGACCTTCTTAGCTGCTTTCCAGTGATCTAGGCCAGGATTAGTCTGATAACGGCCTAACATTCCAGCAACATAAGCGATATCTGGGCGAGTACAAACTTGAGCATACATCAGGCTCCCGACTACTGACACGTAAGGTATCTGGCTCATTTGCTCTTTTTCTACCTCTGTTGTCGGACACTGGAATGAACCGAAAACATCTCCCTTAACTACTGGAACGACTGAGGGTTTGCACTGTTGCATGTTGTAACGCGTAAGGACACGATCTATGTAAGTCTTTTGAGACAATCCTAAGATCCATTTGTGTCTATCTCGATGAATTTCAACGCTAATGATGTAAGAAGCATCTTCGAGATCCTTCATGTCGAAGTTATGCGAAAGTAACCGCTTCGACTCATGCAACATGTCTAAACTATTACTTGCCAATAGAATATCATCTACGTAAAGGACAAGTATAGTAAAGTTGTTCCTACTCATCTTGAGGTAGGTGCATTGATCCACTTGATTTTTTATAAAACCTTGTCTCTTCATGACTTCATCAAACTTGAGATACCATTGACATGATGTTTTTTTAACCCGTAAATGGATTTCTTCAACTTACAGACTAGATGCTCCTGACCTTCAGGTTTAAAGCCTTCAGGTTGTTTCATGTAAACATCTTCGTCCAAGTCTCCGTTAAGGAAAGCAGTTTTGACGTCCATCTGATGCAGCTCTAAATCAAAATGAGATACTAGGGCCATAACTATCCTTAATGAATCTTTATGTAACACCTCGCAAAAATCATACCCAATAGTAAGAAGACACGTGTCATAAACCCTAGACGGGTAATAAGTTGACTTTGAAGGGTTAAAGATGTCAAACAATGAAAAGATGTATGCGGAGGGACTAATAGTGCCAACAAAAGAAACTAATACCTTCGGGTGGTCTACATACGAATCGGGAGCCATAGAATACTGACAGGTTGGAATTGATCAAGGATGTTCTAATGAAGGAATGAATGAATATCGTGGAATTGATCAAGGATGAAAGAAATGTTGGAGGTACATTGGAATAAGAATTTAGGTATCTTTGTCTTAACACAAAATTGTATTAAGACTGGTTTAGGATAATGAATCAATAAATAGATAAATTCGTACCTTAGGTGTGATAATGAAATGAGTCCAATTTTCAAATAAATCGCCATCGCAAGGTGTCGTGTTTTAACAAATGATTTATTGGAGTCGTAGACTTTGAACAGGTCTACTATGATTCAAATAATACGAGATTACCTCGAATATGATGATCTCAATTCATCATATAGGATTTTGGATTGAATGTATATTGTGAACAAGTTCAAACAATTGAGCTTGGTTTAGACATATTCCGACAATGGATATATGTATTGACAATAAATGGTTATAATTAAGAAATCCGGTAAGAAATTTTGAAAGGAAAAGGAGTTTTTTTCCAAGAAATCTGTTGACTTGATATCAAAAGTCAATGTCTTTGCAATCATCGGGATTGTCAAAAATGAGTATAACGAAATAAGATCCGAACTTGTGAATAAAAGATCTTTTGAAATGAAATCACGTGCGTAATAAGCAATGCATGTATGACATAGGAATTTGTCAAGAGATGAGACAAATGAGTGTTGGCTTTATGAAAGAAAAATAAAGACCTTTTATTTATGAAATTTTGATCGGAATCAAAAGTCAACTAATACTTTAGTACAGACAAAACGTACGGATGCTTATATTAGAATTTGCTATTGCTTCCTGTGTCGTAGATATTTATGCGTCCTTCTTAGTTTCATCTGGGTTTCTAGCCTTGTTGTCGGGTGCCTTAGATAGTTTCGGGCAGCAGGGACGGACGTGACCTGGTTCTCCGCATTTATAACATACATTAGTTTTCCTTCTACATTCTTCCTCTGTATGTCCAGTCTTCTAGCAGAAGTTACAGTGAATTGTCTTCCTAGAATGGCATCTTCTTGAACGTTTTTTTTGTTGTTGCAGGTAGGCAGTGCGATTGCTGGTTCCATTCCTTTGTCCTTATATGATTTGTCGGAGCGGAATTCCTTATAAGAGTAACTATAGGTTGTGGTTTTCTTTCGTCTTGAAGATGGAGTTTTGAGACGAATATCGTGACCTCCATTGATACTAGGGTTAGGTTTGAAGTGATGGGTATGCTTACAATGTATGGTAGGACTTTCGTTTATAGGCACATAAATTTTATTAGCTTCAATGATCGAAGGTATGACATTCGATATTCCTTGGGCTATTATATTTTCTATAGTATTTTTATCCAAAGAATTTTCATTACTAGCCTGAATTTCCTGATTACATGCGATTTCCTTTGACATCTGAATTACAAACATGTTCAGATATAATTATCACAGAACTAAACAATTATACAGGCACATTTTGTTGCTTGTATTGCATTTAGCACAATTATAGTCATAGCTATCAGTATTATGCGTTAATATATATATATATATATATATATACATATTATATTTTAACATTTTCTATTACTATATATCTTATCAAAATATAAGAAAGTAATTATGTTATATCATGTGCTGTTTCTTTCTTTGGTGTAATAGCTTTTTCCCTATATTAGCTCAATTCAATTATATTTCCAGAGCTCATAGGTAGAAATTACGGTTGTAGCTAGAGGTAAGGGTTTTACATGAAGTTTTGAGATTCTCCGTTATTGACCCACTATTGTTTTTCAAGAGGTGGTGCTAGTACATATATCCTTAAGGTATCTTTTGAATTAAAGGTGGGTATCAAAATAGATCTTGAGTAAACAAGTAGGTTTGTTTCTTCTGTTATATAAAAGCTTGTTTTTCTACAGAAGATATTTGATTATTATATTGTATATACTATCAAGAAATTTGTGTCTTGCATATACATACGTATAAATATAAAGTTTTAAAATTTACTTAATATATACATATAATACTAAATTATAAGAATCAAATTGCATAACTAATTGTATTAATTATCATGTTTATTCCCATAACTTTGTTGATCCCTTTATACTAACAAAATAAATTTATATTAAATTTATTGAAAATATTTTTTTTGAATAAAAAGGGTAATTCGTCAAAAGAGATAAATTTAATATAATTTTTCTGGATTCTTTTAGAACAATTTAATCTTTAACTGACAGGTTGACTCATTTTTTGTTATAACATATTTAGGACTTGATTCTTAATTTATCATATTTATTTATTAAAGAATTATAATATATAATACAAAGTTTAGTGTTTCTAAATTTGATCCTTAACATATTAAGTAGTGAAGTATTATTCCTATATCAGAATATATATATATATATATATATATATATATAATGTAAGGAATAAGTTGAACTATTAGATAAAAATCTTTAAGCCATTTCCTGTTGATATGTATGTGTTATATACATATATTTTAAATCATTTAGTTATACAATACCAAATGTTTTTGTACTTATTTTTATTCTATGTATGAAATATCATTTGTTCCATTAATACATGTTATAAAATATTATATATATATATATATATGTATTTACATACTTTTCATATAGAGAAAAATGTACATGTGGTTATATGGGTATAATATAATCATATGGAATAATATTTTCATAGAGTTATCGTGGAAATCCTGTTTGTAATTATTATATCTAAACAATAAACATGTTTTAAGTATGCTAAAATATTATATTTTAACAAAATTAATATAGTTATATGTTTTGTCTAAACCTTGACAAATATATACCTTTAAGTCTAGTAAAATTTTGGGTTATATCATAAATCATAAAATATACTATTTGCATCAAATAATATTTTATATTATGATATTTCAGTGACTTCATGCCTAAGGGTGTTATCTTATATCTTTGATTAAGATATTAATATCACTATCATAATATTATTATAATTTATATTGAATTGTATTCACATAAATATATGGATATGATATATATCACAAAATTTAATATTAATATATTATGAATATATTTCCTTTATATATTTATAGCATAACATACTGTAGGGTAGGGATAGTGTACATTAATTCAAAAGTGTGAGAAGTGTTTTAAACCATTAGATCTTTGATCTAATGGTTGAGATCAATTATAAATTGTGTTTTAATTATTTGGACTGATTTGAAAATTGTAGGGGTTAATAGTGTCTTTGTATATGTTTCAAATTAGGTAACCTCTCCTAAATTCTAGCGATTCACTCCTAAATTCTAGCGATTCAATTTTAAACTTATTTTAAAATTCGGACATTCTAAAAAATCCAGAAATATGTAACTGCTACAAGAAATATATAACACTATACATCCATCATATAACACTATATAACACCATATAACACTATGTAACACCATATAACACCATATAAAACTATGTAACACTATATAACTATAACAACCCTCCTAAATTTTTCGACACTCCTAAAATATTTAAAGTATCCCTATATGTCTTAAAATACACAACATATGCGAAAACCGAGCCCAAGTTACCTTACATAATTAAAAAATAAAAAAAAACAAGAAAAATAAGTCTGTCGCGAGCCGCGACAGACTGCTCTATGAGCTACGCGGGGCTTGACAGTTAGAAGATCAGGCTGCACCCGGTGCTGCCACGTGTCGTGCAATGTGTCGAGCCTATAAGTGATGACCGGTCATAGCTAGGCCCTACAGACCTATGTCGCGGGTAAGAAGACCTTTGAGTCTTCGCGGGCCGTGAGGAACTGGTCGACCAGCCCTATATAATGGGAGCTCAGGCCTTCAGTTCCAACTCGCACCACAAACAACTTTCTCTCTCAATTTTCTGTAGTATAAGCACTATAGCGGGCATAAATACCCCCTAATTAACGAAGTTCCGCCTCGTTGTAAGTATTATAACCCCGGTTACGTATTAGATACGTTGCCCGATTGATCCAGGGTTCCGTAACGACTGTCGTGGTTATGCCCGACGTAGTCGTTGGAATACCGTCTCGTGGAGAGTATTACTAATGTAAATATTGGGTTATTATACTAACGCGTGTGCATTTGTGTAAATTATAGATAATCACCAGGAAATCATAAAGGAAAACCCTAAGACAGCAATGTGAGTAATCTCCTTTTTGCAAACTGTTTTTACAAAACCTCACTTAATTAATAATATACTAAACAGTGATTGAGTATTTGTATTCTACAATTATCGTCGGTATGTTGGGGTTTTGTATACAAAATTTGTTACTACATTGTGAGTAGTAACATGACCACAAGTCGGGTTGACAGTACCGTGGGTGGTAATTAAAGTAGATGGAAACAAATGTAATTGCGCGACCGCTCTCAATGCTGTAGACTGATAAAACCTGTTTTGATTAAATTGGGATTCACTCACCAGTATTTCCCACTGACAAAATGTTTTTAAACGTGTTTCAGGTAACAAAATGTGAAAGCCAAATAGAAGCCAGCTGGACAACACTGAAGGCTTGGAAAAGTGGCAATAAAGTTACCTAAAATAAAGAGATGTTTTATTTAAATAAAATAAGGTTTATCCCTATAAAATTGTGTGTATTTGAAACTTGGGATTTTCCCATACGTTTAATATTATAAAAGCGTGGTATTTTATTCTGATAAAATATTTCCTAACTACGATCCTGATGTAATTTCCGCTGCTAAAATGATAAACACCGATACCACCAAAACTGGCCGCGGCCGCCCGTTCCCGGGTAGTTAGGGGACAGGGGTTGCGACAGAATGTGGTATCAGAGCTAAGCCACTGATTCAGCCACAGAAGTGTTCCGCTGACACCAAGATATTATTCAAAATGTTAGGAAATAAATTACCGAAATACGTGCATATCTGTATTTTATTGTTGTGTGTTATTTGACTATTTGTTAGTTTACAGTATGAGCGACCAAGGACCTTCCGACGCCTACCGTCAGTTGTCCAGCTCACCTAGGAGCGAAGGCACCTCTTCACAGCCTGCCCTCTCAGGGGATTCTGCTGAAAATGAAGATGGGATATTCGTGTTTAAGGCTCAGTCTGAAGAGCCATTACCTCCTAAAAAGAGAGGATGGTTCAGTAGGGGAGCACATGAACGTAGGAAGAGGATGAAAAAGTTGCAAAACCAGCGAGCTTTAGCAGCCATTAAGAGAGAAACAAATGCTCATGCTCAGGACATGCTCAAAAGGAGTTTAGCAAATTTCCATATCCTAGCAACCACAGCTGCCGACCCAAACCTTGAGCAACTCGTAACACCCCAACCATTACCACTATTTCCAACACAGCCAATGGAAATTGAAAACAACCCAGAAAACCAAATCCAAATGCATGACTTTGATCCAATGGAGATACCTAGAGTACCAGCACCCAATCCCTTAGACCTAGACTACGACCCGTGGGTAGACGACCATAGGGATTATCAGCAACGCTACCCAATACCAGAAGACATACCCATGCCAAACCTAGCAGCTTACCCAGGTCTGGACCCTTTAGATCCCTATTATGATAATGATGAATATATTAGGGAAATTCTAAAGAATCCTTACCCTTACCAGGAACCCATGCCCAAGTTCCCAAATCCAGTACCAGCCACTGCACCCCCAATGAGTGCAGAGAATGTACAAGAACTCCGAACCTTTGGTGAGGAGATTTTAGAAGGTAGTGACAAGATGAGACAGATCTGTAACAACCCTCGGTAAAACCGACACTCTCATAATATTTCCGACACCCTATTATATCTTAAAATATCCTTATATGTCTTTAAATATACCCCGTATGTGAAAACCAAGCCCGAATTATGTTATAACATATAAAATAAATTAAAAACAATAAAAATTAAGTTGAGGCAGGCCGCGTAGACCCACCCCAAGCTTTTACGCGGGCGGTATCAGGGTTGAAACCTGATATCGTTGATTTCTTTAGTTCAAGCGGGCCACGTAAGACCCCGTTTAAGTTAACGCGGGTAGCGAGAAATCGATAACACGGCAACACCAGAGGCTGACACGTGTCGACATCGTGGCGAAGCTAGGCGATGACCTGGATCACCTAAACCCTACCCGGGCTACTACGCGGGCCGCGTAAGCCCTGTCTGTTCTTTACGCGGGCCGCGTGAGGACCAGATTTCAGCCCTATATAAGAAGGCCTCGGGATTTCATTTCAACTCGTTCATTTCTGTTTCTCAATCTCGAAATATCTGATAATAGGCATAATTTTCAAGTATAATACCCCTAATTAGCAAGGTTCTGCTCCGTTGTAAGTATTATAACCCTAGTTTCGTAACAGGTACGCTGCCCGATTGATTTAGGGTTCCGTAACAACTGTCGTGGTTCTGCCCGACGTAGTTGTTGGAATGCCGTCTCGGGGAGGGTATCATTAATATTTTCAAAGGGTTATGATACTAACCAATGTACATTTGTATAAATTATAGATTATATCCAGGAAACCCTTACGCGAAGTCTAAGATAGCAATGCGAGTTTATCCTCTTTTTGTTAACCTTTTTGGAATGTTTTACAAAACCTTAATTGTTTACAATGTGATTAAGCGGTGATTGAGTCTTTGTGGTTCTTCAATTACTGCCGGTATTATGGGGTGTTGTATACAAAATTTATTACTACGAGTAGTAGTAGTAGTCGGAATGACAGTACATTATCATTGGACGACGAGTTAGCCAATGGGTAATTTGACCATAGCCACAGATCCGGTCGAGTGGCAAATACTGAATGAGTAATTGTGTAGAAATAAACAATGTGATCACTCTCAATACTGTTTTAATTGATAAAATGTTTCTTGATTAAACTGGGATTCACTCACCAGTATTTCCCACTGACAAATGTTTTTAAAACGCGTTTCAGGTAACCTAATGTGACAGCCAATTAGTAAAAAGCCAGCTGGAGAGCACTGAAGGCTTAGTAAAAATGTGGCTATAAAAGTTACCTAAAAGATGATGTTTTAAATTCAATAAAATAGGGTGTATCCCTATAAATGTATTGTGTAACACCCCAAAAATGGGTTTGGTAATTTAAACCCGGTTAATATAAAGGAACGGGTAAAAAAAATACCATTAGGGGTAAAAGTAAACCCATAAATGAATAATAACTAGGAATAATTAACCTAGTTGATTTTAATATCGTTGGTATCAAACGGAGAGTTGTAGCCCTATTTAATTAAAACGAAACAAGAGGGACCAAAGTGGGATAACTTGAAAGTGGTTTTAATAAATGAAAATAACACACACACACACACACACACACACTTCGTGTGTGTTCTGTGCGTGATCAGGGGAAGGCTCTAGAGAGCCAAACCCTAGTTCATCATATATCACCCGATTGAAGGAGGAATCGGGGCTCAAATTCAAGAAGGAACATGAATTAACGATCACCCAAGCTAGGGGATCATAAGGTATGTCGAATTTTGATGTTTAATGAAGTTGAGAAATCTGGATAATCATCACTAGTGGTGAATTATGTATGAATAATGAAGGTTATGGCCAAATTAGTGATGTATGCACGTTTAGGAACAAACCCTAAGCGAAGACTCTGAGTAAATTGCTAGAATTTAGGTGTTTGGATGAATTACCACACTTAGTTAAGTGGGTTTATGTTTAATCCATGAAATGGTATGAACTTGATTAGGAATATGTGTAGTATGTGATGGGTATTTGTATATAGAGTGATTATGGTATGGAATTTGTATGATGTTTACTTGTGTTGATAAATGAAGGTGATAATTAGGAAGAAACACATGAAATACTTGTACATTATGCTTAGGAAGTAGTACGCACACCAAGTGTTTGATGAAATGTCTAAATGACAATAATATGTGAAATTGTATGCAATTAATGGGTAAACATGTATAGAATGTGGTATTAATGAAATTGATAGTAAACTAACATGAGGAATGTATTTTAGATATAGTTCATGTGAAGATTATGTTAGGTTGATGTTGACTATGCTTTATGCTTGTTTGAATTGACTAATGAAAGTCATACGTGAGATATGAAATTGATATGATCGTTCATACGCACAATCATATATGCTAACAAGAATGTGAATGTAATGACATGTACGGATAGGAGTCATGTCAACGCGGACACAAGCATGGAAGGACAACGGGCCAAGGATAAACACGGAAGCTATGCTTGAACTCGGACGCACGAGGTAAGTGAACTCCGAACTTACCCTTTTGTTTGTTAATGTATTTATGATATATGGTAATTATTGAAGGTAACGTGAGAAGATATGAATCGTTGTTTTTTACTAAGTTAAGTTTTAGTGGAAATGGGTCGGAAGTGGTTAATAAAGAGATTTGATTAAGTTTGGGTAAGAAAGGGAATGTACATAACGAATTATGCATAAAGATGAGTTATGTGTATTCGAGGTCATGTTCATATGAAAAGACGCTAATGATACTAATCGTTTTTCTATTGAGAACTAATGTGAAGTGTAGGTATGTTAACAATGGAGGTGAAGGTTGACTTCGCAATTTGACGCGAGTGATACAATGGATGGATGAAGGGGCTAGTAATAGAGGAAGCATGATATGTTGTCGCTTCATTATGCATATGTTAAGATTTTGTATTTTGTTATCGGTTGCTAATGATGTGATTGAATGTGGTGACTGCAGGTTGTATAGGTTTATGGATGTTTCATCAAGAAGTGTACGTGGTTGAAGATCGAGTCAAGACATGGATTGTACGTGGGTGTGTATGTGATCACGTAATTTGATATTAGTATGTTAGTTTTTGATTGATTATAGAAGGGATTAATATATTTAATGTGAAAGAATGAAATTAATAAACGAAATTTAAAAATATGAAATTTCCGCTGCGATAAATTTGGTTAAAACGTGTTAGGGCGTTACATATTGTAATAAGAAACTTGGGTTTTGCCCATGTGAGTATTAATATTAAATATGGTGGTTTACTCTGATAAACATTTCCTAACTACGATCCTGATGTAATTTCCGCTGCAAGATTTAAATAACTGATACCACCAAACTCTGAGTTCGCATCCGCCCGTTCCCGGGACAGATAAGGGATCGGGGGTTGCGACAGAAAGTGGTATCAGAGCCTAGCCACTGGTCTGAGCCAAAGAAGTGTTCTGCTGACACTTAAATTCTAAATTTTGTGTTAGGAAATAAATTACGGAAATACGTGCATAACTGTATTTATTTGTTATGTGTTATTTGACTATTTGTTAGTTTATAGTATGAGTGATCAAGGACCCTCAGACATAAATCGTCAGTTGTCTAATTCACCTAAGAGTGATTGTACTTCTTCACAGCCTGCCCTTTCTGGGTATTCTGCTGATCAGGAAGAAGGAGTGTTTGCTTTTAAAGCTCAGTCAGAAGAGCCATTCCCTCATAAGAAACGAGGATGGTTCAGTAAGGAAGCCTTTGCTCGTAGGAAGAGAATGCGAAAGTTGCAACAGCAAAGAGTTTTAGCAGCTGCTAAGCGAAAAAAAGATACCTATACACAGGATATGCTTAATAGAAGCCTAGCTAATTTCCATATCCTAGCTACAACTGCTGCTGACCCGAGTCTGGAACAACTAGTAGCCCCACAACCACAAAACCTAGAACAACCCATGGAGATAGAAAATCCTGACAACCAAGTGGAGATGCATGACTTTAACCCAGAAGAAATCCCTAGGATACCTGCACCAAACCCCCTAGACCCAGATTACGACCCCTGGTGGGACGATAATAGGGACTTTGTGCAACGTTACCCTATCCATGAAGACACACCCATACAAAACATAGGAGCCTATCCAGGTATGGACCCTTTAGATCCCTATTACCATGATGAATATATCAGGGAGATCTTAGAAGATCCTTACCGATTTCAGACACTTTCACCCCCATATCAGGAACCCGCACCCCAGATTCCAAACCCAGTCCGAGAACCTGCACCCCCAATGAGTGCAGAAAACGTGCAAGAACTTAGGACTTTCGGGGAGGAAAATTTAGAAAGCAGTGAGAGAATGCGTCAGGTGGGAGAGTGTCTCGTTTGGAAATACGATGAGCGCAATATGGATTTTTGGATAAATCCATACCCGTGAATGTGATGGTAGAAACGGTAATAGTAATAATAAATAAAATAAAAATAAAATAAAATTATGTGTGTACGGATGCATAGTACTATTAGTGTAATTTTCTTTCTGTTGGTATTGTAATCTTTATTTCAGTACTAGTGTGTAATAGACGCATAGTATATGAAAATAGAGTACCAGTCGCAATGATCGACGTTTTTTGCTAGATTGTGTGTCATGTGAATTACGATATTATCTATTATCTTGTGATATTAATATGGGATAAATGTTTAAAATTCAGATGGCCGATGAAGGAAATCAAGGAAATCTGAATAATGATAACCAGAGTAACATTAACGTGGTTAATGAGAATCCGAGCATCAATAACAATGGAAACCAAATGGATAATAGTGTTGTTCAACACATAGTGGCACAAGGAATCATAGATGCAATGCAATTTATTATTCAAACTATTCAAGAAGCGAATAATAAAAGTAAACATAGCAGTAAGCGACCAATCGAACAAGAAAACAGCGTGAATAATGGACCTGTACTTCAAATGCCTATTCCCAAAAGAAGAAGGACCGTGTCTTACGGTTGTTCTTATACGGAATTCTGGTCGTGTAAACCAATGGAATTCTCAGGCAACGAAGGCGCCATTGCAACCTTACGCTGGATAGAGAAGACTGAGGCAGTCTTAAGGATAAGCAAGTGTGCTGAAGAAGATAAAATACTGTTTGCTTCTAATCTGTTTAAGAATTCAGCGTTAGAATGGTGGAACACTATCCTCCAATCAAGAGGAAGTGATAGAACTTACAATATGGAATGGGAAGAATTTAAGAACAAGGTAGAAAGGAAATTCTGCCCACCCAATGAAAAGGAACAGATAGCAAACAAATTCCTAAACCTTAGGATGATTGGTGTGGATAGTAAGGGATACACTAAAATATTCTTTGAATATGCTAGAATAGTGCCAACCCTTGCTTCACCAGAACCAGTGTTAATCTCCCGTTATATTTGGGGATTAATTGGAGAGATTAGACACGTAGTCAAGGCAGATAGACCTCAAACCATAGAAGAAGCTGTAGAACTAGCAAACACCTTGACAAATGAATTAGTCCGTACCCGAGAAGAGGATCAAAGAAGGAACCTAACCCAGAAGCTCACACAAGAATTTCGTTCTGGAAATTTTAATCGTGGGAAAAATATAGGTTCTACCTCTGCACCTTATTGTAAGAATTGCAAAAGAAAACATTCAGGAAGATGCTCCGTATACTGTAACTTTTGCAAAATATCGGGACACAAGGAAGAAAATTGCAGGAAGAAGGCTAACAACAGGGTATGTTACAACTGCGGAGAACAAGGTCATATCAAGCTTAATTGCCCAAAATTAGCTCCAGCCACAAACAACAAGAATACTCAAAATGCTAGAGCATTTGTTCTGACTGCAGATGAAGCCAAGATGATTCGAGATGTTATAGCTGGTACGTTTTTAGTTAATGATGTCTTTGGTAAAGTATTATTTGACTCTGGTGCAAACCAAAGTTTTATTAATACATCATTTTGCAAATTTCTAAATCAGTCATTAACTAAACTACCACTACAATGCCTAGTAGAGACAGGCAATGGAGAAACTGTTAGAATTTCTAAAATCTTGCAGGGAGCAAGCATAGAAATTTTAAATCAGAAGTTTATTGCAAATCTTTATCCCATGAATCTGGCAGGATTTGATGTTGTATTAGGAATGGATTGGTTAATAGCCAATAAAGCCAGTATTTTATGTGATCAAAAGTCAATTCAAGTAAATTCACCAAAAGGTAAAGGGATCACAATTAAAGGAGATAAACCATCTAGATCCACAAAATTTATCTCTGTGATGAAAACTGCAAGTTATATAAGAAAAGGATCATTAGTGTATTTGATTTCTATAATCACTAACACTAAAGGAAAGGATTTAAAGGATATTCCAGTAGTATCTCAGTTTTCAGATATATTTCCAGAAGAATTGCCAGGATTACCTCCAGATAGAGAAGTTGAATTCAGAATTCATTTAATACCAGGAACATCACCGATTGCCAAAGCACCTTATCGTTTGGCACCTGCAGAAATGCAAGAATTGAAGAAACAATTAGACGAATTGTTAGAGAAAGGATTTATACAACCAAGTTCGTCGCCATGGGGAGCGCCGATATTGTTTGTTAAAAAAAAGGACGGATCAATGCGTATGTGCATTGACTACCGTGAATTAAACAAAGTCACGATTAAGAATCGGTATCCATTACCAAGAATCGATGATCTGTTTGATCAACTGCAAGGAGCTCGATTTTTCTCAAAAATCGATTTAAGGTCAGGATATCATCAATTAAAGGTACAGGAAGAGGACATTCCTAAGACCGCATTTAGAACAAGGTATGGTCATTATGAATTTATTGTCATGCCATTTGGTTTAACCAATGCCCCAGCTGCATTTATAGACATGATGAACCGAATATGTAAGCCATATTTGGATAAATTCATAATTGTTTTCATATATGATATTCTCATTTATTCTAAGAATAAGGAAGACCATGCAAAGCATTTGCACACACTTTTGAGTTTATTAAGAAAGGAAAAGCTTTATGCTAAATTTTCTAAGTGCGAATTTTGGTTAGAACAGGTACAATTTCTTGGACATTTAGTTAACCATGAAGGAATTCATGTGGATCCCACAAAGATTGAGGCAATTACTAAATGGAAAACCCCTGAGTCACCAACTGAGGTTAGAAGTTTCTTAGGATTGGCCGGTTATTATAGAAGATTTATTCAAGATTTTTCTAGAATAGCCATTCCCTTAACTAAGCTAACCTGTAAATCTGTTAAGTTTGAATGGGGATTAAAACAAGAAGAAGCATTTAGAATTCTTAAGCAAAGATTAACTCATACACCCATATTAGCATTACCAGAAGGAACTGAAGACTTTGTAGTCTACTGTGATGCTTCTAAATTAGGCTATGGATGTGTATTAATGCAACGACAAAAGGTTATAGCTTACGCATCGAGACAAGTTAAGAATCATGAAGAGAATTATTCAACTCATGATTTAGAATTAGGAGCCATAATTTTTGCTCTTAAGATTTGGAGACATTACCTTTATGGTAGTAAGTTTACCATATTCACTGATCATAAGAGTTTAAGGTATATTTTCAAACAAAAGGAATTGAATATGAGACAAAGACGCTGGATGGAGATGCTTAGTGACTATAATTGTGATATCCAGTATCATGAAGGCAAAACAAATGTAGTGGCAGATGCTTTAAGCCGAAAGTATCATGAAAAACCAAAAATGGTACGTTCTCTTAAATTAAATCTGCAAGTAGATTTAAATGATCAGATAAGAGAAGCACAAGAATCAGTAATCAAGGATGATTCTGAAAAATTAAAAGGTATGTTAAAAGAATTGGAACAAGGAATAGATGGAATTTGGAGGTTCCATAAAAAGAGAATGTGGATACCTAAATTAGGAAACCTACGTCATCGTATATTAGAAGAAGCCCATAAGTCTAAGTATACGATGCATCCAGGAAGTGACAAAATGTACAAGGATTTAAGGAAAAATTTCTGGTGGATAGGAATGAAAAAGGACATAGCAACCTATGTTTCTAAATGTTTAACTTGTTCACAAGTTAAAGCTGAACACCAGAAACCCTCAGGTTTGTTACAGCAATTAGAAATGCCAGTGTGGAAATGGGAATTGATAACAATGGATTTTGTTACTAAATTACCCAAAACAAGGAAAGGAAATGATACAATCTGGGTGATTGTAGATAGGCTAACCAAGTCAGCTCATTTCCTACCCATGAAAGAAACTTTCAGTATGGAACAATTAGCTAAATTATATGTAAATGAAATTGTTTCTTTACATGGCATTCCTTTATCAATTATTTCTGATAGGGATAGTCGATTTACCTCTCATTTTTGGTCAATTTTCCAAAAGACAATGGGAACCAAGTTAAAATTGAGCACAGCTTATCACCCTCAAACGGATGGACAAAGTGAAAGGACAATTCAGACAATGGAAGACATGCTTAGAGCTTGTGTAATTGATTTTGGAGGTAATTGGGATGATCACTTACCTTTAATAGAATTTTCTTATAAAAATAGTTATCACACAAGTATCAATGCTGCACCATTCGAAGCACTTTATGGACGAAAGTGTCGAACCCCAGTCTGTTGGGCAGAAATTGGGGAAAAGCAACTATCTGGACCTGAGATAGTGCAAGAAACAACTGACAAGATTATTCAAGTCAAAGAACGACTGAAAGCAGCACGTGATCGACAAAAGAGTTATGCCGATAACCGACGCAAGCCATTGGAGTTTCAAGTAGGAGATAAAGTATTGTTGAAAGTCTCTCCTTGGAAAGGAATAGTAAGATTCATCAAACGGGGAAAGCTAAATCCCAGGTATGTTGGACCTTTTAAGATTATTAGAAGAATAGGACCTGTAGCCTATCAGCTACAACTGCCAGAGGAAATGGCAGGAATACATGATGTGTTTCATGTATCTAATCTCAAAAAGTGTTTAGCTGATGAATCACTGATAGTACCTCTTAAGGATATAGAGGTAAATGAACAACTCAAGTTTGTAGAAAGACCTCTACAAATTGAAGACAGGAAAGTCAAGAATCTCAAACATAAGAGACTAGTTCTGGTCAAAGTAAAGTGGGACTCCAAAAGAGGACCTGAGTACACATAGGAGCTTGAATCTGAAATAAAAAGAAAATATCCGCACTTATTCCAGTAGATCTCGAGGACGAGCTCTAAAACAAGGTGGGGAGAATGTAACAACCCTCGGTAAAACCGACACTCTCATAATATTTCCGACACCCTATTATATCTTAAAATATCCTTATATGTCTTTAAATATACCCCGTATGTGAAAAACAAGCCCGAATTATGTTATAACATATAAAATAAATTAAAAACAATAAAAATTAAGTTGAGGCGGGCCGCGTAGACCCACCCCAAGCTTTTACGCGGGCGGTATCAGGGTTGAAACATGATATCGTTGATTTCTTTAGTTCAAGCGGGCCGCGTAAGACCCCGTTTAAGTTAACGCGGGCCGCGAGAGATCGATAACACGGCAACACCAGAGGCTAACACGTGTCGACATCATGGCGAAGCTAGGCGATGACCCGGATCACCTAAACCCTACCCGGGCTACTACGCGGGCCGCGTAAGCCCTGTCTGTTCTTTACGCGGGCCGCGTGAGGACCAGAATTCAGCCCTATATAAGAAGGCCTCGGGATTTCATTTCAACTCGTTCATTTCTGTTTCTCAATCTCGAAATCTCTGATAATAGGCATAATTTTCAAGTATAATACCCCTAATTAGCAAGGTTCTGCTCCGTTGTAAGTATTATAACCCCAGTTTTGTAACAAATACGCTGCCCGATTGATTTAGGGTTCCGTAACAACTGTCGTGGTTCTGCCCGACGTAGTTGTTGGAATGCCGTCTCGGGGAGGGTATCATTAATATTTTCAAAGGGTTATGATACTAACCAATGTACATTTGTATAAATTATAGATTATATCCAGGAAACCCTTACGCGAAGTCTAAGATAGCAATGTGAGTTTATCCTCTTTTTGTTAACCTTTTTGGAATGTTTTACAAAACCTTAATTGTTTACAATGTGATTAAGCGGTGATTGAGTCATTGTAGTTCTTCAATTACTGCCGGTATTATGGGGTTTTGTATACAAAATTTATTACTACGAGTAGTAGTAGTAGTCGGAATGACAGTACATTATCATTGGACGATGAGTTAGCCAATGGGTAATTTGACCATGGCCACATATCCGGTCGAGTGGCAAGTACTGAATGAGTAACTGTGTAGAAATAAACAATGTGATTGCTCTCAATACTGTTTTAATTGATAAAATGTTTCTTGATTAAACTGGGATTCACTCACCAGTATTTCCCACTGACAAATGTTTTTAAAACGCGTTTCAGGTAACCCAATGTGACAGCCAATTAGTAAAAAGCCAGCTGGAGAGCACTGAAGGCTTAGTAAAAATGTGGCTATAAAAGTTACCTAAAAGACGATGTTTTAAATTCAATAAAATAGGCTTTATCCCTATAAATGTATTGTAATAAGAAACTTGGGTTTTGCCTATGTGAGTATTAATATTAAATATGGTGGTTTACTCTGATAAACATTTCCTAACTACGATCCTGATGTAATTTCCGCTGCAAGATTTAAATAACTGATACCACCAAACTCTGAATTCGCATCCGCCCGTTCCCGGGACAAATAAGGGATCGGGGGTTGCGACAAGATCGGAGAACGACTCGTCTGAAAGTATGACGAGGGTAATATGGAGTTCTGGATGAACCCATATCAGTGATGGTAGTAGTACTAATAATAATAATAATAATAATAATAATAATAATAATAATAATAATAATAATAATAATAATAAAATAATATAATATATAATATGTGTGTATGTTTGAAAAAAATGATGATAATATGTTGTAGTATAGACCACTTCGTGGTTAGTGATGCATACTAGTATTGTATTTTATTCCAGTTGTATTGTAATAATTATAGATGCATACTATAAAATAGAGTAAGTCACAATGCTCGACGATTTTGATCAACATGCTTGCCGTGTGATTATTTGAATTAGACATTGTCCTGTGATATTAATACTTGGTAATTGTTTAAAATCCAGATGGCCGACGCAGCAAATCCAGAAAACCAGAATAATGAAAATCAAATGAATAATAGTGAAATTCGACACCTTGTAACCCAAGGAATTAGAGATGGCATGCCAGCTATTATCCAAAATGTTAGGGATGCAGAAAATAATGATAAAATTAGTAATGGAAGTAAACGAACCCATACAGAACCTAGTCACAGCGTGCACAATGGACCCATACTTCAAATGCCCATTCCAAAAAGAAGAAGGACCATGTCTTATGGTTGTTTTTACAAAGAATTCTGGTCTTGTAAACCAATAGAATTCTCGGGCAACTCTACGCTGGATAGAAAAGACTGAGACAGTCTTAAAAATAAGCAAGTGTGCAGAAGAGGATAAGATAATGTTTGCCTCCAATCTGTTTAAAAACGCAGCATTAGAATGGTGGAACACTATCCTCCAATCTAGGGGAAGTGACATAATTTACAATATGGAATGAGAAGAATTTAAGAACATGGTAGAAAGGAAATTATGCCCTCCCAATGAAAAAGAACATATAGCAAATAAGTTCTTAAACCTTAGAATGACTGGAGTGGATAGTAAGGGATACACTACTTTATTCTTTGAATATGCTATAATAGTGCCAACCCTTGTATCACCTGAACCAGTATTAATTTCCCGTTACATCCGGGGATTAATCAGTGAGATTAGGCATGTAGTCAAGGCAGCTAGACCTCAAACTATAGAAGAAGCTGTAGAACTAGCAAACACCTTGACTGATGAATTAGTACGTACACGAGAAGAGGACCAGAGGAGGAACTTAGCTCAAAGGCTTACTCAAGAATTTCGTTATGGAAATTCCAACCGTGGGAAAAATGTAGGTTCTACCTCTGCACCTTACTGCAAGGCTTGCAAGAAAAAGCATTCAGAAAAATGCTCCACTTACTGCAAATTTCTGCAAGATAACAGGACACAAGGAAGAAGATTGCAGGAAGAAACCTAATAATGGAATGTGATTCAACTGTGGAGAAAAAGGTCACATCAAACCGAACTGTCTAAAGCTAGCTCCAGCCGCAAACAACAAGACTACTAAAAATGCTAGAGTATTTGTTCTGACTGCAGACGAAGCCAAGATGATTCCGGATGTTATTGCCGGTACGTTTTTAGTTAATGATGTTTTTGCTAAAGTATTATTTGACTCTGGTGCAAACCAAAGTTTTATTAATACTTTCTTTTGCAAACTTCTCAATCAACCATTAACTAAACTCCCACATGAATGTCTAGTAGAGACAGCAAATGAGGAAACCATTAAGATTTCTGAAATCTTGCAGGGAGCAAGAATAGAATTTTTAAATCAAAAGTTTATTGCAAATCTTTATCCAATGAATCTGGAAGGATTTGATGTTGTATTAGGAATGGATTGGTTAATAGCCAATAAAGCCAGTATTTTATGTGATCAAAAGTCAATTCAAGTAAATTCACCGAGGGGTGAAAAGATCACAATTAAAGGAGATAAGACCTCCAGATCCACAAAATTCATCTTTGTGATGAAAACAGCAAGTTATATAAGAAAAGGATCATTAGTGTATTTGATTTCCATAATCACTAACACTAAAGGAAAAGAATTGAAAGATATCCCTGTAGTATCTCAGTTTCCAGATGTATTTCCAGAAGAATTACCAGGATTACCGCCAGACAGAGAAGTTGAATTCAGAATCCACCTGCTACCAGGAACAGCACCAATTGCCAAAGCACCTTATCGTTTGGCACCTGCAGAAATGCAGGAACTGAAGAAACAGTTAGACGAGTTGTTGGAGAAAGGATTCATACAGCCAAGTTCATCGCCATGGGGAGCGCCAATATTATTCGTCAAAAAGAAGGACGGATCGATGCGTATGTGCATTGATTATCGTGAATTGAACAAAGTCATGATATAAAATTGGTACCCATTACCAAGAATCGATGATCTGTTCGATCATTGAGCTCGATTCTTCTCAAAGATCGATTTACGGTCAGGATATCATCAATTAAAGGTACAGGAAGAGGACATTCCTAATACCGTTTTCAGAACGAGGTATGGCCATTATGAATTTATTGTCATGCCATTTGGTCTAACCAATGCCCCTGCCACATTTATGGACATGATGAACCGAATATGTAAACCATATTTGGATAAATTCATAATTGTCTTTATAGATGATATTCTTATTTACTCTAAGAGTAAAGAGGAACATGCAAGACATCTGTACGCACTTCTAAGTCTATTAAGAAAATAAAAGCTTTATGCTAAGTTTTCAAAGTGTGAATTTTGGTTAGAACAGGTACAATTTCTTGGGAATTTAGTTAATCATGAAGGAATTCATGTAGATCCCACCAAGATCAAGGCAATTACCAAATGGAAAACCCCTGAGTCATCAACCGAGGTTAGAAGTTTCTTAGGATTGGCAGGTTATTATAGAATCTCGAATAGCCATTCCCTTAACTAAGTTAACTTGTAAATCCATTAAGTTTGAATGGGGACCAAAACAAGAAGAAGCCTTTAGAATTCTTAAGCAACGATTAACCAATGCATCCATACTAGCATTACCAGAAGGAACTGAAGACTTTGTAGTCTATTGTGATGCTTCTAAGTTAGGTTATGGATGTGTGTTGATGCAACGCCAAAAGGTTATAGCTTACGCATCTAGACAACTTAAGAATCATGAAGAGAATTATTCAACCCATAATTTAGAATTAGGAGCTATAATTTTTGCCCTTAAAATTTGGAGACATTACCTTTATGGTAGTAAGTTTACCATTTTCACTGATCATAAGAGTTTAAGGTATGTTTTCGGGCAAAAGGAGTTGAATATGAGACAAAGACGCTGGATGGAATTACTTAGTGATTATGATTGTAATATCCAGTATCATGCAGGAAAAGCAAATATAGTTGCTGATGCTCTAAGTCGAAAGTATCATGAAAAGCAAAAAAGAGTACGTTCACTTAAACTAAATCTGCAAGTAGATTTAAATGAACATATTAGAGAAGCACAAGAATCAGTAATCAAGGATGATACTGAAAAGTTGAAAGGAATGATTAAGGAACTAGAACAAGGAACAGATGGAATTTGGAGATTCCATAAGAAAAGAATGTGGATACCTAAATTAGGAAACCTACGCCACCGTATATTAGAAGAAGCCCATAAATCTAAGTATACGATGCATCCTGGAAGTGATAAAATGTATCAAGACTTAAGAAAGAACTTCTGGTGGATAGGAATGAAAAAGGATATAGCAGCATATGTTGCAAAATGTTTAACCTGTTCACAAGTCAAGGCTGAACACCAGAAACCCTCAGGTTTATTACAGCAATTGGAAATGGGAATTGATAACAATGGATTTTGTTACCAAATTAGCCAAAACAAGGAAAGGCAATGATACAATCTGGGTGATTGTAGAAACTTTCAGTATCATCCTAAGTCAGCTCATTTCTTACCAATGAAAGAAACTTTCAGTATGGAACAGTTAGCTAAATTATATGTAAATGAAATTGTTTCATTACATGGAATTCCTTTATCAATTGTTTCTGACAGAGATAGCCGTTTTACCTCTCATTTTTGGACAAGTTTCCAAAAAGCCATGGGAACCAAGCTCAATCTAAGCACAGCTTATCATCCTCAAACGGACGGACAATGCAAAAGGACAATTCAGACGATGGAAGATATGCTTAGAGATTGTGTAATTGATTTCGGAGGTAATTGAGATGATCACTTACCATTAATAGAATTTTCTTATAATAACAGTTATCACATAAGTATCAATGCTGCACCATTCGAAGCACTTTACGGCCGAAAGTGCCGAACCACAGTCTGTTGGACAGAAATTGCAGAAAAGCAACTATCCGGACCTGAGATAGTGCAAGAAACAACCGACAAGATCATTCAAGTCAAGGAACGACTGAAAGCAGCACGTGACCGACAAAAGAGTTATGCTAATAACAGACGAAAACCCTTGGAATTTCAGGTAGGAGACAAAGTGTTATTAAAAGTTTCTCCTTGGAAAGGAGTGGGAAGTTCAGGTTGTTGTAGCAAACCTGACGGCTTTTGATGTTCAGCTTTGACTTGCGCACACGTCAAACATTTAGCTACATAGGCAGCTATAGACTTTTTCAAGCCTATCCACCAATAGTTTTCTTTTAGATCCAGGTACATCTTATCAGCTCCAGGATGAACGGAATACTTGGAACTGTGAGCTTCCTGGAGGATAACATCCCGAATTCCTCCATAAACTGGAACCCAAATTCGTCCATTTAACCTCAGGATTCCGTCCTTACCATAGGATAACTGTTCTTCAGTTACTCCTAGCTTTTCATCAGGGTAGTTAGCTTCCAACACAGCTTCCTTCTGTGCAGCTAACAACCTTTCGTTCAAACTATTCTTTATCTCAATACTCTTGGCATTGATTCTTATAGGTTTCACTCTTTCCTTCCTGCTTAAGGCATCAGCAACCACATTTGCCTTGCCTGGATGGTATCTTATCTCACAGTCATAATCATTCAAAGTTTCCATCCACCGTCGCTGCCTCATGTTTAAGTCCTTCTGATTAAACAAGTGTTGAAGGCTCTTGTGATCTGAATAGATCACACACTTAGTTCCATACAAATAATGCCTCCATTGTTTTAGTGCAAATACAACTGCACCCAACTCCAAGTCATGGGTGGTGTAATTCTTCTCGTGCACTTTTAACTGTCGTGAAGCATAGGCAATAACTTTGCCTTTCTGCATTAGCACACAACCCATTCCGGTGTGCGATGCATCACAATATACTAAAAATTCATCAATTCCATCAGGCAACGTCAATACAGGAGCATTGCTCAACTTCTGCTTCAAAATATCGAAAGATTCTTGCTGCTTAGGCCCCCAGTCAAACTTGTTATTCTTGCGGGTGAGTAGAGTTAGGGGTGCTGCAATTCTTGAGAAGTTTTCAATAAATCGCCTATAGTATCCTGCCAGTCCTAGAAAGCTACGAATCTCCGTAGGCGTCTTGGGCTCTTGCCAGTTCATAATAGCTTCAATTTTAGCGGGATCTACTTGGATACCACGCTCACTAACAACATGTCCAAGGAATTGGACTTCTCGAAGCCAAAATTCACACTTTGAAAATTTGGCATAGAGCTTTTCTTGTTGAAGTAGCTTAAGAATGCAACGGAGATGCTTCTCATGGTCAACTTGGCTTTTCGAGTAGATGAGAATGTCGTCGATGAATACGATGACAAATTTATCCAAGTAAGGCTTGCAGACGCGATTCATGAGATCCATGAATGCGGCAGGTGCATTAGTGAGCCCAAAAGGCATCACTAGGAACTCGTAATGACCATAACGAGTCCTAAATGCAGTCTTGTGTACATATTCATCTTTAACCTTTAATTGATGATAACCTGACCTCAAATCGATCTTAGAGAAGTAGCTTGCCCCTTGTAATTGATTGAACAGGTCGTCGATCCTGGGCAAAGGATACCTATTCTTGATAGTGACCTTATTAAGCTCACGGTAATCCATGCACAGACGCATCGATCCATCCTTCTTCTTGACAAATAGGACTGGTGCTCCCCAAGGAGACGAACTAGGTCTAATGAAACCTTTGGCTAGCAAATCATCTAGGTGTGTCCTCAATTCCTTCATCTCTGTTGGTGCCAACCTATAAGGCGCTCTCGCAACAGGTGCTGCTCCGGGGATGATGTCAATTCTGAATTCTACTTGCCTATCTGGTGGCAGACCAGGTAATTCTTCTGGGAAAACATCAGGGTATTCAGAAATGACGGGAATATCTTCAATCTTGGGTTTCTGCTCATCGATAGTCACCTGTGCCATATAAATGACACAACCCTTCTTCAAACATCTAGATGCCTTGAGCATAGACACTTGCTCAGGTAGTCCATACTGGGTATCTCCCTGAATGGTAATTGGCTCACCAGATGGAGTCTTGATCACCACTTGCTTCTTATTGCACACTATCTGGGCTTGGTTACGAGATAACCAATCCATGCCTATAACTATGTCAAAACCGGCTAGCTTCAATGGAAGTAAAGACAATGGAAAGGAGTGGTTCCTAATGGATATGAAACATCCATCTAACACGGTTGACGCGGTTTCTAAGGTACCATCGGCTAATTCCACCACATATTTCACACTTAGGGTTTTAACAGGTAAATTCAGCAAATTGCAAAACTTATTATCTACAAATGACTTATCAGCACCTGAATCAAATAATACCCTTGCATAAACATCATTTATGAGGAAGGTACCTGTGATCACATTGTCATCCTGAACAGCTTCCTTTGCATCCATTCGGAAGACCCTTGCATTGGTCTTCTTGACCTCTTCCGGCTTCTTGGCGTGTTTAGGGCAATTGGTTTTAATGTGCCCTTTCTCATTGCAGTTGTAGCATGTGGCATCTTTAATCTTCTTGCAATCAACAGTATTGCGTTCTTTGGACTTGCATAACCCACATGCAGATGGTCCTGACTTAGACCTGGACTCACGTCTGCATTTTCCAAAGTGGCGTTTTTGGCAAGTTTTGCACTTTGGCTTTTCCTCAGCTTGTTGGCTACCCTTGTTGGATCCAGACTTCTTCCTGAAATCAGTGCTACCTTTATGCTTCTTTTCAGATCTTCGTGAGTTATCATCCTCACGCTTTCTCTTGCCTTCTTCTGCATTCATGAGCGATCTTAGCCTGACCACGTCCAAGGTAAGAGACAGAGATAGATCAGCTGCTGATCTAAAAGTAGCAGGTCTGGACGCCTTAACACTGGCCTTGATTTCTGGGGCTAAACCCCCCAAAGAAGCGAGCAATCCTTTTGGGTTCCGGGGTTACGAGATATGGAACCAGCCAAGACAGGGTATTGAAACTGGTGAGGTAAGCTTGACAGTCTAAATTTTTCATCACCAACGATAAGAAATCTGATTCAATTCTTTCAACCTCATGCTGCGGGCAATAATTCTCCTTAATGAGAGCAACGAACTGATCCCATGACAAATTGTAGAGCGGGATCTTTCCAGCAGCTTGAATGAGAGACTTCCACCATGCTAGTGCCTCTCCTTTGAATGATTGGGATACATACTTCACTACATCCTTCTCAGCACAACCGCTGATGTCAACTACTGTGTCCATTTCATCTAACCAGGTCATACAATCAATTGCCCCTTTCTCCCCAGTGAAATCCCGGGGTTTGCAGGAAACAAAGTACTTATAGGTACATGACTTGGTACGTGGTTTAGCATCAAACACTATCCTTTTAGATGGAACACTGTTTTGGTTATATGAATGTCGGTCATCATCTTTCTTTGGCTCATCTTTCTTGGAGGGTGGCTTGCTGTGAGCCTCTGATTGAGTCTTAGGCTTGGAATGAGGTGCGGATAGGGTCCTACTTCGAGTCCCGCTAGATTCATTATACTGCCGCTCTATAGCTTTTGTAACAGCATTATCTACTAATGCTTGCAGCTCCGCACCGGTCACATGTATCTTAGTATTTTCATGGTTTTCCACCGGATGACTGTTTCCCTCTTCTGACATAGTCATGTAACTCTAATTGCTACATAAAAGAAATAAGGATAAGGTTTATTTGGAAGTCTATACAGTACTATCGTTCTTGACGATTTATTAACCATGGTTTTTAATAGCCATTTTAGTTAATTTGTTAATTATATAATTGTTCAGGATCTTTATCATAATCCTAAATTATAAGTTAGTAATAGCACAAAAAGGCCTAGTCACGTGGACAAGTTTAATTTACAAGCCTAGATTTTATAGAATCGAGGCATTAAGGTTTGAATCCAAGTTCATTACCTTTTCTTGACAGGGAGTTGTAGGCTACCACTGTCTTTAGTCCCAGAGGACGTTAATTGTAGCCCGTGGGCACTTCATCCTTAAGGGATGATTATTTTAAATAAGGAAAAAAATTGGAATAACCAAATTTAAGGATGACTTATGTGATTTTATCGAATCACATTTTGCCAAGAGTGTTAACATGTTTTCGGATGTTAACAAGGATTGGAATCTTTTGAATAGGTTTTACCATCTTGGCCATGTTTGCAATG
The DNA here is from genome assembly GCA_030545235.1 of Helianthus tuberosus. NCBI lineage: Eukaryota > Viridiplantae > Streptophyta > Magnoliopsida > Asterales > Asteraceae > Helianthus > Helianthus tuberosus. The sequence goes on from CM060351.1 coordinate 181,553,592, forward strand.
ACATATAAGCTAGGTTTACCTTTAAGATTCTTTTTAATATTTAACGCAGAACAATCCTAAATTGAGAGGTTTAATATGGATCTGAACCTAATTATGGAACTACCATCTTGGCCCAGTCTTAAGATGACACGTGGCTAGGTCTGGTCCCTTTTTAGATTTTGCCATTTTATTATAATGGTAGATCTTTTAGTAGGAATGTTATTTTATTTATTTCACCTTTTATGTTTATGCACATAATTAATAAAATGAAAATCTAAACTAACCATTCCATTAAAAATTTAACAAGTACAATTTTGCCCTAAACGGGACTTCTACTGAAATAACATGCCCACGCAGGGGCTTAAACAAACAAACAAACATACCCACGCAGGGGCATAATACAAAAAGACATACCCTCGCAGGGGTTAAACAAAAAGGCATGCCCACGCAGGGGCTGGATTAAAAATAAGGAATTACAACCAACAACTTAAAAGATTCAATGGTCCTTCTTGCTCTTTCCTTTTATTAAACTTGTCAATCCCTTAAAGAAGCCTTGTCGTTCCCTGCGATCTCTGTGAACTTCCCGCTCAACCTGATCCAATCTTTGGAGAATTTCCTCCCGTTCTGGCGGGGAAAACCTTGGTATCTGCGGCTGTGGCCGATGTGGAGGTCGAAGAGGCGGCTGTTGTTGGTATCCATAAGCTGGGTATCCAACTCCCCAAGGAGTTCCGTAGGGCCCTTCAGGGTTGAGAGCGTTGTAGTTCCACGCTGCCAAGTATGGGTCGACCTCAGCATAATTGAAGCTAGTGTGAGCCGGCTGCTCAAAGGGATTATACGCTGCTGAGCCAGCGTACATAGGAATTGGGTTGTCAAAACCCACTGGTGGTGGCACAACAGGTGCAGAGTTCACTTCCGGGATGGGGTTTGAAGGCCCCCCCATGAGCTGATCTTCTTGGAGCGGCGGGTAGTGGCTGCCACTCGATGGTTGCGGGGTGCTGATATGCACTCTTCCTCGCACGGACATCCGTGCGTTCGATCTCCTGCGCCTCGGTGGCTCAGGAGGCTGTTGCTGAGATGGTGGTGGTGGCGGGGTAACTGCCACAAAGCGTGAATCCCCGTAAGGATCCTGTTGCTGCTGTTGCTGCTGCTGGTGAGGCGATGAATGGTAAGAGGGTGTAAAATACCATTCATACTGGTTGAATCTCGTTTGGTAGCTGTCAGGACCACAGTAGGGTGATCCATGAAAAGATGACCCATCAGAAATTTCGATGGGATGTGTGGGGGTACCGGTCGGTGGTTTAGTAGGGTCGGTATCCTCATCCATATCCATGGCGTGATCTCCAGAAAAATGATCTTCAGGCCCCAATGGGTTAACACCCATTGCTTCCTCGAGGTAGTTTGCCGGGTTGAACCGGCTTCGGAAGATATGTGACAGGTTATCAAAGGAGTGACGAGAGTTGGACCTCTGGAGAGGGATAAATGAAGGCTGTGGGTTTTCGGGCTCATTTTCTGAATGGGGTCCAAAAGAGTGAAGGTAAGACGGTGACGAGCTTAACGAGACGGACCGCCTCGCTGGCTGTAGATGTGTCCTCCAGTCCCCCTGGGGACTTGTACGTATGTTGACGGGTGAGGTTCGCCTTTGGGATGGCCCGGCCTCATGGTCGTGGCCTGCTACTGGTCCCTTTCCTTTTCCCCTAAAGTCCCGTTACATATACCGATTGGTTTCCGGGGGGCAACGGGGTTATTAGTTGACAGCGCTATTAGGTTTGTGTCACACCCCGATATTTCCACGTATTACCGGTGGGGAGTATCGTGACGTAGTTGATATCATCATAGTCAAACAACACAATATTTAAATGCACAGCGGAAGAAAAAGATAGATTTATTTCAACTGAATAAAATTGTAATATTAAGTATCACAATAATAGTTGAAACAGATCCACAGGAGGATCAAAATAAAAAGGGAAAACTGTTCAACAGACTTCGACATCTAGAGCTTGCGAGACTTGATTAATGATGCCTGCAGTAGCCAGCCTATTTCGTATAGTACCTGCACTTAGCCTTTTTGGAAAATACGTCAGTTTACACTAGTAAATAAAACTTAACTGACTCATTTTGAAAAGAGTTTGAAAATTGATTTGAATGCACTTCGGCAAAAATATTTTTTTATAACTTGGGACAATTATTCAAATAATCTTGTATATAGTTTTACTTATTTGTCGTCCATTAGGGCCGGTTTGTAGGGCCGGTCTAGATTAACTGACACGCCACAGGTATAATGCCCACAAGGATTATTTCCTTAAAGTGGATTACCAGTTTTTACATAATGCAACTGTCAGGTGTATGCCTACACCCCGTGCTTAGGTCGTGGCCATTTCTTTGAATGATGCCAAGGATATCCGGGACATGGTCATTTAACCCCCAAAGGCCATACACCAAATAATACAGAAATAAACGAGTTATGTAAATACATTAATCACAATCCGATTTAAATGACTACATATCCGACCAAGCGGTATCATTATAATACCGTATCCCAAGCCCGTATAGGGAAAATAAGCTAAGAGTATTTACCTGAGCAAAGTATAAATCAAATACAGCAAGGGCACGTAGCTTTTACTGGGCTCCTAATCTGGAACGAAGGTTATTGATAACCTATTAGAATCCTAACGGGTCTTTAAGTATGCCTAGACTTAGACCGGTTAGTTTTCAAAAGGAATATACGGTTCAAACGCATGATAAAGCGAAGACCGGTTTAGAATGTGGCTTTGACCCGACAAGCTTGTATGCTTGTTTAATATGGGTAACTTAAACACATTCTGGATTTTGGGGTGAAAACGATATGGTTTGACCCGTTTCGGCTAATATATGCAAACTAGTCACATAAGCCGATCCGAACGCGAAAAGTGCGTAACGGGTAACCAAATGAGTCATATGCAGGTCTCCTAACTTAATATGTCTTAAACATGTTGTGACATCAGTAAGATATCTTCTATTATGCCCAAAATGGATTTAAACTCAAACTATGCCCCGTAGGGGCATTCTGGTCATTTTAAATGTTATAAAAGAGTTTAAATAATAATCTGAGTTATAGGTCTGATGTAATCAGTAAAAATACTTAATTTAATAAGTTATAACAGTAGGGTAATACACATATGTGAAATTTATCATTTAAAACCAAACTATGCACATTAGGGGTATTTTGGTAATTTCACTTAGGCTTAAAAGGTCAAAACTGGAAATCTGAGTTTAAAACTCTTACTTACTGTTAATATATAAAGATTTACTGAAAATATCAGTAGGTATCAAACCCTATATGTTTAAAATAGTTTTAGTACATACTATGCGTTAAAAACGCTTAAAAGGCGATTTGGAGCCATTTACGGGTTTTCAAAGGAAAGCTGATATTTTTATTTTTCCAGAAGGCTCAAAATATTTTATTTATCATATTAGATCAGTAGAAAAAGGTTTGGGGTCAAAAGGATTTGTAAAACTCATTTTATAGCCCAAAAGGGCAATACCGGCAATTACCGAATCAAGCTTAGAACTCTAAGTTATGCTCAGCCTAAAAATAAATAAAAATCTCCAAAAATTTCAAAATATTATTTTATATCAGTGGGTAAAAATTTTGGTATCAAAAACCGGGTTTAGATAGGCTATACGCTAATTACACCGTTTAATTACTAAAAAGCTTCTCATTTACGCTAATGAGCATAACTCCTAATCTAGACCTCAAACTGATGTCAAATTTTAGGTTCAAGTCTAAAAATCAGTAACTAAGGTTTCTACTCTTTTACATTTTCAAAAATCACGTTTTAAGGTCACATGGGCATAATAGTCAACATATAAGCAATTAACGGGAACATGCATGTGAATCGGATAACTATTGAACCAAGTTGTATAATCACAGAGGGTTATACTATCATGAAACCTTGTCCTAATATGGCTCTAAGGCATTTCTAAAACATGCTTAAAAGGGTCAGAACTGAAAGTCAAAGCAAAAGTCAAATTATGCGACTTTCGGTTCCGAACCGGGCCTAGACTGAAAATTGTCGGGTTGAACATGTTTAGACATGTTCTTTCATTAATTACCAAGTTATATTAATGATAAAACAGGTTGCATAGCTTCTACATTGCTAATTATGCATTAATTTGATATTAAGCTTTCTGTTGACTTTTTAATATCAAGTTTGACCCGACAATTGACCTAGTTAGAGTGGGAATCAGAGAGTACCCTTTTGAGGGTTTATTACCCACATAATTACCTACTTATAGGTACTTTCAATTCGAGATTTGACTGAACAATTATTGATTAATCTCGAAGTCAAACCTTAATTATGACGGGTTGACTTTAAGCTAATTAACTAAGCTAAACTGAATTAAAGATGATTAAGGACACTTACAAGGGTCCTAAGAATGATCTAAAAGCTGATGGAAGTCTGCTAGAAGTCCCAAGAGTTCCAGAGCAAAGCTTGAAAGGCAAATGAAATGGGCAAGTCCAAATGTTGCAACCTCAAGCTCTTTTATAGTGAACTAAATGCCACAAGATCATCACACCTAGGTCTATAAATGTTGCAAGATGATCCCAGGTGTCCCTATATAGTCAAAACCAGTTGCCAAGTCCCTGATTTCGAAAACCACTCTCTTAAGGCAGTGTAACAGGCTGAACAGGCAACTGTCCATTTTCTGCTGCCAGCGACGGTCTTACGGACCGTAAGAAGTAACTCTTGCGGACCGTAAGCACCTGTTACGGACCGTAATCTTTTGGTCTTGCGGTCCGTAACCGACCTTGATCAAAGATGCCCAGTTACAATCTTGCGGACCGTAAGCCCTTTGCTTTGCGGTCCGTATCCGCTTTTCAATTTCTGATGCCCAGCTCTGCCATCTTACGGACCATAAGGGTTAGCCTTTGCGGTCCGTAAGCCTTTATCAGAAGACAAAAACTTTGCAAACTTTTAGGCTTGACCATGCATTCCTTTAAAACTCGAATCTTCAGTCATTGTTAGCAGGAGGGGACCATAGAGACAGACTTTGCATGTCTTTGCATGTGTTGCTAAGCACATGAATTCAAAAGACTCACTATTTGAGATTTTTGTCGTGAACCTTCATAGAATCACTATGATATGGGTTTTAATTAATTATTACCAAGGGTAACCGGATTTGAAATATAAATAAATCAGATGTTTATTATTTTAAGGTTTGGGATTTATATTTTAGGTCGCTCAGAGGTATATCTTAACATGTCGACACTTTTAAATCCTACCGTACATCCTTTAACTCGATCCGGGTTCCTGACACGTTTACCTTGCATGACACGTGTCTTTATTTTATTGGGTATGATTTTACGAGGTGTTACAGTTTGGCACCCTCACACCGCATCGGGGAGGACGGGCGTGAACTAATTACCTTAACCACTTGACCAATGTGTGATAGAGCATTGGGGTTTGGGCAAATAAATCTAGAGCCATCTGCGGTAATCGAGTTAATAACAACATCAAATCACTGAAATGTTTTAAACTCATATCTGGTAACTAAACGTGTTAACAAACTTTGAACTCACCAGCGTCGTCTGACACACTTGTCTGCATGCTTGCAGGTCTATAGGTTTATATTATTGGAACTTGCTGTCTGGGATGCTGGAGTGGTCATGGGTCGTAATGCATGGGATCGCGAGACAAGTTTATTGGTTTTCGTACATACGGTTTATGTAACACTTAATAAATGATTTATGCTTCCGCTGAATACGATGAGTTATACTTTATGTGATGTAATACTTTACCTTAATAAATGAAAGTTTTATTTAAATCATGTATGAGTTCAAAGTGATTGGTGGCTAGATTATGGTACGTCACACGCCTCTCGGGGGTTCCCGCATGTGGTGTTTTAGGGGTGTGACAATTTTACCTAATTATTCAAAACTATTTTAATAAACCACATATACACTTTCTCTCTCTCTCTCTCTCTCTCTCTCTCTTTTTCACACCCCCTTTCTCTCTCTATCCCAACCATCCACCAAGCAACCCCCATGATGGAGTCTAAAAGCAACAGGAGGAGACAAGGATATTTTAGTCTTTTTACCTGATGAAATCTATCGTTCTACTATTTCTCTTCATATTCTTACACACCCATGTTGGAATCTGAAAGCAACCGGAGACGTGGGGCTGTACCTTGTGGGTCTGTGAAGTTTAAACGGAGATGTGCGTTTGTAGAATGGGGAGAACGAGAGAAGAGAGAATCATACCTGATGGCCACAATAGTGGCGGTGTTGTGGTTGAGAAGCTGGGTGGAGGTTGTTGGCGGAAGATTCTTGGCGGTGAACGGCGGGAGGGTGATGTTGCTCCTAAGAAGAAGATGATACAAAAGGGAATAGTTGTTTATGTGGTTGAGTAGGGTTACGAATGAAACAAATTGTTTTAATTTAATGTTTTTCATTTTGTACATAATAGTCCTTAGATATAAGTTATTTACACAATAGTCCCTGGATAATGAAATGACAAAAATGGCTTCATATGCAAAGCACGTGACCTGATTTAGTGTAAAAATTTATCTGGGTTACAGCTAAAGGACTTAACGTGCATAATCTTAGAACTTAAAATACAAAATTCATCAATTTTAATGAAAACAGACCACTGAAATTTGATATAAAGGTAAAGGACAAAACTTTTAATTTATTCAATACATAAACATAAGAAACATCGGAGTCATACGAGCAAATATGATCGATTCCATTTGTTTTGGGTCCTATCACATGCTACCCTTCTTCTATTTCTTCCATTCCTCTCCAAAACCGATGGTCGAAACCACCCTTCAAACAGTGCCCACGATAGGCAAAACCGAGACATGGAAAACCAACGAGAAACTAACCACCAAAACCAAACGATCTCGGGTGATCTAATGAATTTAAGATAATATTTTTTAATTTCCCCAAAAATGGTCCCCAAATATGCATCATAGTCGAAGACTTTTATTGTGATTTACATTACTGAATTTCAAACATGTTGGGGGTACTAAGTGGGGACATGGTCCTGAATAATATATGTATAGATATGTAACAACTAAGATTCTCTAAGGTCTTTTACTTCTAACTAGTTTATATTGACGTCGCGCGTTGCGGCGAAAACGAGCAAATGATAATGTAAAACAAACGTGATTTAAAAATAAAACATATTGTTTAGAAAGCCAAACCATTAGAACGTCTTAGTTTATCATCGTACCGTTTTATGATACCAAATAAATACTTTATTTTGAGTACAACTTCGTTTTTAACAAAAGTTATAACGGAATGTCGAGAAAAAATCAAGCACAACTATGTACTTAAGTTTTTAGAAAAAAAGTTATAAACGTAAATTGTTGAAGAAGTATAAAATTAATCGATAAATTAATATATGTTATAAAAAAGAAAGAAAATGAAAAATATGTTATTAAAAGTAAATATAATAGTAAATTATTATATTATATTAAATAAAAGAATAATGATAAGTTATATATTATTATAAATATAAAGTTACTATTCATCATAGTTCATCAACAAACAAACAAACGTGATTTGAAAATAAAACATATTGTTTAGAAAGCCAAACCATTAGAACGGCTTAGTTTATCAGCGTACCGTTTTATGATACCAAATAAATACTTTATTTTGAGTACAACTTCGTTTTTAACAAAAGTTATAAAGGAATGTCGAGAAAAAATCAAGCACAACTATGTACTTAAGTTTTTAGAAAAAAAGTTATAAATGTAAATTATTGAAGAAGTATAAAATTAATCGATAAATTAATATATGTTATAAAAAAGAAAGAAAATGAAAAATATGTTATTAAAAGTAAATATAATAGTAAATTATTATATTATATTAAATAAAAGAAAAATGATAAGCTATATATTATTATAAAAATAAAGTTACTATTCATCATACTTCATCAACAATATATACTAGTTTTTTTATATCGCGCGTTGCAGCGAAACCGAGCAAATGATAATGTAAAACAAACGTGATTTGAAAATAAAGCATGTTGTTTAGAAAGTCAAACCATTAGAACGATTTAGTTTATCATCGTACCGTTTTATGTTACCAAATAAATATTTTATTTTGAGTACAACTTCGTTTTTAACACAACTCATAACGGAATGTCAAGGAAAGAAATCAAGCACAACTACGTACTTAAGTTTTTTTAAAAAAAAAGTTATAAACGTAAATTATTAAAGAAGTATCAAATTAATTGATAAATTAATATATATTCAAAAAAAAAGAAAAAAACAATTATTAAAAAAAGGTAAAGGAAATATATATTTAAAAAAAAGAAAAATATGTTACTAAAAGTAAATAAGATAATAAACTATTATAATATATTAAATAATAAGAAACTACATATTATTATAAAAATAAAGTTACTATTCATCAGCACTCGTTAACAATATATATATAATCTATACTATATAATAAAAGAAACCACTTTAAGGACATTTGTCATCATATTAAGGCATCTCTTATAGATAATTATTATTTTAATTTAATTTTTTCTAATTAATTATAGATAATCCTCTTATTAAATATTATTTAGTTTAATATCTTATGGATAATTATTATTTAGTTTAATCTTCTCATTTATAATATTATTTAGAGAAAATTACGATTTTTCCCTTATGGTTATATCACTTTTACCCTTTTAGCCCAAAAAAGAATTTTTTAACATCTGAGTCCCTAACGTTTTCTTTTCTAACCTTTTTGGCCCCTAACACTAACCCCATCCATTAAATGTTAGGGGCCAAAAGGGTTTAAAAAAGACGTTAGGGGCCAAAAGGTTAGAAAAAAAAAGACTTTGGGGGCTTAAATGTTAAAAAATTCATTTTTTAGGCTAAAAGGGTATAAGTGATATAACCACGGGGGCCAAAATCGTAATTTTATTATTTGATGTATAAAATTAGATTTATTCAATTCGTACAATACACAAGGTTTTTTAAGGATATATATATATATATTTTATTAAGTAGTACAGAAAATTACATTTATTCAAACCGTGTAATACGCATATTTTTAAAGATGTAATTTTTTTATTATTTGGTATATAAAATTACTTTTATTCAACCCGTATAATAAATGAGGTATGTTAAAGATGTATTATTTTATTACTTGGTAAACAATATTTCATTTATTCAACTCGTGTAATACACGTGATTTTACGTGTAATACACGTGATTTTAAAGATATAACTTTTTTATTTGGTATATAAAATTACATTTATTCAAACTGTACAATATTGTTCTTATAGATATAACTTTTTATTATTTAATATATAAAATTATATTTATTCAACTCGTGCAATAAAGAAGGTTTTTAAAGATATATTGTTTTATTATTTAGTATATACAATTTATTTATTCAACCCGTGTAATACACGGGGTTATAACCTAGTATAATATAATTGAACTTTCGTTGGTGCCTTGCAAGGAAGTATACATCAATTAGCAAAAAAAAAAAACATAGGTGAATACAGTGTTTTTTTTTGGGTAATAAAAATTAAATAAAACCATGTATGCCAAAACATTAAAAACTTTCAACTTGTTTAAACTTTTAGGAATACAAAATCCACTTTTAACATTTTTAAAGACACAAGTATGTGTTTTTATCTACGTAGACGTGTCCTATTATTACAATCAGTCATTTTCTTAGTGGCACCAATGGCGGGACGCCAGCTCCGATCGCTAGATCTCCAGGGGATAGAGCGACAGCCAGTACAAAAGGACGCTGAGCTGGAGCGAATAACCATGCGGCACGTCACCTCCAGACCTGACCATGGCAGAGGGGGCAGAATGAATATTCCTCCTTGTCGGCTAGCTAGCAACCTCCTCCCTTCACAATTCTCCGGCTATAAATAGAAAACTCAACCTCCAGATTTAAGGATCCAATTTCTCACTCTCTTACTCTATACACACACTTATCCTCAAAACGATTACTTATTCTCACGCCGGAGGGTGGTTACAAGGAGAACCCCCATCTCTTCCTCCGTGTAGCAAGTCACCAGTGTTGTTTCGTTTTACAGGATATCTTGGAAGAGTCTGTCATTCCTCAAGTGAAGGACAGAGGTTGAACCATCCTGTACGAGACGACCTGCTAAAATAGTTCAGTATTACCTAGTGTTTCATCGGTAGGCATTCTATATAGTTGTGAATTCAAATAAGCACAAACGTTATACATCTCAACACCTGGCGAATGTTTTACACATACATTTAAGAGTAAACTGCCATTTTGGTCCCTGTGGTTTGGGCACTTTTGCCATTTTAGTCCAAATCTCAAACTTTTTAAATCTGGGTCCCTGTGGTTTCACTTTTATTACCATTTTAGTCCAAAATTAAGAGTAAACTGCCATTTTGGTCCCTGTGGTTTCACTTTTATTGCCATTTTAGTCCAAATCTCAAACTTTTTGGAACAGTCAAAAAAGGGGGATTTTGAATTTTGGACTAAAATGGCAATAAAGTTGAAACCACAGGGACCCATATTTAAAAAGTTTGAGATTTGGACTAAAATGGCAAAAATGCCCAAACCACAGGGACCAAAATGGCAGTTTACTCTACATTTAATTAAAGATTTTCTCACACTTGTATGTTAAAAGTGCTAATCATGAGTATGCAAGTACGCCGACCGAGTAGCGATATAGCTTCTAGTATGAATAGAGTATCAAATCCCTCAGCCATGGTAACTCCTAATAATAATCCTTAGTGATTATATAGCCATTTTAGTAAACGAGTTTAGCCGAGTTGACTCGTTTAACATTAATAGAAAGCCCGAGCCCAACCTGGCTTGGCTAACTCGTTTACAACCCTAATTGGAAACCCTCATGACCAAATCTAGTTCACTCTCATAAGCGATTCATTGAAAACAACTTAACCGATCGGTTATTGTTGTAAATAGCCATCACATCATATAATAATTTATCTGTCACACCAGGGCCGTCTCCGAAAATACTAAAAAGACTTTGGGCCCTGGGCGAGATAAAAAAAGGGGCCCGACCCAACCTTTTGCAGTAAATAAGGAAATAGCGAGAAACAAAGTAAGCCCACTGAAGAAAAAAAAACGCCTAGCACGTACACTCGAACCCAACACCTGAACTTTAGAAGGCGAGTCGGCAACGGTTCAACTATGGTTGGTGCCGACATAGCCTTTAATTCACACTTATCTGCTTTACAAATACGATCTTGCTTGAACTTGTACAATTCGTTATTTGATCTAAAATTATAATTATTAATTAAAAAACAATGATAAACAAAAAATAAGAAAATAAAAACATTGATACATGAGTTGACTAATCCAAGAACATAACATATTATTTATTTATTTAATTTAATTTGTTACAATTAATTCCTAATAAGAAAGGCATAAGTGCAATTTAATCTGTTACAATTAATTCCTAATAATAACGATTTTGTCATCAGTTTAAAATTACGTTTTTACCTTCAGTTCAAAATAAAATTATGCTTTTTATCCCCGTTTAAAGTTACAGTTTCTCTATTAGTTTTGTTTTGTGCCTCCCAGCTAAATTACCATTTTTCCCTCAATTTAAATTTACATTTTTGTCATCATTTTTGTTTGCCTTCTCAGTAAAATTACGATTTTACCCCCAGTGTATAACTACAGGCACAAGATTGGGGAATAGTGTCAGGAAGCTGCATGGCATTCCCCCATTGGCCCAACCAATTTACAATTTTATCCTCGCTTTAAAATTACAATTTTGCCATCAGTTCAAAATTACTTTTTTTACCTCCAGTTCAAAATAAAATTATGCTTTTGCCCCCAACTAAAAATTACCATTTTGCCCTCGATTCAAAATTACGATTTTGACCCGTAGAAATTTACAGTTTTGTTTTTCCCCACCCAGCCAAATTACAATTTTGCCCTCAATCTAAATTTACATTTTTGCCATCGTTTTCCTTTGCTTTCCCAGTCAAATTACGATTTGGACCCCAGTGTAAAATTACAGTCATGCGATCGCTTTAGTTTATTTATTTATTTTTTTTTTGACAAAACTATAGTAGTGCTTTTTTTTAATTGTTTGACTCGGTGTAATTTTTATTTTTCCACCAGTTTAAAATTATTGTTTTTCTATTGTTTGTTTGTTTTTATTAAGCAAAAGTATGATAGTGTTTTAATTTAATTGATTGCCTCAATGTAATTTTTTTGAGATCGTGTTATGAGTAGTATGTACAAGTAATCGAAACACAGACGGACATGTTATGAGAGAGAAATATTCGGCTTAGTGCCCCGTAACGCGGACGGGGCAAAATCTAGTATACATATTAAAACAAATTCATCATGAATAGTGTTTTTGAATTTTAAAATAATTGTTTTAGTATTTTAATAATATTTAATTTGATATATATTTTCTATTTAATTTTGAATACTTATTATTTAATTATGGATAGCCATTCTATCCTTAACCAAATGAATTATACGTATTAAAACCAATTCATCATGAATAGTGTTTTTGAATTTTAAAATAATTGTTTTAGTTTTTTAATAATATTTAATTTGATATTAATAATATTTAATTTGATATATATATATATACATATAGGGTGGGGTTTGGCTACAAAGTGTATTTTCCTACAAAGTGTATAAAGTCATAAAACACCACAATTTCAGTAATAAAACACACTCAAAACCTACAAATAACAGAGTGAAGATCACTAAAACACAATATCCAAACCCTAACAGTCCATAAAAACTTTAAACACACTATCGAAGAACTATGAATATAAAACACAACATGATAATCAACATAAAACACTCTAATGTTAGTCATTCGATAATTAAAGCCTTATAGTCTAAAACACAACACAAAACCCACAAATATGACGTTTCAGTAATCTTCACTTTTTTATTTGTGGGTTTTAAGTATGTTTTATAGTTGATATTATGGTGTTTTATAACTTTTTACACTTTGTAGGAAAACTAGACTTTGTAGCCAACTCCAACCCTCTATATATATATATATAGGGGACCGCTAAAATGAAAACCACCTCTAGTTGTAAGAACCGTGAGAACTACGCCGTACGGGGCGAGGTGGACCAATTTTTTTTTCATAAACGTAGATGCGTGTATTATAAACACATTTGTAAAAAAAATGTCGTGTGTGTAGTTTTGAGCACCACAAGTTTGCGTTTACGGGTACCGTAAATTTTGTTTAAAATTTACGGTACCCGTAAACACAAACAAAACTACACACACGACTTTTTTTTTGAATTTTTTTTTACAAATGTGTTTATAATACACGCATCTACGTTTATGAAAAAAAATTTGGTCCACCTCGCCCCGTACGGTGTAGTTCTTGTTGGTGCATGCATCTGTCGACTTCGTCTTGTATCGAGTCTTGTATTGTATTAGATAGATCAAGGCACGAATAACTAGAAATGTGTTTATAGGTAATTTCGCTTGAAATCAAGTGTTGATTTCGTTTGAGTAATTCCGTGCGGAATTAGATTTCGTTTGAACCTGTTTCAAGCGAAATTAACTCTCCTATAAATACCTGTCATGCCTATTCATTTGTAACAATTCTGATTCCGGTAGCGAAGCTCTGCCGAAGTGTCTACAGCATTGTAATCGATCTGTTATCAATCAAAAGACAGTTTAAAGTGTATATCTTGCTGAATTGAACTTGATACGTCTGTTTCCGCCTTTCGAATTGAGAAAAACTCTTCTGATCGACTCGCTCGGGTCAGAAAACGATCCTACAAGTGGTATCAGAGCTCAGGAGAAAGAGTTTTTACCAATTCAGCTGCAAATTCTGATTTCTACATCTTCTTTTCAAAATTAAACAACTTTTCACGGTTAAAATCGGCTATTTTTCTCACATTATATGCGCAATTGTGTTTTAACAAAGCCTTGAAAGTATTGGACCTTAATTCGATCTAAAATTGATAAAATTTGTAATTTCGCTTGAAAAACATATTGATCATGATGACGTCAGTGTTATTTCGCCCGGAATAAGACCTTAATTTCGCTCGAAAACAGTATTTCATTTGAGTGATTTCGCGTTAAATCACTAATTTCGCACCAGATTGTAATTCCGTTTGAAAGAGTGTTATTTCACACGAAATCAGGTAATTCCGTGTGAAGCTATTATTTCGTTTGAGCAGGTAATTCCGTTTGAAGCTAGTATTTCGTTTGAGCAGGTAATTCCGTGTGAAGAGGGATTTCCTTTGAAAGTGATTGATTTCGTTTGAAAAGGGTTATTTCACACCAAAGGTTATTCCGCTTGAAAACTGATTTCATTTGAAAATTGTGATTGTGAATTTTTTGAAAACCGAAACATGGAAGAGGAATTTTATAACGCATTTGCTACCACCCCGACTACTCCGGCTAGTGTTACTCAGAACTTGACCATGGAAAATGAAACGGGCACTATGCAAAAACCACCAAAGCTTATGAACATTGAAGAGTATAAAGGATGGGAGGAACGATTCAAAAATTGGGTGCAAGCAAATTATTTGGATGCTTAGGAATGCGTGGAAACGAAATATGTTAGACCTTTGAATGATGAGGAAGAGGAGTTTGCTATTAAAGATTTAAGTTTTGATGATAGAAAGAAATACAAAAATGAAAAGATGATGATTAGTCTATTGCATCAAGCTGTGAAGGAATATATCTTGGTTTTATTGCAACATAATGGAAGTGCATATTCTATCTGGAAAGCATTAAAATCAAAGTTTGTTGGAAGTAAAGAGATGATTAAGAACAAAAAGTCACTTTTGAAGAAAGAGTTCGATTTATTTCGTGGTTTGAGAACTGAAAGCACAAAGCAGATTATTGAAAGATATTGCAATCTGTTAGTCCAAATGAAGAGAGTGAGCATCAATAAAGATAATGAAGAGTTGATAGAAAAGTTGGCTGATGCGTTGCCACATGAAACTTGGGGCACTTATCTCATGATGTTGAGGAACAAGAAAGATTTTAGCAATCTAACACTGAATAAGTTCATTGAAAAGCTTGAAGCTCAAGAGATGGAGCAAAGAAAGATTTCAAGAATGAAAGATTTCGATGGTGAACAAGATATAGGTCTTTATTACAAAGGAGGAATCAGTGACAAGACCAACATGTCACCAAAGATTGAGACTGCATTCAATGCTAAGAGTTCATCAGGAGGGTCATCAAAAGGATCAAACAGCAAAACTGAATTTTCTTCATATCCATCATATGATCCAAACTTTTCAACAACAAAGAATGGAAAGAAATTACAGTGCAACATGGTATTAAATCTTGAAAATGGTCAAAATTACACTGAGGAGGTTGCAAAAAGTCACATGTCTTTGTTGGTGACTGTGTTACAATCATATGAGAGTTTAGTGGCAGGTAGGATCGGGAATCCAATGTTGACAAAAGAGGATTACGATCAGATTGATGCTGAGGAGATGGAATTGATGGATATAAAGTGGTGTTTGGCGAGTGTTTTGAGGAGAGCCGAAAAGTTTAAATAAATTACGGGAAGAGATGATTTCCGTGATGCAAATGTTTCTAGTTTAGGATTTGATAAATCTAAAGTTACTTGTTTTCGTTGCAGGGAAAAAGGACACTTCAAGAGGGAGTGCACAAATCGTGAAGCAAGTGGAGCTCAAAATCTGTTCAACAACAATGACTATTATCGGAAAGCAATTTATCATCAAGTTGCTCAACACCAACAAGAGCCACAAACTGCACATGCCAGGAAGACAATCGAAGAGTCATCAAAGAGAGCATGTATGGTGAATCAAGAAGATAAGAAATCATCGAAAGATTTTAGTTGGGACAAATATGTTTCAGCTGATAGCAAAGCATGTTTGATAAATCAAGATGATGAAAAATTACCAGAAGGGTTTAGCTGGGCAAATTTCAGTTGGGATGATTATGATCCTAACAAAACTCCAAAACACAAAGCGTTTGTTGCTCGAGCTGCTGATGATAGTGATAATGATGATGATTATTATGCAAGGAGAATGGAAAAGCATTTGAAAATGATGGAAGAGATTGACAGTGATGATGAAAAAGCTAAAAAGAAAAAGAAAAAAGTTAAAAAACCTGTTAGCAGTGATGATGAAGAAGTTCCTGTGATAAGGAAGAAAATAAAAGACATTCCAGTTTTCAAAGTTGATGCAGAAGCTGATGCACAAAAGATTCCGGTGAAATGTGAAAATTGTGAAGCAGTGAAGAAGCAAAACAGTACTTTGATTCATAACATGAACAGATTGAAAGAATCCTATGATGTTCTTAACAAAGCAATGAATTAGTACAATCAAACAAGCAGTGAACAAGCAACAGCAATGAAGACACTTCAAGGAGCTTTCATGACAAAGCAGAAAAGTGTTAACAGTTACATTGAAAAATGTGTTGTGCTTGAACAGAAACTGGAAACACAAAGGATTGAAACAGAAAGAGTTAATAGGTTGTTAAAAAGTTACTCATGTACTTCTTATGTTATTGACAGGGTTTATCCAACTGTTGAAGGCATTTGATGAAGATGAAGTATCTGAAAACAAGAGTTCTGAGAAGAAAAAGGATACTGAAGTGAAGATTTCTGGTAAGAAACAAAGTTCCAGTTATACAAAGTGTCCACCCCCGCTTGAAAATGGATATTCTCCACGAAATCCAAATTCTGAAAGAGTCAAAAAGGTAACCAATTTACAGTGGGAGTCAGAGTCTACAGAAAATTTGCCAGACAACATTGATGTTACTTTCACATCGTCTGACACTGATCATGAGTCTGAATTAATAAAAAAGGTGGTCGATCAGGTGTTGGATAACGATGAAACCGAGGAGTCAAAGTCAGAGTCAAACTCGGAGTCAAAGTCTGACAAGTCAAGTTCAAAAGTCAAAAAGGAGAAATGGGTTTACAATAAAGAGTTTTTGTTATCAAAATCTAATTTGAATGACGAACTAATCAAAGTGGCTTATACTTTGAATGATTCTAACAAATTATATTCTGATGAAAAATTTCCAATAAGAGGTGTCAAAACTGAATTGATCAAAAAGGTTTTCAAACTAACAGAAATTAATATTTCTGAAATAAAAGATGAAAATTTTTCTGAAAAACCTAAAAAGTACACCTCAAGAGTTCAACAAAGAGAAAACAAGAAAAAGGGTTACAGTTCTGGTTCTGGTTTTCAAAAGAAACCAAACCATAACAGTAATTTCAAAAGAAAAGGTCTCGTTTTTATTCCACCGAAAAATCATAAAAATGAGAAAAATTATAAACCAAAAACTGGGTTTGTTTCAGGAACATCATCTGAAGAAGAAAAGGAGAAGTTGTTCAGGAATCAATCAAACAAAGAATTCCTTGCTAAGAAGCAAGAGGAAATGAAGAAGGAAGTTACTCAAAAGACAGAGA
This sequence comes from Helianthus tuberosus, assembly GCA_030545235.1. NCBI lineage: Eukaryota > Viridiplantae > Streptophyta > Magnoliopsida > Asterales > Asteraceae > Helianthus > Helianthus tuberosus. Next base: position 181,570,922 of record CM060351.1, read on the forward strand.
CAAGAAACTGTTTTCAATGCAAAATTGTTGGTCATATTGCCAGGAACTGTCCAAAGGCAATTCAAACAAAACAGGGAGTTTCTGAAAAACTGAAAGATAAGATGATTGATAATGAATCACCAAATCAACAATTTAAAGTTTTCAAAAATTCAAAGTTTGAGGTTGGTGAATGTTCAAGAGGTTTTTACAAGAGAAAAGCAAATCTTGACAATAAAAAATGGGCTGTTAAGAAATCTGATGATAGTTCTAGCAATGATTCTGATTTATCAAAATCAGAGGAGCTATTTTCAGGCGATGAATCTGATTCCATAAAGTCAGAGGAGCCACATGTTGAGTTAAAATTGGAAACATCAGTACCTCCAATGGATGATGTAAATTTTCCACCATTGAGGGCTGAGAATTTTAAACAGAAAGTTGGTAAAATTGAGATTTCAAATCAATTTTTCTCAGAAAAGAAAGAATTTGATATTGAAAAAGCCTTTAACCCCACAGTGCAACATATTTTTGGTAAAATGATTGATGGGAATGTCAAAGGGGTGAAGGAGTTTTATGAGAAAAAATTGAAGAAACCAGGTAAAGATGTTTCATCTTAGGTTTGTGACTGGGATGGAACATATTATGATGAGTGAAAAGTATGACTTGCCGGAGTTCCCAGGTTGGTAAGCGTGGAGCAAGAATGCCGCATCTTTCTTGAGAAATTCACTCTGGTGATATTTTGACTTACAAGTGGTCGAAGAAGGGTTTTAACATACAAGTGGTAAATCAGGGACATTAAATTGTACTTGATTTTCTACAAGTGGTTTTGGTTGTTTGAATTTAAAAACTGTTAATTTTTTTTGAAGTTGTTGAAAGAACAAGATGATGAATTGATCCCCTAACCTACAAGTGGTTTTATGAAATCAACAAAACTAATTTTCCGGAAAAACCATTTGATTAAAACAAACTTAAGTGTTTTGAAATCATAATGGGAAAATAGTTTGTTGTGAGGGGAGTTCTGATTGTTTATGCCAAGTGGATGGCGAATTGAAGTGATTTGATATCAGTTGTCATTTTACTTGTATAGTTTGTTTTCAAATTTCCTTTTAATGATTTTGAATTTTAGGGGGAGTAAGAAATTTCAGAAACTCCAAAAACATTTGAAAATTTGAAAAAGCAAAAAACATGATAAAATCAAAAATGAGTTTTGTTGTAAAAAGAGGAAATGATAGTACATCAGTGGACTATCACAGCATGCTAAAGAATTGGAAAGTTAAATGTGATAAACGGTCTCACTGATGATGTGCCAGTAGGTTTTTGCACATTTAGTAGATTGTGTCGAGATATAAACCTAAATTTCAAACTTGCTTATATCGTGGGGAACATCTCTCGGATATATGGGTAACCCCCGAAATCTTGTTTGAAAGGTCCCTCTTTCTGAGATACTAAGTCTTTATACTCAGTTATATCTGGGGTATTATCCCTGGACTTCTGATTTTGCGGAAGCAATGGCCTAGTCCCCGTATAATACTTTCTGCTTGCTTGAAATATTGCACCGCCCTCAGCATAAAAAATGATGAAACATTGAAAAATGCTAATCATGTGCTGTTGAAGAAAAGATTCTCTAAAGGGAACACACCAAAAGTCGAAGCCGTCATCTCTCTGATTTTGCGGAAGCAATAGCCTGAGCTCTCACGGCCCTCGCATTTAACCCTTTACAGATATCATCTGTGGTATACTCACCTGTAAGACTGAATATTGGGATCTGGATACGGGAGTATATTCTGAGGTGGGACACGCGAATAAGTTTAAGTTTCTAAAACATTAATCTCGTATCTCGAAACAGTTGAACTTTGTGTGAGAATTTAAGTGGATCAGTATACTGACAATCTAAGTGAATCGTTTAGAACTTAAAATGTATAAAGCTTAACGGTGTTGGTGATTTGTCTTAAAAACTGATATGATCCTCTTACACAAACTCACAAAAATATTGTATGTAAATATTTCTTTACTGCATTTCATTTTAATAAAAATCCAAAAAGATTTTTAGTATGTTTTAGCATAAATTTTGAAAAATTAAAAAAAGATTTTCGACAACTGATGTTGAAGAGTTGATTTTCAAAATCCCAAGTGCTGAACATGATGACAATCAGTGAGGGGGAGTTAGTTTGAAACATGAAAAGATTTTGAAATGAAAATGTTATTTTTACAAGTGGTTCATCAGTGATTAACATTGTAAAATCATTTATTGATTTGTGTATACAAGTGGAAAGCAGAGAATAAATTTGTAAAATTTTAAATTTGTGAAATTTATTTCTGGGTTAAGGATGTGCAGGTAAGTCAGGTTTCGATTCCTGAGGAGTTTGTATTTAGGTAGAGCCAGATTTCGATCCTGAACCTGTAAAAGCCAGACTGCGATCCTAAGCACAACTTAAGGGGGAATCTGAAGTTGTAAGAGCCAGCCACAGATTTTGGGATAGAAGATTGTAGAGTCAAATTTCAGATCCTGATGTTCATGAAAGTTGATGATGCTGATGAACTTAATGAATCAAGAGAATTAGAGAGAGATAAGAGCCAGATCGAGATTCTGGAGAAGAAGAGAAGAGACAGGGATTGAGGATGCTTTACATTATTAGATACTTTGGAAGAATTCGAGAAGACTGATAAAGATTGAAGTTTGAAGACTCGACACTGAAGACTCGTCAACATTCGAGGGGGAGTCTGTTGGTGCATGCGTCTGTCGACTTCGTCTTGTATCGAGTCTTGTATTGTATTAGATAGATCAAGGCACGAATAACTAGAAATGTGTTTATAGGTAATTTCGCTTGAAATGACACATGATCATTTCATGCGAAATCAAGAGTGTAATTCCGCTCGAAATCAAGTGTTGATTTCGTTTGAGTAATTCCGTGCGGAATTAGATTTCGTTTGAACCTGTTTCAAGTGAAATTAACTCTCCTATAAATACATGTCATGCCTATTCATTTGTAACAATTCTGATTCCGGTAGCGAAGCTCTGCCGAAGTGTCTACAGCATTGTAATCGATCTGTTATCAATCAAAAGACAGTTTAAAGTGTATATCTTGCTGAATTGAACTTGATACGTCTGTTTCCGTCTTTCGTATTGAGAAAAACTCTTCTGATCGACTCGCTCGGGTCAGAAAACGATCCTACAGTTCTCACGGTTCTTACAACTGGAGGTGGTTTTCATTTTAGCGGCCCCCTATATATATATTATTACAAAGTCTTGATAAACAATAACTAAGATAAATAAAAATTTGTTATAGAGTTGTTAGTGGTGTCTTAATTCTTTATTTTTTTTTAAATTTCAATTGTTCAATTCTTAAAATATTTTTATTTAAACTAAATATATTTATTTTAGTTTGTTAAAATCTTTTGATTCAACGAAAAGATATTTTTATCACATATATTATTTATTTATATATTAAAGTAGAGGGAGCATGAAAATAAATAGTTTTTTTAAACTATTGTTCATTTAATATAAATTTTTAATAATTTCGCACGTTAACTTTTTTTTTAAAATAATCTAAATTCACATCTACGTATTTTTTTCCAACATTCCGATATAAATCTTATTGAAAATGGATATCGTGCTACTACCATATCGAAAATAAAACCGACTGAACAACATAAGTGATGGCATTTATATTTATGGTTTTCGGTAAATCTTATTGAAAGCAGACACTGTGTTGCTACTGTACCGAACGTAAAACCAAACGAACAACATCTATATTTGGTACCGGTATTTATATTTATGTTTTTAGTTTCAATAAACTGATATTGTATCGCTACTGTACTTTATTGTACTATATTGAGCCGGACCAAACAACATCGGTATTGGCACCATGTTCGTTTTATGGTTTACGGTCGATGTAGACAGATGTTGATTGCTATACTGAATGCATGGATTGTGTCGGTACGAAAATAAACAGAATCAATACCGATCGAGATCCCGCCGCGAAGCGCAGGGGAAATCAACTAGTTATCTATATGAATTGAAACTTCTCATGAACAGTATCTTGATTTTATGTTTTGTTTTTTAATTTTTTTAGAGAGTGAGAAATCATGAGATATATCAAAACTTGAATTTTGTTTTGATAAAGTGACGTGAAAATGAGGTTGGACATTTTCTTTTATTTGTTTTGCTGATGACATATATCCAGACGTATCTTGGTTTTTTATTGGCATAAGCATTCTTAGTTGTCTTATTTTCTATTTTCAAAAATAAAATTGCAACTTTAAATAAGAAATTTACGGGTATATTAACCTGTTGATTTTTTATTTTGAACAAATGAGAGTTTAAGTTTTTAAAAATTATAGAAAGTTTCTTAAAGTTAATTATATTGAGATTAAGTAGATAAGATGAATGAATTGATTTTTCTTTTTCGTTTGCTATACCGAGAGCATCGAGACTGATCAAATTCTCGCCCCTGTTGCGACGTATCTATTTTTATCCACGTTTGTATATATGGTTTGTTCCAAATCGAACGAGTCAAATATAATTTTTTTTGTCGTGACAAATCTAATCAGTACAATCTAACAAACTTTGATAGTGGTAGTAGTATTAAGTTTTCTGGTTTCTGATCTAAATTTCATTTTTTTACATGACTAACTAAATCAATACTGTCGGTACCTATATTCGTTTTTATGGTTTTTCATTAAAAAATTCGTTAAAAACGTAGTTCTATTTCACTACAGAATATCTTTTTATATCATAAGCTTTAGCACGTGTCGGTATTATGTTGGTACAGTGATGAACAGAATTGATACAGTCCCAACAATAACGGTATCTGGTCAACTTCGATCGAACATCATCAGTATCGGTATCGATACTAGTAGAATCGTTACTAATATTCTTTTGTAGTTTTCGATCGATATAAAACACGTATCGATATCCTTTTGAACATATCACATTTTATTTTTTTTGGCTTTATCTTTCATTTGTGAATCCGAGTGGCTCGATACCGTACTAATACAATTATGAACTAAACCGATGTTGACCGAATTTCCGATGCAACGCGCGGGGGAATTCAACTAGTTATACATATTAATTTAAAGAGACCATGAACAGTATTTCTTATTTTTTCTAATATTTTTTTTCTAGATTTTTATTATTATATTGTTTTATTAGTTTAATGGATTTAAATATATATTTTATATAACTTTTAAGATACGATTAAATTACCAGTTATCAAACAAGAAATCATAAAAAATATGAATGTATACTGGTATTGATGTTGTTCAGTACGGTATGATAGCGATACGATATTAATTCATCAAAAGCAAAAAACACTAAAAATAAATATTGATACGGATACAGATGTTATTCAATCGGTTTTGATTGAATTTGGTATGATAGCGACACAATATCCGTTTAAAAATATACATCGTCATCGTAATGTTGAAATAAAAAGAGGGGAACAATTGTTTTTGATTTTTTTCAATATTGTTTTTTCTAAGGTTTTATTATTTTATTGGTTTATTACTTTAATTGATTTAAGTATATTTTGTTCTCTCATATAACTTTTAAGATACGATCAAAGTACCCGTTATCAAACAGGAAACAATAAAACGGAATGTATACCGGTACCGATGATGTTCGGTACACTATGGTAGCGATACAGGATCAGTTTATTGAAAGCAAAAAAAAAAAAAAAAACTAAAAACTAAAAAATATTGGTACCGATACAAATATTGTCCAATTGTTTTCGATTGGGCTTGGTACGATAGTGGCAGAATATCCATTATCAAATTTTTTTTGTGTAATGTTGAAATAAAATAAACGTAAAATGCAAGCGAATGGAACAGATATCAACTGAACAACATATATAGGTACCATATTAATATGTGTTTTTTTTTGTTTTTGATCGATGTAGTGCTTTCTCTTTCAATTACTATATTGAGTGCAGGTACTGTAACGAACCAAATTGATACCGACTTAATCCCGTCGCGAAGCACGGGGGAATATCACTAGTATATATTAGAAAGATTTGAAACTAAGATTCAAAAACATAAATCATTACGCTTATAAAAATGCTCAATCAACTCAAGACCGTTTCTACTTGTTTTCATAACAGCAACCTCCACTTTATCTTTTGTCGTGAATAATGTTCATAATTTAACATAAAAGATTTTTATAAGATGCATGCAAGAGCAAACTCGAGTCCTGAAAACTTATGAAGCAAAATATTGATACTTTTGAGAGTAAGGAAAAAAAATCAATAATTATGGTTTCCCTGTCTTTTCCCGCTAAAACCATGTTCTATCATGAAAAAATAAAATGTTTATCCAAACATAAAAAAATAAGCGTTTCTCGCAATGGTATATTTACAATTTTATGGAATTTTATATTTGAAAAAAATATATTTTACATCCATAAAAAACGAATACATATATCGATTTCGATAATACAACCAATTTTACAACCAAGGAAAAAATCAATGTTGGTAGTGGTTCTTCAATCTTGTGGGGATTATTAGCAAAGTGATCTCGAAAGTTATAGCGAATAGGCTAAAAAAAGTGTTAGAAGAAGTCATTTCGGATTCTAAGAACTTATTACTTGGAGCAAGAAGAACAGGAAACAAACTTTTGTTTTAAAAATCGATTTCGAAAAGGCATGTGATAACGTCAATTGGAAGTTTGTGATTGATACTTTGGACCAAATGGGATTTCTGAGGAAGTGGTGCTCGTGGATCCAAGGAGTGCTTTCGTTGGCTAGATCGTCGTTTCTGGTTTACGGTGCACTCACATTCGAGTTTCAATAAGGAAAAGGAATGCGACAAAGTGACCCCCTTTCCCCTTTTTATTTTTAATTGTTATGGAAAACCAGTCGTGTATGTTGGATGCAACTTAGGAAGCGAGTGCAGTGCATGGAATTCAGACCCCAAACAATGGACCAAATATCTCTCATTTGTTGTATGCGGATGATGCCATTATTTTGGGGACTTGGAATGAAGAGACCATCGCTAATGTGGCGAGGACTCTTCGGGTTTTCTACATGTGTTTGAGGCTGAAAATCAACCTTGCTAAATCTAATCTCTATGGCATTGGAGTGCATTTATCAGAGGTGAAAGACAAAGCTAGGATGGTGGGATGCAAGGCGGGTGTCTGATGTATTGTAAAATACATCCATTTATCGTGTTCAGTTTGTATAGATTTTGTGTTTGTTTATTCAGTTTTTATTTAGAATTTTGTTACTTTGATTCGTTTTGGTATTTCTAGGTCTTTGGTGCTGAAAGTGTCGAAAAACGAAAATTAAACGACTGGAAATTAAGTTGAGATGAAGTTTGGATCGTTGCATTGCTGAAACTGAGTGAAAAGCGAAGAATTCTGGAAAAAGTGTGCTCTCGCGTCGCGCGACAATAAGCTGGAAACACCGTCGCGGCCCGTGAGGATAAAAAAAATAATATAACCTGACTTTTATATGCTCGCGCTGCGCGAGCGTGGAGGGTGCCCCCTGTCGCGCGACGCGATGGGATTTCTGGGCGGCGATTCTTGTTTACGTAATAGGGTTTCCTTATAAATTTAGAATAATCTTTCAAAAACCAATAACTTACGAACCAAGGAGCTTTAGGACGAATTTTCGGTATCTTTCGGAGCGTTTTCGAGTTCTTGGAGCATACGGTTGAAGACACGAAGCCCGGGAATCGTCCTTGTTGCATATTTGCCATTCGGGTGTCTTCACTTTCGTCTCTTTCTTTCCGTTATGTTTTTTTTCTTGAAAATACTTTGTTTGCGATATTTGTAATGACTTTGATCGGCTAGACTTTAATAACTACCTAGACGGATGAATGATTGTTTAAAGTTTCGGTTTTTATAATGGATATTTGATTTTTATGGATTGTTTATGAATTGTAGGCGGTTTGTTTGATTGATTAGATGTGTTTGCATGCTTAATATTGTTTGTTACTTCGCATGAATCTTGGTGACGGTCTTTATCACATAATAGAGTTATGCTAGGTTTTAGATTTTGGTGAGTGTCTATATCACGTAATAAATCTTTAATCTTTAGGGTTAAGTGGCTATCAAACCTTAGAAGTAATATTCAGTAATCTTATCAAATTAAGTGTTCTACTAATACTCAATAGCTAAAAGGTGCGAGATTATTGTTAGGTCTAAGTCATTAAACCGTAAGGTAGGAGCTTCATTAGGAGTAACCCTATTGGCTATCGTCTAACAAGTCTATTCAAGAAATCAAATTTACTCTAGGTTTAGATCTCGAAAGGGAGTGAGCCTTGTAGGGTACTTTCATAAACCCATTAGATGTCTTGAAAAGGAGTCTAACAACCGGTAATCGAAACAACTTCTAGGGTGCCATTAGTGTCTCTTGAGAAGGGTTAGGAGCCTTGTTCGGTATCCCGAAAAGTGAGAACTTTAAGATCCCGATTCCTTATTAATAAATATCCTAATAAAACCGTTGCTAAAAACAATCAGGATTCCTGTCTAGGTAGTGCCTTCCACCATCTGAGTTAAGTCCAAAGTTTGTTCGTTTAGTTAACTTAGTTAATTTAATTTAGTTTAATTACAATTTCTAGGATTTTTAGAAAACCCCCCTCCCTAAAACAAAAAAAAATAGTTAAGTGTCGTGTCAGAGTCCATCTAAATAAAGTCATTAGTGTAATTAATTAGAGTCTCATGGATTCGATATCCGAACTTACTTTACTTTACTAGAGTCGATCGGTTCACTTGCCGGTTAGTAGTTTAGTCGAGTTTAGAGAGTCTAGAGTATTACTTTGAGTCTAGATTTACTTTAATTTTAGTTGTTTTTTTAAACTACTTTTAGCACATCAGTGTCCCACCTTTCAAGTACCTTGGGTTGATGGTTGGAGCTAGCATGAACCGAATAAACAACTGGAAACCGGTTAATAATGTTTCGAAAGCTAAATTGTCGTCGTGGAAGGCTAATGTCCTTTTGATAGGTGGGGGGATAACGCTTAGAAAGTCGTGCTTGAAAGTTTGCCTATAAATTATTTCTCGCTTTACAAGGCTTCAAAGAAAGTTATCATCGATTTTGAAAAGCTTATTAGAAGGTTCTTGTGGAGGGGCTCGGGAGACAATAATAAAATGAATTGGGTGGCATGGGATAGGGTAACTATCGTGAAACAGGATGGAAGTCTTGGATAGAATTGAATAATATTAATATCGCTCTCCTATCTAAGTGAGGTGGCGATATAAGACGGACAAGAATCAACTTTGGGTTAAGGTGGTGGAAGCACTTCATGCGAGTAGGAGAAGATGGGATTTTATTCCGGCAAAAAAAGTCTAAACGGGGTGTGGAATAATATAGTGAAAACCATTGCTAGAACCTTTACTGAAGAAGTGAAGATACCCTGTTACGCGGTTCTTTCAAAGGAGAGGTAGGAAATGGTTAGAACATATCTTTCTAGCTCGACCCTGGCTATGCAATGAAGCTCTAAAAGACTTTTACCCGAATTTATTTAAACTGGAAGCTATAAAAAATGTTGTGTGGCGGATTGTATAAAAACAATATTGGTGGAGGAGAATTTTCTTGGAATTGGTCCCAAGGGATGTGGTCGTTCATTGAAATATCAGAATCAAACTGGCTTCTAAGAGATTTGGCTTGGATTAGGATTACGATTCAAAAGGATCATTGGAAATGGATTGGTCGGGCGAACGAGGGTTTTTCGGTAGGTGCAGTTAGACATCTTCTAGCTAAAGGGAGTGAACATTGCAACAATTACATCATTAATTGGAGTAAATAGGTTCCGTTGAAATGTAATGTTTTGTAACGGAGAGCTGAGATGGATCGTATTCTATAACAACCCTTGAAAAAGCCCTAAACCGCCTCATAAACGAAGAACCGAACCCGCATAGTGATATTTTAATCAAAAATTTAATAAAATAAGTTTTTAATGCCTGTGGCAGCCCGCGACGGACACACCACTTGTGTGTCGCGGGGCGCGACAACCATTACGTGCCAGACACTGCATGGTGCCACGTGTCACATGTCGTGTCGAGTCTACTGCATGATTAGGCAAACCTAAACCCTAGCTACAAGGCGGTGGCGGCCCGCGACGGGCCTTGCCTGTGGGTGTCACGGGGCGTGACTAACTCTCTGATCAGCTATAAATAGAGCTGATCAGCCACAGTCCCATCTCATTCATTTCTTTCTCTTTCTCTCTATGCTATAGCTCGAAAATCTCAGATAAAATACCCCCTAAATCACGAAGCTATGCCCCGTTGTAAGTATTTTAACCCCCGATCACTAATTCGATACCTTGTCCGATTGATCTAGGACCCGGAAACGCATGTCAAGGCTCTGCCTGACTAAGTCCATTGGGGGTTCTGTCTCGGATGTATTGATGAGTTGAAATTGGGTTATTGTACTAACACACGTGTGCATTATATGTTTTTAATAGGAACTCGAGAATATTAGCAGAAAATATTTCTAGGAAGCCTGTAGAAATACCTAAGTTTACAATGTGAGTCATTTCTCTTTTTCTCAGAGTTTGTGAGTCATTTCTCTAAAATGCTTTACAAAACCTCAAATGTTTATCAGTTATACTTATAGGGATTAAGTCTTTGTAAATCTATAATTATTGCCAGTAGTGGGTTTTGTATACATCACTAGTCCACAGTCACCAAGAGTGTGACAGGAACCGTTATTGTTGGGTGACAGGACCCAACGTAATATGACCACAAGCACAGGGGAATGTCCCCATTCGCATACTGTGTTGAATAATTGATAGAAATATACGTTGTAGTTCCCCTTAATACTGTAAAATTATAACAATGTGTCTTTTTATAAAATGGAATGTACTCGCCAGTATTTCTGGCTGATAAAATGTTTTTAAAACGCGTTTCAGGTAAAATGATGTGAAGCTACTAGAAGCCAGCTATGGAGCACTGAAGGCTTAAATAAAGTGGCTATAAATTACCTGAACAAAAAAAGAAGTTATATTTTCAAGCAAACTAGGGTTTATCCCTATAAAGATATTATAAATGAAATATGGGTTTTATCCCATTTGTTTAATATAAAAGTTTGGTGTTTTGCAAACTCTGATATTATTTCCTAACTACGATCCTGATGTATCATTTCCGCTGCCAAATTAATAAACACTGATACCACCGGCTCGTGCTCGCGGCTCCCGCTCTTAGGATGGGGTCGAGGGTTGCGACATATTCCGACTGCGGTTGCTTTGAAGATGCGGAATATTAACATTGAAGATGGCTCATGTCCCTTATGCAATTCAGGCGAGAAAACTGCTAGGCATATGTTCTACTTTTGTTACATCGCTTCTCGAGTATGGAATTATATGGGAAACTGATGCAAGGTGGCTCCCTTTGTTACTTCGTCGTTTAGAGATCTTTTAGATCTCTAGAAGACAGTTGGTTTATCAATCGGTGCGAAGGAAGCCTTTGAAGGCATTATCAAAGTCGGGTGTTGGTGTATTTGGCGTACAAGGAATAAACTTAAATTCGAAAACAAACAGGCTCGGGTGTAAGAGATTTTCAAGGACATGAAGGCTACTAGTTTCCTTTGGTTTAGTAATAGATCGAAAAATAGATCTGTGTCTTGGGATGATTGGTCTAACTTTGCAAATATGTAATTATGGTTGTTTTGGCCTCTCCGTTTAGTGGGTTCGTGTGTGTTATTGAAGTTCATGTTTCAAAAAAAAAAAAAATACTAGTATCAACATTGTTCCATCAGTATTCGTTTTGTTCGTTTCATCACCGGTACTATACCAACAATTGGTACAATATACGACACAACATACATTATTCTGAAGAAAACTCGGTTTGTTACAACACTTATACTCGGTATAGTTTACAATAAAAAAATAGGTTATTCACATTGGTTTTATTACACAAAATTTATCTTATGTAACTCAAAATATAAAGTTGTGTAACTCTAAAAATAAAAATAACGTTTTATTTCGATCGAAAACCATAAAAATTGATATCAATACCTATTCTAGTATATGGTTATAGTAACGATGTTTGGTCGTTATCAGTTTCGTTCATCATAGTAACGGTACGTAACAACACTCTATATAGCTTACGATAAAAAAATGACTTTATTTTGAATCCAACTTAGCTTTCAATAAAAAATGGTTAATGAACAAATGTTTTTACATTAATTAAGCACGCTTGCGTATACAATTTTTCTAAGTGTTCAAAAAAAAGTTACCAGAATGTTGAAAAAAAAAGCAAACCTATGTATTCAAGTTTTTTTTTAAAGTTTACAAACGAAGTTTATTATAGAAATTTAATTTTCCAAAAATATATACGACAAGGGAAATTGAAATTGAAATTGAAAATTAGATTAAAAAAACAAGGTAAATAAAAAACAATTTGGGTTCAATCTCTCACTTCTTCATGTAGAGTGAGGCACTCGTGGGCAATGATAGAAGATCCAGAGAAACCTGGATTCAATCCTTGAGCCACACGGATTTTTTGGTAAAAATATATAATCGGTTATCAGTTTTATATTTTTTGTTTGTCATGTTGTGTTTTAATTCTAATAAAATAAAACTAGTATTAGTGCCCGCCGCGTTGCGGCGGGGTTCTGTGTATTACATAAAGTGTGGCAGTTTAAGTTACGGTTGACGTCTTCTGGCACTTCATGTTCACTCCAAAGACCAGCTCGGGGATGTTCTCAAAAAACTTGTCGTCTCCCATTTACATTGCTAGGATCCAAGATTCAAATTCAGAGTGAAGCTATTGGGTGATGACTGACCTGTAGCAAGATTAAAACAATTGAGTGGAAGGATTTAACATAGTATTTCACTCTAAAAGGCTTAAGATAATAATTCACTATCTTAGTAAAGAGTTATAAACTTTTCACAAAAACCCGAAGGCCTTTATCTGGATAATCTGCTTCATAAATCTCCCCTAGCAATGGATTAAAAAGTTTCCTGCTTCTTTCTTAAGTAGATGCATAACCGAACACTGCAAATGCAGCCACAATCAAAATCCGTATAAGGTTGTTACCCTAAATAAGAAGTCTGAAGCAGAGCATCAGAGTCATTCATGCAAATAATAAGATAGCATAGCAAAAACACATATATATTCAACTTAGTTTGGGGGATAAAGAACATAAAATATAGAGTATGATAAAGTGACTATAGGGAGCTAAATTGACTTAAATCTCCATTTTTCCACTTTCAAGATATTTAGTGGCTGGTAAAATGCTTGTATGCTAGTGTGCACGTATGAGTAGAGATGAGCCGGTACTCGTTCGGAACCGGTACCGAAAAACGGGGAAAAGGGGTACCGGTTTGGTACTGGTACCGGTACGGTAACGGTATTTACCGATGTTTTACCCGTAAATACCGGTACCGTATTGGTATCGGAAAACGTGGCAAATGGGAACCGGTACCGGTACCAAATATACCCGGTACGTACCGGTTCGGTACGGTACCGGTACCAAATGCTCATCCCTATGTATGAACATACCTATAAACTATAAAGTGTTATGAAGTATCACACCTCACGACCAAGCTGCACGAGAATTTTTTCGTTCTCTTCAACTGTATGGGAGAATATTGTACCTCCAGGGAGTTCCACATAGAACACACTAAATTTGCCATCAAATTGATTGCGTAACAATCTTCTTCCCTCCAAACCATTGTTGCCCACAAAGATTATATCAACTTTAATGATTTTAAAGTATTTGTCAGCAATTTGCTTTACTGTTATGCTTTACATAAGACAAACATTTCAAAAGCTAGTACTTTGTCCATATAAATCAACTTACTTTTTAACACCATAAACTTGAATCCCAAGTTTTCAACAACTAGATTGAATACATCCTTAACAACAGATGCTTTGTTTGAAGAAATTGGGATAGCCTGCAATAAGGTATAAAATAAAAGCTGAACAACATACATAAGCTTTCTATAACCCATGGGTGAATTGATTATATTAAAGGTAATATGAGTTGCAACACCATTAATCGTATGAAAGGTAAATGTTGCAAGAAGATACTGAATTTGAAGAGTATAGTGGTTAAAGTGAACGAACTTTACAAAGAAGAATGTATCTAATATTTGTGATTTTGGTTCGAATCAAGCAGTTATATCAATTAAAACAACCAAAACATATTCATAGGCAATAACCATAAGATAAACCCTAACCCCCAATTTTGGGAAACAGAGCTTCCAAATTACAACAATTTGTTCATATGGATCATAACATTACATTAGGCATATGTACATTGCATTTTAGTCGTTCATAATTGTAAAACCACACAACTTAACAGAACACATAACTATCTAAATCAATTAACCTACTGTTGCTAATACAAAAACACATTTACATAAACATAAACAATGAAAAATTATATGTAGATTGCCTCATATAAAATGAAAATGATGACGAAAGAGAGAGGGGGAGAGATGTACCTTAAACAAAGACATTGGTTGAAGGTTCAGGTTGTGGTCTTTGTGGCTGATTGGTGGCAAGTTGTTAAGTAAAGGGGAAGTTAGTAGAGAAAGTAACAGGCATAAAGAAAAAAAGTGAGGATGGATTATCGGCGTAGAAACCCTACCTGTTCAAAAGGGGGGCAATAAATTCAGATCTCACTTTCACCTTCAACTCACATCCTCTTGCCCTAATCCTACTGTCACCGTCTTCACTCACCACCACCCAATTGGAAAATCAACCATGCCATTTCCAGCGACTATCGCTGCCGCTACGCCGCTCAACCTATCCTCTTCCTTCGTTGTCAAAATGGTCGTAACTCTTTAGCTATCATGCGCCTGTTCTTGCGATTCATACTCCGTTTGCTGGCCGGACCGTCGCCGGAAATACGGCTCCGGTTACCGGAGCTCGAGAGAGGAGGCGGAGGGTGAGAGGTGTCAGTTGCAATGTGTGTGTTTAGGTTTTCCAAACGCCGTTACCGTCAATTTACTGTTTCTCGGTTAAGTTAGAAATTAATACATATATATGAACTAGTGGATGCCCCGCCCGCGTTGCGGGGCGATGGCCGAATAATGAGCGAGTGTTAGGCAGCTCATTGACACGAAAAACAATTAAATCGAGTCAATCAATTAAAACAAAACACTTTTATAGTTTTGATAAAAAAAACTAAAACAATAATTTTTAACTGAGAGAAAGTTGTATTTTTTGACTGGGGTAAAATCGTAATTTGCCAAAAGCTAAAGTGATGGCACTACTGTAAATTTGAAGCAGGGACAAAATTTAAAATTTTTACAAGGGCAAATTCGTAATTTTGAACTTGGGGTAACAGCGTAATATAAATTTGAACTAAGGGCACAATCGTAATTTTAAGCTGGAGGCAAAACCACAATTTTATTTTGAACAGAGGGTAAAATCGTAATTTTGAGTTGGGGGCAAAAGCATAATTTTATTTTGAGCTGGGAAAAAACGTAATTTTGAACTGAGGGCGAAATCATAATTTTTTAAACGGGGAAAAATCACATTTTTAACAGAGGGCAAAATCGTAATTTTTTTCTGGGGGCAAAAACAAAATTTTATTTTGAACTGGGGGCGAAAAGGTAATTCCGAGCTAAGAGCAAAACCACAATTTCATTTTGAATCGAGGGAAAAATCGTAATTTTGAGCTGTGGACAAAAGTGTAATTTTATTTTGAGTTGGGGGCAAAAACGTAATTTTAAAATGGATATAAAATAATAAACTGGTTGGTCCAATGGGGGAGTGCCAGACATATTCGTATTTTTGAGTTGAAGGTAAAATCGTAATTTTGAGATGGGGACAAAAGCGTAATTTTATTTTGAGCTGGGGGCAAAACGGTAGTTTTAAACAGGAGCAAAAACGTAATTTTAAAATGGATATAAAATAATAAACTGGTTGGTCCAATGGGGGAGTGTCAGGCAGCTGCCTGGCACTATTCCCCCATCTAGTAAATGTATGCCTGGCACTATTCCCCCATCTAGTAAATGTATGTATAGTAAATATATGAATTGTTTGTTTGTTTTGTGTGAGGTATAAATGGGCGGCTTTATTTCATTAGCTGCTGATGGACTCATAAGAACATTTGGGCTGGACTTATAAAGGACACTTGGGCTGGACAAATGGAGCAAATGGGTTGCGAATATCTAACAGAAGATACGAAGATACTGGAAGTGCCTTGACTATATAAAGTGAGTCTCTCTCACATTTGCAAAATATACGTACAGAAAGTTCTTTTGCTTAGTTGTTATGCTAGGGTTTCTATCATCTTTCTCAGTGATTTCACACGTTGTTCGTTAATCCAGAACGTATTAGAGTTGTTAGATGATCATCACATTGATGATCATCCGCTAGAGAGTTGTTTAGTTGTATTTTTTTCTCAGATCTTTTATCATGTTGATGTTCTTAGAGTTGTAAACACTTTGATTTGATTCTGAATAAAGAAATTATAAGTTTCTGACACCGGTAATTTCACCGCCAGGGCCTACATGCAGGTGGATTACCGGGTTCGGAATTAGTGGTGGACTCGGATTATTTTCAGAGTACTCCGTTTGATCTAGTGGATACCCTGAGAATGCTTAGGATTAATTTTGTTGGCCGTTAAAAAAACATAAAAAAATTTACTCAAAATTGAAAGCTAAATAAAAAAAAAAAAAAAAAAAAATTTGTTCTAGTTTACACAAAAAATCACTATTTTAGTTTACATACGTGTAAGGAGTGTTAATTTTTATCACAACACACGAATAATTGTTTTGGGGTATTATGTCTGAATCAATGTTTTAAAAATCGGTTTAAACCGGCCAGTTGTATCGGTTGAACCATCCAGTAAAACCGTCCAGTACACCTGGTTGAACCGCTCGATACACCCGGTGAAGGGGTATGGTCCCAAAAACCCGCGCTGACCAATCAGGCCGCGTGCAGGACCATACTCCTACTACACCAATCTGGCAACTTTCTTGACCCCGTGCCGACTAATTAGGTAAAATCTAGGTCGCGTGAGGACAAAACAAAGACAAGCTCAGATTCTACACTTAGCATCCCAGATGAAAACCCTCACTTCCTGGACCTCGCGCCGGCTATATGGGTTTACCCCATAGGCCATACGGAGGGCAGAAATGCAGGTCATCCTAGGAATGGAATATAAACATAAAAGTCTTCAAACCGAATGGAATATAAACATAAAAGTCTTCAAAGTTGACTCGCAATTTAGTTTATTTATAAATAAAGGTGACGTCGTTTACTTTTTTGTTATTTTAGCATCATAATATAACGTTTCATAAAGTTTCAAATATATCGTTGCGATGTGCTTATCCTTTATTTATTATTCAACAAAAGTTTAATTCGAACGGAGTTAAATATAGTTTGATTTTTTTTTTTTTGTTCTTTACCTTATGTTTTTTCAGTGTATTGCAATAGAGTATTTTTGTACCTTAAGCTATAACGAATGCCCGTAACCGAACCAATACCAGCCGAATAAAATCGGTACCGGTGCTGATATTCATTTTTTTGGTTTTCGATAGATGTAAAACACGTGTCAATATATCCTCTTTGTCGCAACCCCCGATCCCTGGTTCCCGAGGAACGGGCGGCCGCAAGCCAGATTCGGTGGTATCGTGTATTGTCTGATTTGGCAGCGGAATTTTTCATCAGGACCGTAGTTAGGAAATGTTTATCAGAGTAAAATACCACATTTTCATAACATTAAACAAATGGGATAAACCCAAGTTCATAGTACATGCTTTTTCATAGGAATAAATCCTATTTATTTAATAAAAACATCTATTTTATTTTTAGGTAACTTTATTGCCACTTTTCCAAGCCTTCAGTGCTGTCCAGCTGGCTTCTATTTGGCTTTCACATTTTGTTACCTGAAACGCATTTTAAAAACATTTGTCAGTGGGAAATACTGGTGAGTGAATCCCAGTTTAATCAAGTTTAAATAAAAAGTCCCAGTGTACAGTATTGAGGGAGATCCCGCAATTATATTTGTTTACAAGACATCACAATTAACATCCATGGTACTGTCGAACCCGACTTGTGGACATGTTACTCCTTGACCAGGTGGTAACAAATTTTGTATACAAAACCCCAACATACTCATCATAATTGTATTCTTACAAATACTCAATAACTGTTATTCGCATGGAAAAGTATTTAAGGTTTTGTAAAACAATTAACAAAAAGGTTTACAAAAAGTGGATCAACTCACATTGCTGTCTTAGGTTTTTCGGGTTATAATCTAAAATTTACACAAATGTACACGCGTTAGTATTAATAACCCATTTTAACATTAGCAATACCCTCTCCGAGACGGCATTCCAATGACTACGTCGGGCAGAACCACGACAGCCATTACGGAACCCTAGATCAATCGGGCAGCGTATCTAATACGTATCCAGGGGTTATAATACTTACAACGGAGCAGAACTTCGCTAATTAGGAGGGTATAATACCCGAGTATATTGCCTAATATTCAGAAATTGAGAGAAAGAAACAATTTTGAACGATCGGAAATGAAATCCCGAGGCCATTCTTATATAGTGCTGAAATCTGTGTATGTCGTGGCCCGCGTAAAACAAAGACAAGGGTTACGCGCCCCGCGTCAACCCTGGTCAAACGTATAGCTTGTCCCGGTCATGATCTAGCCTCGCCACGATGTAACACCTCGAAAATTCACGTCCTGTAATGTATTGACACGTGTCATAAGTTTGAACGTGTGAAATAATACTCTAGAAGGACTAAAGTTGACAAACAAGAAAAGTATGTGAATATAAGGGTTCAAAATGTCAACAAGGGATAAATATACTTTACAGCAACCCTACATGATGCTCATACCTTCAAACGAATAAATCATGGA
The DNA here is from genome assembly GCA_030545235.1 of Helianthus tuberosus. Lineage (NCBI taxonomy): Eukaryota > Viridiplantae > Streptophyta > Magnoliopsida > Asterales > Asteraceae > Helianthus > Helianthus tuberosus. Next base: position 181,589,673 of record CM060351.1, read on the forward strand.
TCATACGAAGCTAAATATGAAAGAAAGTGAGAGATTACAAACTACAGGGGTTAAATGTGTCAACATATTTAAAGTATACCTCTGAGTGACCTTTTAGCGTACCCGAAGCTTTGTAACGGTAAATTATGCTCACTAGAATACATGATAAAAATTTCATAAAGTTTCGTTACAGTATGAGAAAGTTATGACCAAATTCGTACATGAGGGGTTAAAGCGTCAACGTTGAAAATTATGACTTTTCGGGTAATAACAAAGTGACCAAGGACTTAACAAAGTGGGTATAAGTCTTGAAGCCCTTGTAAGTAAATGTGAATGGGTCAAATTGCAAGAAATAAAGTTGGTTGACCTTTCGAAAGGCCAAGGGACAAGATGCAACAACTTGAAAAAGTATAAACCTGAATACAAGGCCCAAGCGGGCCGTGTAAGACCTAACAATACCATACGCGGGCCGCGTCCGATCCCCAGTTGCAGAAACTTTAGACAGCAGCCTGTTTTCACGCGATAACCGACCCAAAACAGATATTTTCACTACATGGGCGACCCCTAAACAGTCCTAGGCACTTAGGGACATCTGTGGATGATCTATGGCCATTGCTAGGCTTGTGTGTCAATGATCTAAGTGAGATTAAACACTATATAAAGGCCTCTTGTTGCAACCATTTGATCACACCTTTCTTCTGCATTTCTGGAGCTTCCTGAAGCTTAAGAGCAGACCCTAAGCCTTCCTAATCGTGCATAGGACTTCTGTAAGTATGCTTAACCTTTCTTAGTTGAGTTTTTACTTAGTTTTAGCTTAAAAGTCAAACCGTCGTAATTACCGTTTGACTTAGCGATTAATCATTAATGGTCCAGTGATTAGTCGAATTGAAGGTAGTTATAAGTTGGTAATTATGTGGGCATTAAACCCTTAAAAGGGCTCCCTCTGATTCCCGTCCTAACTAGATCAAATGTCGGGTCAAAGTTGATTAGAAAAAGTCAACAGAATGCTAATTTTCAAATTAACATGTAATTAGCAATGTAGAAGGCATGTAAACTATTTTATCACTCATATAACTTGGTAATAAGTATAATAACTGGTCTAAGCTTGTTTGATCCGACAATTTTCTGTTTAGACCCGGTTCGGAACCGAAAGTCGCAAAGCTTTGACTTTTGCTTTGACTTCAGTTCTGACCCGATTTAGTATGATTTGGAAATGCCTTAGAGCTTCCTTAGGACCAGGTTACATGATAGTATAACCCTCTGTGATTATATTCCTTGGTTCATTAGTTATCCAATTAATATGCATGATTCCGTTAATTGCCTATATGTTGACCATTATGCCCTTTTCACCATAAAACGTGATTTTTAAAGATGTAACAGAGTAGAAATCTTAGTTACTGAATTATAAACTTCCACCCAAAAATTTGACATCAGTTTGAGGTGTAGATTGAGAGTTATGCTCATTGGCGTAATTAGAAAGCTTTTTAGCGATTAAACGGCATAATTAGCATATAGCCTATTTAAACCCACTTTTTGATATCAAACTTCTTACCCACTAATGTAATATAATACTTTGGGATTTTTGAATATTTTTAATTAATTTTAGGCTGAGCATAACTTAGAGTTATTAGCTTGACCAGGTAATTGTCGGTTTTGCCCTTTTGGGCTATAAAATGAGTTTTACATATCTTTTTTACCCTAAACCTTTTGCTACTGATTTTATATGATAAATACATTATTTTAAACCTCCTGGAATAATAAAAATACCAGCTTTCGATATAGAACCCGGAAACGGCTTCTAATCGCCTTTTTAAGCGTATTTATCGCATAGTATGTGCTAAAACTATTTTAAACATACAAGGGTTGATACCTACTGATATATTAGGTAAATTATAATATTTTAACAGTATGCAAAAGTTGTTTAACTCAGACTTCAGTTTTGAGCTTTTCGGCTTATGTGAAATTACCAAAATGCCCCTACGGTGCATAGTTTGGTTATAATTGATAAATTTCACATATATGCAATACCCTACTATTATAACTTAGTAAATTAAGTATTTTTGCTGACTATATCAGACCTGTAACTCAGGATAATACTTAAACTCTTTTATAACCTCGTAAATGACCAAAATACCCCTACGGGGCATAGTTTGTGGTTAAATTCGTTTCGGGCATAATAAAAGATATCTTACTGATGTCACAACATATTTAAGGCATATTAACTTAGGAAACCTGTATATGGATCTCATGATTACCCGTTACGCCTCTGGCGCGTTCGGTTCGGTTTATGTAACTAGTTTGCATAAATTAGCCGAAACGGGTCAAACCTTATCGGTTTTACCTCAAAATTCAGAATGTGCTTAGATTACCCATATAAGGCAAGTATTCAAACTTGTCAGGTCTAAATCACATTCTATTCCGGTCTTCGCTTAATCGTGCGTACGAATCGTATCTTTAAAACTAACCGGTCTAAGTTTAGGCTTAATTAAAGACCCGTTAGGATTCTAATAGGTTATTATAAACCTTCGTTCCAGAATAGGAGGACCAGTAAAAGCTACTTGCATTTGCTGTTTGTGAATTATACTTGCAAAGGTAAATACTTTTAACTTATTTTCCCTTATACGGGATTGGGGTACGGTATATAAAATACCGCTTGGTCGGGCATTCGACCTTAACCGATTGGTGGTTAAGTATTATCGAGATGACCCGTTTAAATATGTTTTGTTTGCTTAACGCCTTTGGGGGGTTAATGACCATGTCCCGGATATCCTTGGCATCATTTTACGAAATGGCCACGACCTAAGCGCGGGGTGTAGGTGTACACCCGTCAGTGCATAAATAAATAATGTGGTGTGTCTATTGATCTTTAACCCGGAACGAACCGGGCTACTGAACACATAAGGAACATGTAATCCTTTTACAAGTTTATACATTTAAATAATTATCCCAAGTTATAAAATGTTTGTGCCACGTGCATCCAAATCAATTTTTAATCATTTTTAAAATGAGTCGGTTAATTGTATTTACCAGTGTAAACTGACGTATTTTCCCAAAAAGATTAAGTGCAGGTACTACTCGTAATAGGCTGGATTTCTCCTTAGCATCAATAAGAGTCTCGCAAGCTTGGATGCATTTTAATCTGTTGAACAAAAGTTTCCTATTTATTTTTGATCCACCTGTGGATAAACTTTCGACTGTTGTGATACATGATATTACAATTTATTAAAGTTGAAGTATATCTATCTTTTGCTTCCGCTATGCATTTAAATATTGTGTTGTTTGACTGTAATGTTACCAACTACGTCATGATACTCCCCACCGGGCCCACCGGTAATACGTGGAAATATCGGGGTGTGACAGGTTGGTATCAGAGCCAACATTGAGTAAATTAAACACTAGCCTTTTGTGTTTAATCTCAATGACACAATTGCACATTCCTAAATTTTCGAGTCTAGACAAAGAACATAGGAATAATCCAAAATGTTTTTGTTTTTCATCTTAACTTTGTCCTTTATATTTTGTTATCTTTTGTTATATTGACAGGTCTAAATATGCCGCCAAGATTTTTCAGACGAAGAGGACGATGCAAGGGGCCAATCACCGCCCCCAATGATCACGAAGCCGGGCCTTCGCACAGGCGAGCTCCTTCTACCACTGCGAGTGCCGATCCTCGGGAGAACTGGAGGACCAATGTGGAGCCCGCTAGACGGTCTGTTTCACATAGTTCAACGCCTCCCTTTCGTAACTCCTATGGGCCACAGTCAGAAAACGAGCCCGATAACCCACAACCTTCATATATACCTCTTCAGCGATCCCTTTCGCACAATTCCTTTGGTAACCCTACACCTGTTTTTCGGGGCCGGTTTAACCCGGCAAACTATATTCAAGAACCAGTGGGTTTTAACCCATTGGGACCGGAGGATCACTTTTCAGGCGATAATGCCATGGATATGGATGAGGACACCGACCCTATGGAGCCTGCAACCGGAACACCCAACCATCCCATCGAGATCTCCGATGGATCTTCTTTTCACGGGTCACCCTACGGTGGTCCGGACAGTTACCAAGCACGATTTAACCAACATGAATGGTACTTCACACCTTCTCACCGTTCATCACCTCACCCGCAGCAGCAGGATCCCTCTGGGGATTCACAATTCGTGGCAGTCACGCCACCACCTCCACCGCCGCCAGTTCATCAAGCACCTCCAGAACCACCAAGGCGTAGGAGGACAGGCGCGCGAATATCCGTGCATGGAGGGGATTTTCACTTCAGCACCCCTCATCACTCAAGTGGCAGTCATTATCCGCCACTACATGAAGACCCGCAAATGGGTGGGCCTTCAAACCCAGTTGCACCGCAGCCACCACCGATGGGTTTTGATAACCCGATTCCTGCATACACTGGTTCGATGGCGTACAACCCGTTTGAGCCGCCGGCTCACACCAACTATAATTACCCTGAAGCCGACCCATACTTGGTAGCGGCCAACTATAACGCCCTTCATCCTGAGGGACCGTATGGAGCTCCTTGGGGAGTAGGGTACCCAACTCATGGGTACCAAATACCTACTAGACCTATAATTCGGCAACAATCACAGCCGCCACGGTTTTCCCCACCAGAGCATGAAGAAATCTTTCAAAGATTGGACCAAGATGAACGGGAAGTTCACAGGGACCGCAGGGAGCGACAAAGTTTCTTCCAGGGATTGACAAGTCTAATAAAAGGGAAGAGCAAGAAGGACCATTGAATCCTTCAATTATTGATTGTATTTTCCTTGTTTCATTTGAGCCCCTGCGTGGGCCTGTCTTGTTGTTTTAACCCCTGCGTGGGTATGTTTGCTTGTTAAGCCCCTGTGTGGGCAAGTCTTTGTTTAAACCCCTGCGTGGGTATGTTGTTTGTTTGAGCCCCTGCGCGGGCATGTTATTTGATTAAAAAGACCCGTTTAGGGCAAGCTTGTACTCGTTCAGAACTTTGTGTGAAATGGTTGAATTGAAGTTTTCCTTTTTATTTTATGCATAAACATAGAATGTGAAATAAATAAATAACATATTTGATCAATCATTATATTAGAATGATAAAATCTAAAGGGACAAGACCTAGCCTTATGTCACTTTAAAGGCAGGGCCAAGACGGTAGTTCTCCAATTAGATTCGGATCCATATTAACCATTTCAATATAGGGTTGTTCTGCGTTGAATATTAATAAGAATCTTAAAAAGGTAAAACCTAGCTAGTGGGTCGTTATAAAGACTTAGCCAACATGGTAAAACCTGTTTAAAAAGATTCAAATCCCAGTTAACATCTGAAAACATGTTAACACTCCTGGCAGATGTGATTCGTTAAAATCACACACGTCATTCTTATATAAGGATTCTTCCAAAGATTCTTAACCCAACTTAATGATCTATGAATCATGGGTTTAAATCATCAATTAAGATGATCATATTTTGACCATACATTGGTAATATAGAGTGCCTACGGGCTTTGCTCATTTTCATATGAAACAAAAGACAGTAGTAGTCTACGACTCTCTGTCAGAAAAAGGTAAGGAACTATGTTCACACCTTCATACCTTGATTCTCTGAAATCATGGCTTATAATTTAAAAATGTCCCTGTGACTAAGCTTTTTGTGCTAATAATACTGTTATTGTTTTTATAATTAGGATAAATTATAATAAAAATCCTAAATAAATATGATTAACAAATTAACCCAATATGGTCTATGTTTACCATGGTTAATGAATTACCATAAAAGACAATTCCATAATAAACTCCCAAATAAATTATTGTCAATCTTTTATGTAACAGTTCAAACTGCAATGACTGACTCGGACGAAATTAATAGTCACCCAAGGGAGAATAATGATAATGCCCGAATTAATATAACGGGTGCTGAACTCCGAGCATTTATCGACAATGCTGTCACAAAAGCCTTGGATAGGCAGTATAGTGAAGCAAGCAGTACTAGGAGCAGAGCCCAATCAGTACCTCATTCAAAGCCTAAGACTCATTCTGAGGCTCACAGCAAGCCTCCCTCCAAGAAGGAAGAACCAAAGAAAGATGATGATCGACACTCCTCAAACCACAACAGTGCTCCATCTCAAAAGATTGTACTAAATCAAGGACCCCGTGATAAGGGTTGCTCCTACAAATACTTTATTTCATGCAAACCCAGGGATTTCACTGGGGAAAAGGGAGCCATAGACTGCATGACGTGGTTAGATAAGATGGACACAGTAGTGGACATCAGCGGGTGCGCTGAGAGGGATATAGTCAAATTTGTGTCTCAATCGTTCAAAGGTGAGGCCTTAGCCTGGTGGAGATCGTTGATCCAAGCTACTGGGAAGATTCCACTGTACAATATGATGTGGGAACAATTTGTTACCCTCATCAGGGAGAACTACTGTCCTCACCACGAGGTCGAAAAGATTGAGTCAGATTTTCTTTCATTGGTAATGACAAATCTAGATTGCCAAGCTTACCTCACGAGCTTTAATACAATGTCGAGGTTGGTTCCGTATCTGGTGACCCCGGAACCCAAAAGAATAGCTCGTTTCATTGGGGGTTTAGCCCCAGAAATAAAGGCAAGCGTGAAGGCCTCTCGACCAACTACTTTCAGATCTGTGGCTGATATATCTTTGTCCCTCACACTGGACGCGGTCAGACAAAGATCGCTGAGGAACAAGGATGCCGAGAAAAGGAAACGTGAAGATGACAATTCACGAAGGTCAAACAAGAAGCACCGAGGAAACAGTGACCACAAGAAGGGGTCTGAATCTAAGAAGGATGGGCATCAATCTGGAGATAAGCCCAAGTGTAAGATCTGCAAGAAACAGCACTTCGGCAAGTGCAGATATGAATCGAATTCGCAGACTCAGTCAAGAACTTTTGCTTGTGGTATATGCAAGTCCAAGGAACACAAGACCTTGGATTGCAAAAAGTTGAAGGACGCAACGTGCTACAGTTGCAACGAAAAAGGGCATATCAAGTCCAACTGCCCAAAACTTGCAAAGAAAGCTGATGAAGGAAAGAAGACCAATGCTAGGGTCTTTAGGATGGATGCAAAGGAAGCAGTGCAAGACGACAATGTGATAACAGGTACATTCCTCATAAATGATTTTTATGCGAGAGTGCTATTTGATTCAGGAGCTGATAAATCATTTGTAGATAATAAGTTTTGTAAATTACTGAATCTACCTGTTAAAACCTTAAGTGTGAAGTATGAGGTGGAATTAGTAGATGGCACCTTAGAAACCGCCTCAACCATACTAGATGGATGTTTCATATCCATTAAGAACCACTCTTTTCCTTTGTCCCTACTTCCTTTGAAGTTAGCCGGTTTCGACATAGTTTTGGGAATGGACTGGTTATCTCGTAACCAGGCCCAGATTGTCTGCAATAAGAAGCAAGTGGTGATCAAGACTCCGTCTGGTGAGTCACTTACCATACAGGGAGATACCCGGTATGGACTGCCTGAGCAAGTGACTATGCTCAAGGCCTCTAAGTGTTTGAAGAAGGGTTGTGTCATCTACATGGCACAAGTGACTGTTGATGAGCCGAAACCTAAGATGGAAGACATCCCCGTCATTTCTGAATACCCTGAAGTTTTTCCTGAAGAACTACCTGGTTTACCACCAGATAGGCAAGTGGAATTCAGAATTGACATCATCCCTGGAGCAGCACCTGTTGCTAGAGCGCCTTATAGATTGGCACCAACAAAGATGAAGGAATTGAGAGCGCAACTAGATGAATTGCTAGCCAAAGGTTTCATTAGACCTAGTTCATCTCCATGGGGAGCGCCAGTCTTGTTTGTCAAAAAGAAGGACGGATCGATTCGTCTGTGCATCGATTACCGTGAGCTTAATAAGGTCACTATAAAGAATAGGTATCTTTTGCCCAGGATCGACGATCTGTTCGATCAATTGCAAGGGACAAGTTACTTCTCTAAGATTGACTTAAGGTCAGGCTATCACCAACTGAAGGTTAGAGATGAAGATGTACATAAGACTGCATTTAGGACTCGTTATGGTCATTACGAGTTCCTAGTGATGCCTTTTGGGCTCACTAATGCACCTGCCGCGTTCATGGATCTCATGAATCACGTCTGCAAGCCTTACTTAGACAAATTCATCATCGTCTTCATCGACGACATTCTCATCTACTCGAAAAACCAAGCTGACCATGAGAAACACCTTCGCTGTATTCTTAAACTTCTACATCGTGAGAAACTCTACGCCAAATTTTCAAAGTGTGAATTTTGGCTTCGAGAAGTCCAATTCCTTGGACATGTGGTTAGTGAGCGTGGTATCCAAGTGGATCCCGCTAAGGTGGAAGCAGTTATGAACTGGCAAGAGCCAAAGACGCCCACAGAAATTCACAGTTTCTTGGGATTGGCAGGATACTACAGACGCTTTATCGAAAAAATTTCAAGGATTGCTGCGCCCCTAACTTCTTTGACTAGGAAGAAGATTAAGTTCGACTGGGGACCCAAGCAACAAGAATCCTTTGATATCCTTAAACAGAAGCTGAGCAACGCGCCTGTACTAACATTGCCTGAAGGTACCGAAGAATTCGTAGTTTACTGCGATGCATCACACACCGGAATGGGATGTGTGCTTATGCAGAGAGGCAAAGTTATTGCCTATGCTTCACGACAGTTAAAGGTGCATGAAAAGAATTACACCACCCATGACTTGGAGTTGGGTGCCGTTGTATTTGCACTGAAGCTATAGAGGCACTATTTATATGGAATCAAGTGTGTGATCTATTCTGATCATAAGAGCCTCCAGCACCAGTTTAATCAGAAGGATTTAAACATGAGGCAGCGCCGATGGATGGAGACATTGAATGATTATGATTGTGAAATCAGATACCATCCTGGCAAGGCGAATGTAGTCGCTGATGCCTTGAGTCGAAAGGAAAGGGTGAAACCCATCCGAATCAATGCCAAGAGCATTGAGATAAAGAATGGTTTGAACGAAAGGTTGTTAGCTGCACAGAAGGAAGCTGTGTTGGAAGCTAACTATCCTAATGAAAAGCTAGGAGTAACTGAAGAACAGTTATCTCAGGGCAAGGACGGAATTCTGAGATTAAATGGACGAATATGGGTTCCAATTTATGGAGGACTTCGGGATGTTATCCTCCAGGAAGCCCACAGTTCTAAATACTCCGTTCATCCTGGAGCTGATAAGATGTACCAGGATCTGAAGGCAAATTTTTGGTGGATAGGCTTGAAGAAGTCTATAGCCACCTATGTAGCTAAATGCTTGACATGTGCGCAAGTAAAAGCTGAACATCAAAAGCCGTCAGGTTTGCTACAACAGCCTGAACTTCCCACGTGGAAGTGGGAAATGGTGACAATGGATTTCATCACCAAGTTGCTAAAGACCAGGAAAGGAAATGATACGATGTGGGTGATAGTGGATAGACTGACTAAGTCAGCACATTTCCTACCCATTAAGGAAACATATAGCTCTGACATGTTAGCCCAATTGTACGTAGATAAGATTGTATCTCTACATGGCGTACCTGTGGCTATTATCTCTGACAGAGATACTAGATACACGTCGCATTTTTGGAAAAGTTTCCAACAATCTCTGGGCACGCGTTTAAATTTTAGTACGGCTTACCATCCTCAGACAGACGTACAGAGTGAGCGTACAATCCAAACGTTGGAGGACATGCTTCGTGCATGTGTGATCGACTTAGGTGGTAGTTGGGATAACCACCTACCATTAATCGAGTTCTCGTATAACAATAGCTACCATACCAGCATTAAGGCTGCGCCTTTCGAGGCCTTATACGGTAGAAAGTGCAGAACGCCCGTTTGTTGGGCGGAAGTTGGAGATGTCCAACTATCAGGACCGGAAATAGTCTTTGAAACGACGGACAAGATTGTCAAGATTCGTGACCGCCTGAAAGCTGCCAGGGATAGACAGAAAAGCTACGCAGATTTAAAGCGTAAACCTTTTAACTTCGAGGTAGGTGATAAGGTGTTGCTTAAAGTATCACCCTGGAAGGGAGTGATGCGATTTGGTAAGAAAGGCAAGTTGAGCCCGAGATACATAGGACCTTTCGAGGTCATCGAACGTGTCAGATTGGTTGCCTATAAGTTAAACTTACCTGAAGAGCTCAGTGGTATTCACAATGTATTCCACATCTGTAATCTGAAGAAGTGTTTCGCTGATGAATCACTAGTTATACCACATACAGATGTGCACATAGAAGAAAGCTTGAAGTTTGTCGAAAAACCTGTGTCGATCGAGGATCGACAGGTTAAGAAGCTTCGAAGGAAGCATGTGCCTATTGTAAAGGTAAAATGGGATGCCCGTAGAGGTCCCGAGTATACGTGGGAGGTAGAGTCCACAATGAAAGAAAAATACCCTTATTTATTTCAGTAAATCTCGAGGTCAAGATTTCTTTTAAGGGGGTGAGGATGTAACACCTCGAAAATTCACGTCCTGTAATGTATTGACACGTGTCATAAGTTTGAACGTGTGAAATAATACTCTAGAAGGACTAAAGTTGACAAACAAGAAAAGTATGTGAATATAAGGGTTCAAAATGTCAACAAGGGATAAATATACTTTACAGTAACCCTACATGATGCTCATACCTTCAAACGAATAAATCATGAATCATACGAAGCTAAATATGAAAGAAAGTGAGAGATTACAAACTATAGGGGTTAAATGTGTCAACATGTTTAAAGTATACCTCTGAGTGACCTTTTAGCGTACCCGAAGCTTTGTAACAGTAAATTATGCTCACTAGAATACATGATAAAAATTTCATAAAGTTTCGTTACCGTATGAGAAAGTTATGACCAAATTCGTACATGAGGGGTTAAAGCGTCAACGTTAAAAATTATGACTTTTCGGGTAATAACAAAGTGACCAAGGACTTAACAAAGTGGGTATAAGTCTTGAAGTTCTTGTAAGTAAATGTGAATGGGTCAAATTGCAAGAAATAAAGTTGGTTGACCTTTCGAAAGGCCAAGGGACAAGATGCAACAACTTGAAAAAGTTTAAACCTGAATACAAGGCCCAAGCGGGCCGCGTAAGACCTAACAATACCTTACGCGAGCCACGTCCGATCCCCAGTTGCAGAAACTTTAGACATCAGCCTGTTTTCACGCGATAACCGACCCAAAACAGATATTTTCACTACATGGACGACCCCTAAACAGTCCTAGGCACTTAGGGACATCTGTGGATGATCCATGGCCATTGCTAGGCTTGTGTGTCAATGATTTAAGTGAGATTAAACACTATATAATGGCCTCTTGTTGCAACCATTTGATCACACCTTTCTTCTGCATTTATGGAGCTTCCTGGAGCTTAAGAGCAGACCCTAAGCCTTCCTAATCGTGCATAGGACTTCTGTAAGTATGCTTAACCTTTCTTAGTTGAGTTTTTACTTAGTTTTAGCTTAAAAGTCAAACCGTCGTAATTACCGTTTGACTTAGCGATTAATCATTAATGGTCCAGTGATTAGTTGAATTGAAGGTAGTTATAAGTTGGTAATTATGTGGGCATTAAACCCTTAAAAGGGCTCCCTCTGATTCCCGTCCTAACTAGATCAAATGTCGGGTCAAAGTTGATTAGAAAAAGTCAACAGAATGCTAATTTTCAAATTAACATGTAATTAGCAATGTAGAAGGCATGTAAACTATTTTATCACTCATATAACTTGGTAATAAGTATAATAACTGGTCTAAGCTTGTTTGATCCGACAATTTTCTGTTTAGACCCGGTTCGGAACCGAAAGTCGCAAAGCTTTGACTTTTGCTTTGACTTCAGTTCTGACCCGATTTAGTATCATTTGGAAATGCCTTAGAGCTTCCTTAGGACCAGGTTACATGATAGTATAACCCTCTGTGATTATACACCTTGGTTCATTAGTTATCCAATTAATATGCATGATTCCGTTAATTGCCTATATGTTGACCATTGTGCCCTTTTCACCATAAAACGTGATTTTTAAAGATGTAAAAGAGTAGAAATCTTAGTTACTGAATTATAAACTTCCACCCAAAAATTTGACATCTGTTTGAGGTGTAGATTGAGAGTTATGCTCATTGGCGTAATTAGAAAGCTTTTTAGCGATTAAACGGCATAATTAGCATATAGCCTATTTAAACCCACTTTTTGATATCAAACTTCTTACCCACTGATGTAATATAATACTTTGGGATTTTTGAAGATTTTTAATTAATTTTAGGCTGAGCATAACTTAGAGTTATAAGCTTGACCCGGTAATTGTCGGTTTTGCCCTTTTGGGCTATAAAATGAGTTTTACATATCTTTTTGACCCTAAACCTTTTGCTACTGATTTTATATGATAAATAAATTATTTTAAACCTCCTGGAATAATAAAAATACCAGCTTTCTATATAGAACCCGGAAACGGCTTCTAATCGCCTTTTTAAGCGTATTTATCGCATAGTATGTGCTAAAACTATTTTAAACATACAAGGGTTGATACCTACTGATATATTAGGTAAATTATAATATTTTAACAGTAAGCAAAAGTTGTTTAACTCAGACTTCAGTTTTGAGCTTTTCGGCTTATGTGAAATTACCAAAATGCCCCTACGGTGCATAGTTTGGTTATAATTGATAAATTTCACATATATGCAATACCCTACTGTTATAACTTAGTAAATTAAGTATTTTTGCTGACTATATCAGACCTGTAACTCAGGATAATACTTAAACTCTTTTATAACCTCGTAAATGACCAAAATACCCCTACGGGGCATAGTTTGTGTTTAAATTCGTTTCGGGCATAATAAAAGATATCTTACTGATGTCACAGCATATTTAAGGCATATTAACTTAGGAAACCTGTATATGGCTCTCATGATTACCCGTTACGCCTCTGGCGCGTTCGGTTCGGTTCGGTTTATGTAACTAGTTTGCATAAATTAGCCGAAACGGGTCAAACCTTATCGGTTTTATCTCAAAATTCAGAATGTGCTTAGATTACCCATATAAGGCAAGTCTTCAAACTTGTCGGGTCTAAATCACATTCTATTCCGGTCTTCGCTAAATCGTGCGTGCGTACGAACCGTATCTTTAAAACTAACCGGTCTAAGTTTAGGCTTAATTAAAGACCCGTTAGGATTCTAATAGGTTATTATAAACATTCGTTCCAGAATAGGAGGACCAGTAAAAGCTACTTGCATTTGCTGTTTGTGAATTATACTTGCAAAGGTAAATACTTTTAACTTATTTTCCCTTATACGGGATTGGGGTACGGTATATAAAATACCGCTTGGTCGGGCATTCGACCTTAACCGATTGGTGGTTAAGTATTATCGAGATGACCCGTTTAAATATGTTTTGTTTGCTTAACGCCTTTGGGGGGTTAATGACCATGTCCCGGATATCCTTGGCATCATTTTACGAAATGTCCACGACCTAAGCGTGGGGTGTAGGCGTACACCCGTCTGTGCATAAATAAATAATGTGGTGTGTCTATTGATCTTTAACCCGGCACGAACCGGGCTACTGAACGCATAAGGAACATGTAATCCTTTTACAAGTTTATACATTTAAATAATTATCCCAAGTTATAAAATGTTTGTGCCACGTGCATCCAATCAATTTTTAATCATTTTTAAAATGAGTCGGTTAATTGTATTTACCAGTGTAAACTGACGTATTTTCCCAAAAAGATTAAGTGCAGGTACTACTCGTAATAGGCTGGATTTCTCCTTAGCATCAATAAGAGTCTCGCAAGCTTGGATGCATTTTAATCTGTTGAACAAAAGTTTCCTATTTATTTTTGATCCACCTGTGGATAAACTTTCGACTGTTGTGATACATGATATTACAATTTATTAAAGTTGAAGTATATCTATATTTTGCTTCCGCTATGCATTTAAATATTGTGTTGTTTGACTGTAATGTTACCAACTACGTCACGATACTCCCCACCGGGCCCACCGGTAATACGTGGAAATTTCGGGGTGTGACACACGATGATGACACGTGTCATCACCGGGCTGTGCCACAACTTTGAGCTCACGCGGCCCGCGTTAACTTAATGGGGGTCTTACGCAGCCCGCCTTAACTTATAAATCAACGAAATCATATCTACACCTTCATACTGCCCGCGTAAGGTTGGGGTGGGGTCCTACGCGGCCCGCCTTGACTTATATTTCAGATTTTTATTTATTTTTAATACTATTTAATTTATATTTGAGGCCCGTATTCGCGTATGGGGTGTATTTTGGGACATTTTGGGATATTTTAAAATATATTTGGATGTTTGGAAAATAATCGAGGGTGTCGGTTTTATTGAGGGTTGTTACATCCTCCCCACCTTGTTTTAGAGCTCGTCCTCGAGATCTACTGGAACAAGTGTGGATATTTCCTTTGCATTTCAGATTCAAGCTCCCATGTGTACTCAGGTCCTCTTTTAGAGTCCCACTTCACTTTGACTAGAACTAATCTCTTGTGTTTGAGATTCTTGACCTTCCTATCTTCAATCTGTAGAGGCCTCTCTACAAACTTGAGTTGTTCATTTACCTCTATATCCTTAAGAGGTACTATTATCGATTCATCAACTAAACACTTCTTGAGATTAGATACATGAAATACATCATGTATTCCTGCCATTTCCTATGGCAGTTGTAGCTGATAGGCTACAGGTTCTATTCTTCTAATAATCTCAAAAGGTCCAATATACCTGGGACTTAGTTTTCCTCTTTTGATGAATCTTACTACTCCTTTCCAAGGAGAGACCTTCAACAATACTTTATCTCCTACTTGAAATTCTAATGGCTTGCGTCGGTTATCGGCATAGATTTTCTGTCGATCCCGTGCTGCTTTTAGTCGTTCCTTGACTTGAATGATCTTGTCGGTTGTTTCCTGCACTATCTCAGGTCCAGATAGTTGCTTTTCCCCAATTTCTGCCCAACAGACTGGGGTTCGGCACTTTCGTCCATAAAGTGCTTCGAATGGTGCAGCATTGATACTTGTGTGGTAACTATTATTATAAGAAAATTCTATTAAAGGTAAGTGATCATCCCAATTACCTCCGAAATCAATTACACAAGCTCTAAGCATGTCCTCCATTGTCTGAATTGTCCTTTCGCTTTGTCCGTCCATTTGAGGATGATAAGTTGTGCTCAGATTTAACTTGGTTCCCATGGCTTTTTGGAAACTTGACCAAAAATGAGAGGTAAAGCGGCTATCTCTATCAGAAACAATTGATAAAGGAATTCCATGTAATGAAACAATTTCATTTACATACAATTTAGCTAGTTGTTCCATACTGAAAGTTTCCTTCATTGGTCGGAAATGAGCTGACTTGGTCAACCTATCTACAATCACCCAGATTGTATCATTACCCTTCCTTGTTTTGGGTAATTTAGTAACAAAATCCATTGTTATCAATTCCCATTTCCACACTGGCATTTCTAGCTGTTGTAACAAACCTGAGGGTTTCTGGTGTTCAGCTTTAACTTGTGAACAAGTTAAACATTTAGAAACATAGGCTGCTATATCCTTTTTCACTCCTATCCACCAGAATTTTTTCCTTAAATCCTGGTACATTTTATCATTTCCTGGATGCATCGTATACTTAGATTTATGGGCTTCTTCTAATATACGATGACGTAAATTTCCTAATTTAGGTATCCACATTCTCTTCTTATGGAATCTCCAAATTCCATCTGTTCCTTGTTCTAATTCCTTAACCATACCTTTTAGTTTTTCAGCATCATCCTTGATGACTGATTCTTGTGCTTTTCTTATTTGATCATTTAAATCTACTTGTAGATTTAATTTAAGAGAACGTACCATTTTTGGCTTTTCATGATACTTTCGACTTAAAGCATCTGCCACTACATTTGTTTTTCCTTCATGATACTGGATATCACAATCATAGTCACTAAGCATCTCCATCCAGCGTCTTTGTCTCATATTCAACTCCTTTTGCCCAAAACATACCATAAACTTTTATGATCAGTGAATATGGTAAACTTACTACCATAAAGGTAATGTCTCCAAATCTTAAGGGCAAAAATTATAGCTCCTAACTCTAGATCATGGGTTGAATAATTCTCTTCATGATTCTTAAGTTGTCTAGATGCGTAAGCTATAACCTTTTGACGTTGCATTAATACACATCCATAACCTAACTTAGAAGCGTCACAATAGACTACAAAGTCTTCAGTTCCTTCTGGTAACGCTAGTATGGGTGTATTAGTTAATCTTTGCTTAAGAATTCTAAAAGCTTCTTCTTGTTTTGGTCCCCATTCAAACTTAATAGATTTACAGGTTAACTTAGTTAAAGGAATGGCTATTCTAGAAAAATCTTGAATAAATCTTCTATAATAACCGGCCAATCCTAAGAAACTTCTAACCTCGGTTGGTGATTCGGGGGTTTTCCATTTAGTAATCGCCTCGATTTTTGTAGGATCCACATGAATTCCTTCATGATTCACTAAATGTCCAAGAAACTGTACATGTTCTAACCAAAATTCGCACTTTGAAAATTTAGCATAAAGCTTTTCCTTTTTTAATAGACTTAAAAGTGTGTGCAAATGCTTTGCATGATCCTCTTTACTCTTAGAGTAATTAGAATATCATCTATGAAGACAATTATGAATTTATCAAAATATGGCTTA
Organism: Helianthus tuberosus; assembly: GCA_030545235.1. Classification (NCBI taxonomy): domain Eukaryota; kingdom Viridiplantae; phylum Streptophyta; class Magnoliopsida; order Asterales; family Asteraceae; genus Helianthus; species Helianthus tuberosus. Next base: position 181,606,298 of record CM060351.1, read on the forward strand.
CATATTCGGTTCATCATGTCCATAAATGCGGCTGGGGCATTGGTTAAACCAAATGGCATGACAGTAAATTCATAATGACCATACCTTGTTCTGAATGTGGTCTTAGGAATGTCCTCTTCCTGTACCTTTAATTGATGATATCCTGACCTTAAATCGATTTTAGAGAAAAATCGAGCTCCTTGCAGTTGATCGAATAGATCATCGATTCTCGGTAATGGGTACCGATTCTTAATCGTGACTTTGTTCAATTCACGGTAATCAATGCACATACGCATTGATCCGTCCTTCTTTTTAACGAACAGTATTAGCGCTCCCCATGGCGACGAACTTGGCTGTATGAATCCTTTTTCCATCAACTCATCTAATTGTTTCTTTAGTTCCTTCATTTCGGAGGGTGCCAAACGGTAAGGTGCTTTGGCAATTGGTGCTGTTCCAGGCAGTAGGTGAATTCTGAATTCAACTTCTCTGTCCGGTGGTAGTCCTGGTAATTCTTCTGGAAAGACATCTGAAAACTGGGACACTACTGGAATGTCTTTTAGTTATTTTCCTTTATTGTTAGTGATTATGGAAATCAAATACACTATAGAACCTTTTCTTATATAACTTGCAGTTTTCATCACAGAGATGAATTTTGTGGACCTAGAGGGCTTATCTCTTTTTATTGTGATCGTTTTACCTTTTGGTGGCTCTACTTGAATTGACTTTTGATCACATAAAATACTGTCTTTATTGGCTATTAACCAATCCATTCCTAATACAACATCAAATCCCGTCAGATTCATGGGATAAAGGTTTGCCATAAACTTTTGATTTAAAATTTATATTCTTGCTCCCTGCAAGATTTCATAAATCCTAACAGTTTCTCCATTAGTTGTCTCTACTAGACATTCTTGTGGTAGTTTAGTTAATGACTGATTTAGAAGTTTGCAAAACGAAGTATTAATAAAACTTTGGTTTGCACTAGAGTCAAATAATACCTTAGCAAATACATCATTAACTAAAAACGTACCAGCTATCACGTCTGGAATCATTTTGGCTTCATCTGCAGTTAGAACAAATGCTCTAGCATTTTTAGTGTTCCTGTTGTTCACAGCTGGAGCCAATTTCGGACAGTTTGTCTTAATGTGGCCTTTTTCTCCACAGTTAAAGCATAGTCCATTACTGGATTTTCTCCTGCAATCTTCTTCCTTGTGTCCTGGCATCTTGCAAAAATTGCAAAGAGTAGAGCATTTTCCCGAATGCTTTTTCTTGCATACCTTGCAGAAAGGTGCAAAGGTAGAACCCATATTCCTATGGTTGTAAGTCCCATAACGGAATTCTTGAGTAAGCCTTTGGGTTAGGTTTTTCCTCTGTTCTTCTTCTCTAGTACAGATTAATTCATCTGTCAAGGTATTTGCTAGTTCTACAGCTTCTTCTATAGTTTGAGGTCTAGCTGCCTTGACCACGTGTCTAATCTCTCCGATTAATCCCCAGATATAACGGGAGATTAACACTGGTTCAGGTGATGCAAGGGTTGGCACTATTCTAGCATATTCAAAGAATGTGGTAGTATAACCCTTACTATCTACCCCATTCATTCTTAAGTTTAGGAACTTATTAGCTATCTGTTCCTTTTCATTGGGAGGGCAGAATTTCCTTTCTACCATATTCTTAAATTCCTCCCATTCCATGTTGTAAACCCTATCACTTCCTCTTGATTGGAGGATAGTGTTCCACCATTCTAAGGCTGAGTTTTTAAACATATTAGAAGCAAACATTATTTTGTCTTCTTCAGCACACTTGCTTATTTTTAAAACCGCCTCAGTTTTCTCTATCCAACGTAGAGCTGCAATGGGTCCTTCATTGCCCGAGAATTCTATTGGTTTGCAGGACCAGAATTCCTTGTAAGAACAACCGTAAGACACGGTTCTTCTTCTTTTGGGAATGGGCACTTGAAGTAAGGGTCCATTGTTCACGCTGTGTTCTGGTTCAATTGGTCGCTTACTGCTATGTTTACTTTTATTATTCGCTTCTTGAATCGTTTGAATAATAAATGGCATTGCATCTATAATTCCTTGTGCCACTATGTGTTGAACGGCACTATTATCCATTTGGTTTTCATTGTTATTGATGCTCGGATTCTCATTAACCACGTTAATGTTACTCTGGTTATCGTTATTCAGATTTCCTTGATTTCCTTCGTCGGCCATCTGAATTTTAAACATTTACCCCATGTTAATATCACAAAATAATATTTATATAGTCAATCACATGACACGCATTTTTGCCAAAAACGTCGATCATTGCGACTTTTACTCTATTCATCTACTATTATGCATCTATTACACACTAGTACTGAAATAAAAATTACAATACCAACTGAAATAAAATTACACTAATAGTAATAGGCATCCGTACACACATATTTTTTTTATTTTATTATTATTATTATTATTATTATTATTATTATTATATTATTACTATCACTGTCTCCTTCATCACATCATGGATATGGATTCATCCAAAAATCCATATTGCGCTCATCGTATTTCCATACGAGTCGCTCGCCCACCTGTCGCATTCTCTAACTGCTTTCTAAAATTTCCTCACCAAATGTCCTAAGTTCTTGTACGTTTTCTGCACTCATTGGGGGTGCAGGTTCTAGGACTGGGTTCGGAATCTGGGGTGCGGGTTCCTGATATGGGGGTGAAAGTGCCTGAAATCGGTAAGGATCTTCTAAGATCTCCCTAATGTAGTCATCATGGTAATAGGGATCTAAAGGTTCCATACCTGGATAGGCTCCTATGTTTTGCATGGGTGTGTCTTCATGTATTGGGTAACGTTGCACAAAGTCCCTATTGTCGTCCCACCAGGGGTCGTAATTTGGGTCTAGGGGGTTTGGTGCTGGTACCCTAATGATTTCTTCCGGATTGAAGTCATGCATTTCCACTTGGTTTTCAGGGTTTTCTATCTCCATGGGTTGGTCAGGGATTGGCAGTTGTGGTTGGGGTGCTATTATTTGCTCCAGATTTGGGTCAGCTGCAGTGGTGGCTAGTATGTGGATGTTGGCTATACCCCTGTTTATCATATCCTGGGCATAGGCATCTGTCTCTCTCTTGGCTGCTGCTAGTACCCTCTGTTCCTGTAACTTTTTCATACGTTTTCTACGCTCGTGTGCCCCTCTACTGAACCATCCCCTCTTTTTCTGAGGAAATGGCTCTTCTGACTAAGCCTTAAACACAAAGATTCCTTCTTCCGTATCAGCAGAGTACCCTGAGCGGGCAGGCTGAGAAGAGGAGGTGCCTTCGCTTCTAGGCGAACCAGACAATTGACGGTACGCGTCAGATGGTCCTTGGTCGCTCATACTGTAAACTAACAGATAGTCAAATAACACATAACAAATAAATACAGTTATACACGTATTTCTATAATTTATTTCCTAACACTTTATATTTTGATGTCAGCAGAACACCTCTGTGGCTGAATCAGTGGCTTAGCTCTGATACCACCTCCTGTCGCAACCCCCGATCCCTGGTTCCCGGGGAACGGGCGGCCGCGAGCCAGATTCGGTGGTATCGTGTATTGTCTGATTTGGCAGCGGAATTTTTCATCAGGACCGTAGTTAGGAAACGTTTATCAGAGTAAAATACCACATTTTCATAACATTAAACAAATGGGATAAACCCAAGTTCATAGTACATGCTTTTTCATAGGAATAAATCCTATTTATTTAATAAAAACATCTATTTTATTTTTAGATAACTTTATTGCCATTTTTCCAAGCCTTCAGTGCTGTCCAGCTGGCTTCTATTTGGCTTTCACAGTTTGTTACCTGAAACGCGTTTTAAAAACATTTGTCAGTGGGAAATACTGGTGAGGGAATCCCAGTTTAATCAAGTTTAAATAAAAAGTCCCAGTGTACAGTATTGAGGGAGATCCCACAAATATATTTGTTTACAAGACATCACAATTAACATCCATGGTACTGTCGAACCCGACTTGTGGACATGTTACTCCTTGACCAGGTGGTAACAAATTTTGTATACAAAACCCCAACATACTCATCATAATTGTATTCTTACAAATACTCAATAACTGTTATTCACATGGAAAAGTATTTAAGGTTTTGTAAAACAATTAACAAAAATGTTTACAAAAAGTGGATCAACTCACATTGCTGTCTTAGGTTTTCCGTAAGGGTTTCCGGGTGATAATCTAAAATTTACACAAATGTACACGCGTTAGTATTAATAACCCATTTTAACATTAGCAATACCCTCTCCGAGACGGCATTCCAATGACTACGTCGGGCAGAACCACGACAGCCATTACGGAACCCTAGATCAATCGGGCAGCGTATCTAATACGTATCCAGGGGTTATAATACTTACAACGGAGCAGAACTTCGCTAATTAGGAGGGTATAATACCCGAGTATATTGCCTAATATTCAGAAATTGAGAGAAAGAAACGATTTTGTACGATCGGAAATGAAATCCCGAGGCCATTCTTATATAGTGCTGAAATCTGTGTTTGTCGCGGCCCGCGTAAAACAAAGACAAGGGTTACACGCCCCGCGTCAACCCTGGTCAAACGTATAGCTTGTCCCGGTCATGATCTAGCCTCGCCACGATGATGACACGTGTCATCACCGGGCTGTGCCTCAACTTTGAGCTCACGCGGCCCGCGTTAACTTAATGGGGGTCTTACGCGGCCCGCCTTAACTTATAAATCAATGAAATCATATCTACACCTTCATACTGCCCGCGTAAGGTAGGGGTGGGGTCCTACGCGGCCCGCCTCGACTTATATTTCAGATTTTTATTTATTTTTAGTACTATTTAATATATATTTGAGGCCCGTATTCGCGTATGGGGTGTATTTTGGGACATTTTGGGATATTTTAAAATATATTAGGATGTTTGGAAAATAATCGAGGGTGTCGGTTTTATTGAGGGTTGTTACACTCTTGGACATATCTCTTTCGGTTGCTATACCTAGTTCCGTAATCATACCCGTACTGTAACAAATCAAACCAATACTGACTGAGAACCCGATGGAAAGTGCGAGAAATCCCACTACTTGAACACAAAGTCAAGGTTTTAAATACAAGTAAGAATTTTGGTTACTTGATGAATTTAATTTAACGGTTAGGATTTTTTTTTTTTTTTTTGTTATACTTCCTTATAAATTAGAAGTTACTAAATATAATGAAATTGATATAAGACAATTGATATCTTTATTGACTTTTTCTAATAAAATTTAGTGCTTAAAACTTTTAAAATTTAAGTATCTTTTATATATTTTATTACGTTTACTGAAGAAAAAATATACTACAAAATCAGAAATTTTATTATCTTTTATAGGAGCATAAAATTTTTATATTTTTAATTTTTTTTAATTTTATAATTTTTAAAAGCTTTATCTTATTTACATTGTGTGACAAAGGGTGCATCACGTTGTGTATGTGTTCAGGTATAAGTTTTGATTACACATTACATTAGATGACACGTTTACTCAATTTACATGGTGTGGATATGTGTGCCCTAAACATGCATGTACAAATAAGCGTAAATACTTTCACCCATAAAACTCAAGCATACACATATACACCTCCTTACGATGCTTTAACAAAATCTTTTGTACCTTGTACGACCTCTATATATATTTATACTTACACGTTGTGAATGTGTTCAGGTATAAGTTTTGATTACACATTACATGATGCGTTTACTCAATTTACATGGTGTGGATATGTGTGTCATAAACATGCACGTATAAATAAGTGTAAATACTTTCACCCATAAAACTCGAGCATATACATGTACACCTTCTTACGATGCTTTAAAAAAATCTTTTGTACCTTGCACAACCTCTATGTAAACTTATAAAAAGTAGACGTGTTAACAAATAACTGTGTTGCTTAATTAGGGTGGAGGGTATAGGGCTCAGGGACATGTGCGGGGAACGGATATCACCGAGCGGTGACTATACCGTGGGTTTGAAGGTGAGCGGTGACCAAGAGAGAGGCAATAAAAATCGGTGATTGTTCACCGAATTGGATCGAGTGTGATTGAGAGGAGAGGAGAGACCAATCAAGTTTTTTTTTTTAATTGAGGGGTGTTTGATTATACCTAGTTTTTTTTTTTTAAATGTAACTTTTATATAACACACGAAACCAGACCAAACTAGGCCGGCTTTGATTACGATCTAGTGATTGAGTGTAAAATGGGGAGTTGACATGGCATAATATTATTGGGTAGGATTTCACTCAAACACCCTAGGGTGATTGACTATACCTTCCAGCTCAAGATTGTACTTATAGATGAATATTATAATATGAAAGTGCAGCATGGTTCACCAACTATACTAATCGAACCTACAATAAAAATGGTTATGTATGTTGCATACGGGGGGTGGGACGTCCCAATGATGGATCGTATCCTACCGAGGCATGGTGCGGTCTTGAGGGCAACCCGGTTTTACCCAGCTGTTACCCCAGCGAGTCTCTCGTGTGGGGGCAGTATGGTTTCCGGGCGGAAGTCAGCTTGCGCGGCGGCCGGGGCCCGATCGAACATCGCGTCCGAGAGTGCGGGGCTGACGGGGGATTGTCTTCGACATGAACCCGGTGACCATTAGATCCAGTACATAGAAAGTCACCTTCCAAAAAAAAATCTAATGTCATTTAATACATTTCATTTCTTTTCACATGAAGGGACCCGCTTTGATTACGATCAAGCTTTATAAATTATTTTATTTTTTCTATTATGTAATAATCAAGACAAACTTATTATTATATTATAAAAGATAATCTTTAGTGACTTATTACCTAATGCAATGACAAAATACACACTATATATATATATATATATATATATAGGATAAGGATCCGTTAGAAACCACCCTTTATTGCGAGAACCAGTGTGAACACATGGCATTTTTGTAATTAAAATGAAATTCCATCTAACAGGGTTTACATCTTCCATCTTCGTTCTGTTCAAATAGTTAGGGTTTACATCCTCATTCAAATCATCGTTCACTGCTACCACTCCCCTGACAACCGCCGCCGCCGTCGACACATCACCTCTGCCACCACTGCGACACTACCGCACCACCACCGTGATAACTCCTTCGTTGACAACTCCTCTGAAGACAACTCATCCACTGACATTCATACATCTGCTGATAAGTCACCACTGCAATAACTAATTCGGCTCGTCCTTCTATGATTACTCGGTTGAATACATCATTTATCCGGTAATCACAACAAATTACATATTTTTTTATTACATCCATTCTATTACCAATTTCTATGTTGTTACCAATTCCCACTGTAAGTGTTCTTATACGTTTACTTAGTCCGATTTCACTTGTAACCCTTTTGTGATACATATGGCATCTTCTGATTCATCACAAATATACCCTCCTCGGAGCTAGCCCAAAAATTCAGGGGTATCCCAATTTTTTTTGGGGGGATTAGAGGTATCCTTTGTATAAAAAGATAAAAATTTTACACTACGTAGACGAAGTTTAAAGGTATTTTTACACTACGAAGAGGGAGTTGAGGGGTAGCCCGGGCTACCCCTCCTTGTACATTAGTTCCGCCACTGCCCTCCTCGTCAATCTGATGGGTTCACAGTTCAAGCGGCTAGAAAAGTCCTGGAAGAAGCTTGCTTTGGGTCGGATTTTAAGGTTTCCGAGTGGCTTAACTGGGTCCCTATTAAAGTTAATGGTTTCTTCTATTTCCTGTATGTGTTCTTTTAGTTTTGTGATTTAATCCCCTGCATATGTGTATGTGTGTGCACTTTAAATTCCAACTGAATTGGATGTATATATTTATGTATAAATTGGGAAAAATCTAGGTGTTCTGGGGTTTAGTGACTTGAAGAAAGAGATTGGTTGGATGTATATAAACTTTCCCTAAACCGTAGAATGAAACCAGCAGCAATTATGAAGTTGTGCTAATAAAAAAGCAAACACAAATAGTACTCATAGGTTAGTGGCCCTTGTGGAACATGAGTGGATCCTATATAAGGTCAACTCATTTGATATAAGCTTTCAATCTTTTTCCACTTGCAATGCATGAAACTAAAGTAATATTGTGGGGTCCTTTGCACCCATTACATTCTGATGCATGATCAGTAGTAATAAGAATTTGAACTTTCTATTCTTTGATCCCAGAGGATATAGTAGCGAAAGTAGTGATACTGTTGGAATGGATTACTTTAAGTGCAATTATCGGTCATTTGTCACAAATAGTTAAACATGTGTTTGAATAATCTTAATATTTTTTGAATGGATTCTGCATACAAAAAAATAGGATTACATAACAATTTGATTCTTTCTCATAACGCTCTCCGTTAATGTATCATGGTTTTCTTTTTTATGTAATCATTATGATTTCAAATATTAAAGGGAGGATTTTCGTAAGGAATTCCAAGAGCAAAATCCAGATGTCAAGTCAATGCGTGAGGTGTTCACTGTAACTCATTCTTCATCATCCGACTATTTTTTACATAACTTTTCAACAAAATCGTATTCTTTGTTCTGCCACCTGACATGTATGTGCCTACAAACTCATTTTGCAGATTGGCAAGGCTTGTGGAGAGAAGTGGAAGACCATGACTTATGAGGTTTGTATTGTTTTAAATTTTGTATCTTTTAGTTGTTTATTACATCATTAATTATTTGAGAAATTTTGATAATTTTAGAGATTAACATGGTCACTCACACGAGGTCAAATGAGGTATTTTCTACTTATAAAAAATATATGGATTCCTTAAGAATTGAGAAATTTTGATAAATTATGGTAATGCTAGATTTGGTTATGGATTATGTAAGTGACAGGAAGCAACATCAAAATGTTCATTTTGTCAAAGTTATTTCATGATTTTACGCACAATTTGCAAGAACACGTGGGTTTAAGTTTGAACCAATCGTGGGAATCTACATTCTAAAAAGACCACCGGATTTGGTGCTTTTAGATTTTAGTTCCAGATTGTTTATTCTTCTAAACTATAGTTTTTGTTTTTGCATATTGGTAGTTTGGTGGTTGTTTCAAAAAGTAAAGTAGAGTGGTTTGAAGTAGTATCTTGTAACTTAGCTGAAGAGTCATCTTTTGCGTGTGTATTCATATATTGATTACTTTTATTATTTAGCTATAAACCGTGTCTACGTACTTGGTATTTTCCATCAAATTTGGGTGTAGCTGAGCAATGACACCTTAGTATTAATAGCTTTTGGTATGTGGTATTTTATTATAGGAGAAGGTGCAGTACTATGACGTTGCGACAGAACAACGAGCAAAGTTTGAGAAAGCTTTGGCAGACTATGCTAAGAGAAATGTGCGCATGTTTTTTTTCTCACCGTAACTACTGTTCTTTACTTTGAAACATAGTGGTGTTTGGTTTGACGGAGTAAAAACAGATTGATAGTAAAAGGGCGTGTCAGATTTTAGGGAAAATATATGAGAATCAACATTTAACCCGGCCTGTGTTGACCCGTTACACGTTGTGTCTGACCCACCCAAGCAACAGGTATCAAGTAATTAACTAATTATTCTTGTTGCAGTACCAACTTACTATCAAACTCATTCATACCCATAGTGATTCTTGCTAATGTAGAATACCATTTCCACCCATCAGTTTTATTAGGGTTATTGGATTTTATCACCCGCAACTATCGGCCTTTGGCCGATGACACCCGCAACTAACACTTTGACACCCGGCACCCCCAACTTGTCTTTTTGTTTGCACTGGCACCACTCAGTTAAATCTGCTCTAACTTGGTTAGTAATTTGTCTGACGTGGCACCATTTTGATGACGTGGCTTTTTTATCCTTCATGGCCTGTATGAATATCACGTGACATGTAACGTAACTGACTATCCTCAGGCAATCCCTGCTTCACCACCAACATCCACCAATCATTCAACACCCTTAAACCCATCGTAACCTTCCAAAATCGCCTTCATAAACGGAACAGATATCCCGGACATTGCCTTCTGCATCATCTCGTTCATCTCCAGTTTCCTCCCGTACATGGCGTACGCCGTCTCACCGCCGTTTGCCTTCACGAAAGGCTCTGTCGATGAATCAACCACTGCCTTGTGCACCATCGTCCACACCTTCCTCAACCTCATCTCAAACTTTACTAACTTCACTAACGGTAACCTAAACTTCACGAGATTACAAGATTTCCCAAACCGAAACGCTAACCCAAAACCTAACTGTCACAATTTCTTTGTCGGAAACACCAGTAGAAACAGAGCTTCATAACATCAAAAAAACGATTAGTTTCACACCGGCCAATTCCGTTCATCGATCAATCCACCGGCCAATTCCGTTCCGTCTAGCTCGTATGGCAACGGCTACAGGTACATTACGTTCTGAATCAGCTCGTACACTAAAACAGAGCTTCAAAACATCAAAAAAACCGATTAGTTTCAGATCTAGAACGTGTACGGATCCTCCAGCAATGGATCTGCTTAACTACGACGGAGAAATTGTTGAAATATTATCTGCCTGAGCTGAACATACCGTCGCTTACAACACCTAACCGTTTTGTTGGCCGGAAACGTTAGAATCCAGCGCCGCCGGTAATGAAGATGAAGAACCGGTGAGTATTTTGTGGCTGGAAAGGGGAGGAAGAGGGAGACTTTTAAGGGGGTGCCAGGTAATTATATCCACCTAGGATAGGGATTGACACATAGACTTTTAAGGGGGTGCCACGTCGGACAAATAACTAACCAAGTTAGAGAATATTTAACTGAGTGGTGCCAGTGCAAACAAAAAGACAAGTTGGGGGTGCCGGGTGTCAAAGTGTTAGTTGCGGGTGTCATCGGCCAAAGGCCGATAGTTGCAGGTGATAAAATCCAATAACCCGTTTTATTATACCAAATTATATAATATAGGTATTACAGCAACTGTGTTTATACTCACCAAGAAAAACCTTAATTGCAGGAAAATGGGGAACGTGACGAGTTTGATGAGGATTCAGACTCAGATTATGATCGATGAATGAATATGTTGCTTTTGACCTCGTAGAGATTCCATTTAGTTGTCACAAGTATTTTGTACAGTGAGATATTCAAACGTGTCTTCTGGAACTAAGTGCATGTAAATCATTCTCTGTGTAGATTGAAGAAAAATAGAACCTGAACACAAATGCGAGTTTTTGTTAATAAAGGTTTGTGTTGCTATCATCCGTTAGTGAAACCAATGGAGTATATTGTAATGGTTCTTGGGAATCAATACAACGATCATGCACATGTGCATTATGTTGATAACATCCATACTCGTCACCGATCATGCACGTCACCGATTGTGCACATGTGCATTATGTTGATAACACCCATACTCGTCATCCGTAAATTGTTAACCATCATTAACATGAACATGCACATGTGCATCACGTTAACAACACCCTATAATCACAACTAATCATATTGTTAACCATTAATACATAACCGTGCACATGCGCATCACATTGCCAACACCCTTCAATCATCTCCCTATAATCATATGTTAACCATCAGCACATTTCCAATGCACAAGTGCATCGTAACGCTAACACCCTATAATTATCACTCTAACACCCTATAATTATCACTGATAAACTGTTGACCTACTATAATCATCACTGATAAACTGTTGACCCACTATGATCATCACCGATAAACTCCGATAAACTCCATGTACACATGGTTGACCGATAAACTGTTGACCATGTATACATCGTTGACCGTTTAAACATTGTGCGTACACATTCCATATGTTTATTAATTATGATATTTATATCCTCTTTTTGTTCATTTTATTTTTTGTTTATATATAGGAACAATCCTACGTTGAGCATTGTACACATCATAGCATTGTACACATCGGTACATATTATGTTCAAAAGAATGGTACATATTATGTTCAAAAGAATGACAACCAAATACTTGAACTACTTATAAATTGATTATCACTTGTTTTTTTTTTTACATTCCTTGTTTAGACTTATTTTTTATCTACTTAGCGGTGTACTATTCATTGTTGTAGTCGTGACCAATTAACATAAATTGCCAACATGTCCACTGTTTCAACATCATGCACATGTGCATTACCCAACGCGTGCATTTTCAACATTGAAACCATACCATCTAAACTTATCGATGCACGGTTTTTAATACCATTATGTTTTAACTACATGTACTCCATTTTCAACTCACCTATTATACATAGCAACGTATACATTATGCACATGTGCATTCCCACCATATAATATGTCAAACAACATTATACATTACTACCTCTACACGTTATGCACATGTGCAATGCCGACATAAACTATGCCACTCATCATATCACATCAATAGGTAACTGTGCATTTCCAACATATACTATACCATACACCATACAACATTGTAAACTACATATACTATACCATACACCATACACCATACAACATTGTAACCTTCTGGGGTAGCCCAGTTGGCCAGCCTCACCCAGGCCTCTACTTGAGGTCACCAGTTCGATTCCCGGCAATGCCCTTATGGGGTGTTGGGGCTCTTCACCGTGGGTAATCACCGCCAGACAGCTATGGGGCTAAGCTAGCTTGCGGAGTTGCAATACTCCGGCGGATGGGAGGTCCGTGCAACTACCCCCCCTACCATCATACATTACCACTATGCATAATAATATATAAATATGCACATGTGCATTGGCAACATAATCATTTATGTCACAATAATAAACACTTGTGTATTTCTAACATATAGTATACTAACCACAATATAACATTTGAAAACATTGTAAACTGATTATAATCATCCGGAAACACATCATATATCACCACTATGCATAATAATTCACCTTATGCACATGTGCATTTCCAACATATACTATACCATATTACATCAAATTACTGAATTAACGATCGTATAGTTGTCATCGTCCAATAAACAAATATAAATTATCAATAAAAAATAACTAACATATAATTTATAAACCACCATACAAAAACAACCATAATTTTCAATATAACACGTTCAATGCAACTTTCTTTCATTAATGGTGGAAGTTTTCCACCGTCTCGTCGCCCTTATCATCCATCACATCGTGCTTTTTACTTGTCCTATTCCTTGTATTTCTTTCTCCTGCAATAAATACACATGACATCAAACAACATTGCTCAACATGAAAGTAACAATTGGATGCACACGTGCATATACTACCAACTGCATCATCGACTAATAACCAACATTTTTTTGTTTTTCGTTAAACACTTTTGTATTCACCTTCCTTATCATCAGGCAGTTTTGTTGCCCCTTCGTCATTCTATCTCAACACAAATGTTACTCTCTTCGCTTTTTTTTTCGTTTTTTTACCTATAGTAATAATTGAAACATAATATAACCAAAATGTAATTTCAATTAGTATGGGCATTAAACACCTTTTTTTTCATCACTGTAAACGATATGCATTTTTGCATCTATATGCACTTTGTGCATCTGTTTGCACATGTGCATCACATGTCATTGTCATTGTGCACTTGTGAATCAAAATGCACATGTGCATCACATATTCTTATAATGATATTTAAAATCAATCCATATGTAAAGTTCAATGTTATGTGCACAAATTCAATATGCACATATGCATCACTTTAAACAACAACATCAACAGAATCTAATTACACAAAATCATAAACACGTATATTAAACAAAACTGCTCATGTTTGCTATGCACATGTGCATCACATGAAACAATAACATCATCATATTCTAATTACACAAAATCACAATAACACCATCATATCTTAATTTCACAAAATCACGTATCTTACACAAAACTGCCCAAGTTCACTATGCACGTGTGCATTACCTAAAACAACAACACCAGCATATTCTAATTACACAAAATCATCTACGTGTGCATTACCTAAAACAACAACACCAGCATATTCTAATTACACAAAATCATCTACGCGTATCCTAAACAAATCTACTGAAATTCACTATGCACATGAATGATATTATTAACTTTATTTGCTCAAATTCACTATGACACACTCATTGAATCATCTATTCTTATAATCACGTTGCCCTAATTACGAAAGGATTAAAAATGAACAATGCTTATAATCACGTTGCCCTAATTACAAATGGATGAAGAATGTACGAACGATGATCAAGTTCATAATATATATTATAAGACTAATTTTGGACGAACTTTGGGGACTAACCTCGATTATATGACTATCTGCTGGTAAAATCTCAGATCTGAGATAAATTCTCAATCCAGATGCTTCAATATCCCGAACTGATGACAGTGAAGTGATGATGTCTTCGAGACGATGATGTAATCGATGAACTGTTGAGTATTGTTGAGATATTCAGGGACGAACTGTTGATAATTGTTGAGAGATTCAGATTGAATGCTGAGAAAATGTTGAGAGATCTGGATCTAATCAGAGGTTAGAGAGAGTGGATGTGAAAGTTTGTATTAAATGTAATTTAATTTGTGCTTGAATTCCAATATTTTAAAAGTTGTTTGGTATTTACAAAATTGCCCCATGTTCACATTGGTTCTCGCGGTTCTCGCAATAAGGGTGGTTCTCGCATGAACCCTACCCTATAGGGTAGGGTTCATGCGAGAACCAATGTGAACACAAAATAAAATCTAAAAAAAAAAATCAAAAAAACACTCAATTTTTTTTTAATATTTAAAAAAAAAATCGCTATATTTCGTTACCATAAAAAAAATAAAAAAAAATTTCGAGTAACAATTATCCATGCACATGTGCATATGTATCATTACTTCGACAAATTCGGTAACACGTTATTAGGAATAGACAATTGCACTTTAATTTACAATACCATTAGTAATACACTACTTTTTACATTACCAATATTCAAAATGCACATGTGTATCATTAGGTATAACCATGATATAACGTGTTTTGGTACAAAAAGTTTGTGATTTTGAATGGAGAAGTAGGCCCATATACATGTTTTTTGTTTAGTTATATCTAGTGGTTGATGGTTTTGTTATAGTTGTCAATTTATGATGTAATATGTTGATTGGATGGTATAAATGGTGTTTACATACATGTAATAAAGTGAAAATATTGTTAATGGTATTGTATTATGGATGGTAGGAGGTAATGGTATTGTATTATGGATGGTAGGAGGTAATGGTAGTGTATTATGGATGGTATGATAGATGAAAGGGAAAGTGTATTCAAAGTAGTGTATCAAACATCTTATTTCATGTTGATACATATAAACGCACATGTGCATTTCTAATATTGGTAATGTAAAAAGTAGTGTATTACATATGTTAGTGTAAATGAAAGTGCAATTGTCTAATATGTGTAATGAATTACGGAATTTGTCAAATAAATGACAAAAATGCACATGTGCATGCTTGTGTATTATGGATGGAATGATAGATGAAAGAGAAAGTAGTGTACCAAAACACCTTATTTCATGTTGATACATATAGATGCACATGTGCATTTCTAATATTGTTAACTTAAAAAGTAGTGTATTACACGTGGTAGTGTAAATAAAAGTGCAATTGACTATTATTTGTAATGAATTACGGAATTTGACAAAGAAATGATACATATGCACATGTGCATGGATAACTGTTACTCGATTTTTTTTGAAATTTTTTTTATTTTTTTTATGAACAAAATATAGCGATTTTTCCAAAAAAAATAGTAAAAAAATAAAAAAAAATTTTGGGTGTTTTTTAGATTTTTTTAGGAATTACTGTTTGTGTTCACACTGGTTCTCGCGGTTCTCGCAATAAAGGGTGGTTCCTAACGGATCTTTGTCCTATATATATATATATATATATAGGGGAAGGATGTATAGAAAACCCACTTGTGGTTAGAAAACCCAGGAAACTCAAAGCTCCCGATTTTATTTTATTTTTTTGAAAAAATTTACACATGTTATATACATGTTTTTAAGGGTTTTAGGCAAAAACAAAAAATCAAAAAAGCGCCGAGTAGATATTTTTTTAAAAAATAAACAAGTTTTGGTGTAACATATGTTACATTCGTCTGACATATGTTACCCCAGAAATTTGTTTATTTATTTTTTAAATATTCACTAGGCGTTTTTTTTTTATATTTTTTTTTTTGCCCAAAACCCTTAAAAACATGTATATAACATGTGTAAATTTTTTTTTTTAAATCGGGAGGTTAGAGTTTCCCAAGTTTTCTAAACTATAAGGGTTTTCTATAGATACTTCCATTATATATATATATATATAGGATTAGGTTCAAGAGTGAACACTAGTGTAGTTTGCGAAGTGGGCGAACTAATCCTGGTCATACATATGTGTAGATCAATGGCCAGGATTTGATGATGAAATATACTAGTGTAATTTACGATTTGATGATAAAACGCAAATATACATGTGTTTACTTTGACTCGTTATCTTAAAACTTTATCTAATTCATCAACCGCGGTGTACTATTCCTACGTAGATATTCGAATAATTTATGTAAATAAAGATAAAATGTAACGCAAATAGACGTGTGTTTACTTTGACCTTCTTTTGGACTCATGACAAGCTCCGTTGGAGCCACACCACCATCATCAAGAGAAGATAGTGCAAGTTGCAAACTTCTAATAGACCGATTTCAAGATGGGCGTCCTTCTCTCATGGATGGCTACTTCGCATCAAGGACATACATTATTGTATTGCTTAGGATGAATTAAAAATTTCCATGGTAAACCCCCCTTGCTAGTACTTACAATTTGTCAATAGGTAAAAGTTTTGTGATATACTATATATGAAGGAGTGTGGTACCAACTGGCTGTGCGGGCCACAACCAAGCCCCCGCGTGCGCATGACCATACCCACAATCCAAAACACTCAACTGATCTCAACGTTTCACCATGGGCTACTCCTGTGGGCGCGGAACTATGCAAGCACGAAGGTTATAGTCAGTACAAGGTGAAAAGGATGTGCAGCCAATTAGCGCCCGCTGGGCTCTATGCCAGACGATCCCCGTGATGCGCAATTGTGCAGGAGACAAACAGTATAGACGATAGCGACGTGTGACCAATCAGCGTACGCCATTTCACCTCTTCTTAACCTCCACTAACGATAGATGACAGATGAAACATGAAGTACACCCTGAAAGCGACGTGTGGCGATCATTGGCGTGCAATCGTACTCCCACCTTTGTGGGCACTAATTGCCACGACAGAGGGAATCAAAAGGATATTCCATGAAAGTGACATCTCGTCCAATTAGTCCCTCTCCTTCTCCAACCCTTCAGCTATAAGTACCAACCTCCACCAAAGGTTTAAAGATTCCGATCTCTCCACTCTCACTCTTAAAACACACTTGTTCTCTTCTCTCTAGAAAGAACGTTACTTATTCTCACGTCGAAGGGTGGTTACGAGAAAAAACCCCCTTCTCCTTTTCATAAAGCTCACGGTGTTGTTTAGTTTTACAGACTATTATTTAAAGGTCCGAGCTTACGGTGATCAAGAGACTCTCTCCACCCCCCCCCCCCCCCATGATGCGCAATTGTGCAGGAGACAAACATTATAGACGACAGCGACGTGTGACCAATCAGCGTACGCCATTTCACCTCTTCTTAACCTCCACTAACGACAGATGAAGATGAAACATGAAATACATCCTGAAAGCGACGTGTGGCGATCATTGGCGTGCAATCATACTCCCACCTTTGTGGGCACTAATTGCCACGACAAAGGGAATCAAAAGGATATTCCATGAAAGTGACCTCTCGTCCAATCAGTCCCTCTCCTTCTCCAACCCTTCAGCTATAAGTACCAACCTCCACCAAAGGTTTAAAGATTCCGATCTCTCCACTCTCACTCTTAAAACACACTTGTTCTCTTCTATCTAGAAAGAACGTTACTTGTTCTCACGTCGGAGGATGGTTACGAGAAAAAATCCCCTTTCTCCTTTTCATAAAGCTCACGGTGTTGTTTAGTTTTGCAGGCTATTATCTAAAGGTCCGAGCTCACGGTAATCAAGAGCTCACCATGTCCAATCTAAAACATTTTGCCTAAAACCTAAAACAAAATATGGTTTCACACTAACAAGACATCTAACACAAGCATGAATCCAGGGTCTTCAATAACGGGTTTGTAATTTCTAGAATTTCTAGAAATAGTGAAACGACACGGAAAACTGAATGGTAAAATTATTACAAATTTGAGAACAGTTACTAAAGATATACATGCTACACTTGACATTACTCCTAACTCGGCTATTATCTATCGACAGTGCAAAATCAACGATGGAACATAAAAGACTGTTATACAAGGCTTAAACATAACTCCTAACACGAATACGGGTATGTTGCGCCTTTTTAACTTATTTCCATAATTTAACAGAACTGTCGTGACTTGCAGAAGCAACCATTCCAGTAACTGGTGAGTGTGCTAAAGAAGCTATAATGGTGTCGTGCGCTTGAACCGTCATGCGTTTGTTCTCGGTCATGTTCCACAATTCCAACGACTGTAAGCAAAAAATGGACAACTTAAGTAATCGTTCCATCAGTGGCGAGAATGTCAAAAAGACCCATTCTTCCAAAAAGGTTAAATTAATTTTATAAGAAAACGGATCTGAAAGAATTACGCACTTGAGTGGTTTATACTTTAGAGAGATGACAATTTTGATCCGTAAAAAAGGTCAATTTGGGTCGGACGGGTTGAATAATGGGTCAACATCAACACACATTCTCTCTTTTTAAAACATAATGGGCCAGGTAGGGACAATCCACCAACCTTTTTTGCTCTTTTTTACTTTTATATATATATAGAGAGAGAGAGGCCGGTTATTGTACAAATTGCTTTAACGTACGTGATGCAGTATCAACAAGTGATTTTTTTTGAACATGCGATTTTGATTTTTTTTAACATGCGATTTTTTTATAACATGCGAACTTTTTTTTTATAACATGCGATATTTGGTTTTTCACAACATGCGATTTTCATTTTTGGTAAACATAACGTGCAATTTTGCCATCGCGTATGCAGCGTACGTTAAGGCATATTGTACGATATACTCTCTCTCTCTCTCTCTCTCTCTATATATATATATATATATATAATATTAGTGAAAGTGTATTGTACATTTTGCCTTAACGTACGAGTGTACGCTATGGCAAGTTCGCATGTTATAACCCCATAAAGGAATCTCGCATGTTGCAAAAAACCAAAGATCGCATGTTAAAAAAAAGTTCGCATGTTAAAAAAAAAACCAAAATCGCATGTTCAAAAAAAAATCGCACGTTGATACTGCATCTCGTACGCAGCGTACGTTAAGGCAATTTGTAAAATAACCGGCCTCATAATATTAAATATTATATACATGATTACAAAGAGTAAACTATTAAAAAGTTATATCAATCAAACAAAACTGTTCTGAATACTAAGCATTTATATACGCTTCGTACATTATTTTTTTATGAAATACAAAAGGATCAATTTGATATATACCCTTACAAACTTTAAAATTCCGTATATACCCAACCAAAACTAAAAATATCATATATGCCCTTACAAAGTAGTTAAAATATCAAATATACCCAAATAATTAGTATGATTATTTTACTCTTATTTTTTTAACTTCAAGTTTTCATATATGCTCATCTTTTAAATTCATATTTTTATACAACACATTTTAAGCTTAAATTTATTTTTAACCATAAACAATAGTATACTCCATATATAATATTTAAGCTAAATAAATAATGCTATTTGAAGTTAAATGTCATATATGAGATTTCAAAGTTTTAGAAAAATAAGGGTAAAATCATATCATTTATTAAATTGTTTTTAATGAATTGGGTATATATGATATTTCAACTACTTTGTAAACGTATATATGATATGATATTTATAATTTTGCATGGGTATATATATGATATTTTGCAAGTTTGTAGGGGTATATATGAAATTGCCCCGTATAACAAGCCATTGAAAATTTAAGTCGCGGCAGTACCCCAATAAATATTACACACGTGGACCCTTTACCCACCCTCCCTAATTTATGTCATATCTACAACATTGAAAACCATATACAATCGGTTATTGATATATTCAAATTCGCTCTCACCCGTTAAGGATTTTTCAGGCAAAAGTATCAATTTAAAAAAGAAAAGGTTGATGCAAGAATGCATTGGGAATAATAATAAATGCAACAAAAGAAAAGAGTTACTTACCCGAGTTCCACCAATAACCAAAAGAGTAGAATAACTTGGATGGAAAACACATGAATGGAACTGGTTTCCATTTGAAGTGAGCTCATGAATGCACTCTCTAGAAGCCAATGACCACACTTTCACAGATTCCTCACTAACAGTAGCCAGAAACTCTCCGTTCGAGTCCCAGCACACGTAGTTAACGACTCCTGAATGTGCCTGATAACGAGTAAAGGGTTGAAATTATAAATAAACTCGTTTATATAATTACCATGTTTGACTAGAAAATGTGTTGCTTGAAACCTGGAAGGAATGTGTTTGTCTATCGGTTTCAACATCAAAGATGGAGACAATTTTATCTGATGCTGCTGCGAGTAAATGTCCGGTTACTGGCTGGAACCTCACTTGTGCATTGCCGGGTTGCTACACTCGTCAATAAGAATGGTGTTGAGAAATAAAAAAAACGATGTAATAGAGGTGGTAATTTTGACCCATTTCCTTCTTAATGGGTTGGATAAAAATCAATTAAAAACATACAACCCTGACGCTCCCACACGTGCAGGGTTCGGAGGGTGTCACGCAAACTAGGATTGTTTAAAAAAGTCCAGATCCAAAATATCCGAATCCGAAATTTCGGATGGGTATTTCTAAAAGGTTCGGATAGTCGGAGTATCCAAAAACTAAAGAAATAGTAAATATATATATTACATGAGTCATGAGTACTATGTTTAGTTTAAATATAGTAGGAAAAACAGTAACTAATCGGATTCGGATTTATGAATGTGTTTTGTTTTCAAGGTTGGAAAATCAAATGCAGGTTTCGTTTTAATCTATGCACGAAAAATATTTTGGATTTTCTTTTTTTATAAATTCGGATATCCGAATCCGAAAGTTTTGATACGGGTATTATATTCACTATCCGAAATTTTCGGATATCCGATCTTGAACACCCCTAATGCCAACTTGGGCCTGATGTTTCCACGACTTGAACTGGCCAAATGAGTTGACTTCACAAAACGTCTACCATCAATTAATATTTCATTAAAGAGTTTATTTGAACTTTTGATGAACTTAGCGATAAGAAACAGTTTGAAAGTGAAGCACGCTTTTTAGGAGAAAAATTAAAGCCGTATACTACAATCACTATGCATTATATACAACGTCTACCACCAATTAATCATTTTCAAATCTAAATCAAAACTTATAGTTTCATGTTCATCCTATTAAGTTTTACAAGGGGTGTCTGTACAGAGGAATAGGATGTAATAAAAAGTGATTTTCGCTAAAAAGTGCAAGGATGCATAACTTTTTGAGCGGAAGGAAGCTTTTTAGCAAAAACCACTTTTTATTACATTCTTTTCTTCCGTACACACACCCCTTGTAAAACTCAATAGGATGAAGATGAATTATAAGTTTTGATTTAGATTTGAAATAATTAATTGGTGGTAGGTGTTTTATATAATACAAAATGATTATATTAGATGGCTTAATTTTTTCTCCTAAAAAAAGTGGTTCACTTTCAAACTGTTTCTTATTGCTAAGTTCACCAAACTTTAAAATAAACTCATCAATGCAATGATGAACATTATAATTTGATGTTATGTTGATCGTTTGATTTCTTTAGAAAAAGTTTTGATATCTTATATATAATATATTGAATTTTTCCCAGTTTTTGGACAAAACTCGTAAGCGGTTTTAGGCATAAACTGACTGTGGGCGACTTTCGACTCAGTCAACTCATTTGACCAGTTCTGATCAGCTATATGCAATTTCAGACCAACCTTAGAGATGCGAGTACAGAGAAACGGGCTGAGATTCCAATATCGGATTTCACTGTTACTATCACAGAAGCAGAAAAGATCGTTCTTCTTTGGATGAAAATCCAAGGACATAACATGTGCTGTATGGCCCGTATGTGCATGCAAACAATAGCTTGGCTGCAACATTATATTCAAAACATAATGCATCTCAGAACCCAACAAATATTTATAGAAACATCATACTCTAATAGTGTACATCGCGTTAAATAAGCTAAAAAACAAGGCTTACATTAGCAGCATCCCATATCCGTACAGACTTATCAAAGGAAGCAGTTGCTAATTGAGTTGAATTTGGTCTAAATCGAACATCAGTTATTACGTATTGATGTTCTTCAGGGGTGTTCTCGGTTTGCAGGGTATCCATGTTCCACAAAACAGCCTAAACAGAACAATGAATTATTAACCGCCTTGACGCTTGATTTATGATAAGATACAGAAAGCAGAAGCCTTTAATAAATAATTAAACAATAAAACAGGTAGCTTGCAGTATAATCATCATATGCTATGGGTGGCAAGACGGGCGGGTAGCATTAAAGGTCAAAAGGGTAAAACTTTTAGACATGTCAAAACAGGTTGGGTTGGGTCCGGTTTAGGGGTGCTAAATGGGTCGTGTTCGTGGGTTGGCGGGTTCAACCCGACTCGATCCCGGAAATTTTAGACAAAACCGAGCCCGGAATTCGTGTCATGCATACGAACGCGAACACGACCTGAATATTCCTGGGTTGACCTGAACATGACCCCGTTCAACCCGAAGTTTTTATTTTTTTAATTTTTTTTCACAAAATAATATATTAAAATTAAAATTTACTATAAAAAATACATATGTATATAGTACAATGACATTTTAATTCTAAAATTTAATGTCAATTTCTCTTTTTAAGTTATAATAATGGCATAAAACACCACCCTAATTTATGACATAAAACATAATGTAAATATAATATAATATAATATAATATAATATAATATAATATAATATAAATGGGTCGACTCACCAACCTGATCGGGTTGACACGAACCCAACCCGTTTAGATAAACGGGTCCGCGGGTTCACCCTGAAACTGACCCGAACCCATTTAGACTTAACCCAAACCCGAGAATTTGTAGGATCGTTGTGACGACCAAACGAGTCGTTCAGAAGAGATCTCGTCCAATACGAAAGGCGGAATCAGTCGTATCGAAGTTATTTCAGCTAGATACACACTAGAATCACTTTAATTGTCTCTTGTATTGATTTCAGAACGTTTTACAATGCTGGAGACACTTCGGCAGAGCTTCGCTACCGGAATCACACACACACAAATGAAAGACCCAAGTCACCTATTTATAGATGAGCCACTTCCCATGAAACTGCCACTCCAGTTCGTACGAACTGGTCCAGTTCGCATGAACTGGCCACTTCGTGTGAACTGGCTTGTTCAGCTCTGTTTCCTGTTTCTTTTGTACTACGTGACTTGTTCTATCTAACCTATTACAAGACTCGATACAAGACGAAGCCGACAGACATATGCACCAACAGAATTTCATGCTAGGTTCGTGTCGTGTCATAAATTCACACCCTAGTTCGGTTGACTGGAAGACGGTCAATTTATTCATAACTAACAATATGATTGTAAAATTACAATGGTCAATTTTCTTAACTAAAACAATTTAGGGGAAATGGGGATACAACTTCAAAGCAATTGATTATCTAATGGGTACGCTTAACCCGTTTCCATTTTGTTTATATTTATAGATTTACACTTTTGACCAGTTAGCATTAATAAAGACATCAACCCATTTTTACATCCCATGGGTTGACATCGTCAAAATTCTAATTCTTAGTTTCTTACCTTTTTGTCATGGCCCGCACTAGCTAGCAACTTCCCATCCGAAGAGAAGTGGCAGCATGTAACCTTATTTCTTGTTCGTATACACCCAACTTCCCCGAAAGAAAAACCTGTATGATAGAGTTTAGATATTACGAGGGCAGAAATGGTAATTCTTTTTGTAAACGAAATGTTTATCATTAAATACCCTTAGAAGACCCTGTTTTGGGCTCTGTAAGTGTCTGTTTTAATGTGCTATAATCTCCTGCATCTTGCTGTAGAAAAGACTCCACATTATCATCCAGGGCACCAATATCACCAAAGTGCTCAATGTCATCCTGTGCAAATTTTATTCTATAGTCATTGCAGTCATCTAGTAAGATCAAAAGCTTTGTGCAGAAAATAAAACGGGCTTACCAACTGATTTGTTGATGAAGCAAGCCCACCTGTTCCATCTGCACCATACATCATCATACTTTTCTGCACATTGTTCACATGCTGCATACTGCTTGATGTGGTTACACCATCTCCAGGTGTATGAGTTGATGCTGGAGAGCTTGGTACTGATGGGCCCACTGTATTCCCTGTACCAGTGCTGTTTGCCGGCCCAGACGAAGAATGTTGTTTTCTTTTTCTATTGTTCTGCTCCAAATTTAATAAAAAGGTAATTAAATGAATCAAAAGCATTGCAAGAATAAAAACAGATAAAAACAATAAGAACCACCTGTTGCTGTTGCATCTGGAGTTGCTGTTGCTGTTGCAGCTGGTCTTGTTGTTGGGAAGAAGACTGTTGCATCTGTGGTAACTTCATCTGTAAGAAACATATAATTAAGGCTTTATTGCTTCAGAAATAGTTGAGACAATATAAATGATCTTGAAATTTTAAAGATCATGTGAAGTTGTGAACATTAATATTAGAGACAGAAAAATGGGTGGGTGTGTAACAGGTAATATACGAATGGGTCGAATCAGTTGACGTTGATCACTTTTTAGGAAATGAAAACTAGAAAGGTATTTTTTTGTATCGATATAATGAAAGATATATTATTACAACAGTAATCTAATATCTAACTTCTAATAGAGAACTTCAATTTATTAATATATATATTCTACTTTTAACAAATTATATTCCAGCTTAATAATATTATATTAACATCTCCTTCAATTTATTAATATTATCACTAATATCTAATACCTAATATTATTAAGAGGCCGGTTAATGTACAATATTGGTTATCGTGCGGTGAGTATCTCAGCCACACGATTGACCTACCCTAGGCCTTCAATTGAACATGGTTGCACAATAGTAATTGACTTGACATAATTACGCACGTTATTGCATAATTACGCATGGGTTGGGTTAAACCCTAATCACACACGTTATTTGCATAAATACGCACGTTATGAAAAAACAAGACCCACATGCCACCAAACATGAAAATTACGCATGTTAAACTCAAAATTACGCATGGGTTGTTCCAAACCCTAATTATGCATGTTATATACATAATCACGCACGTTATAAAAAAATAAGGAATGACACGCGTCTCAATCTCCTGCTCGCGTACACATAGCACAATAAGGACTATTGTATTTTACACTTTCTCATATTATTAATATATAATATCTACTATTATCTGGTAGAGAATATTATATATATAATATAATATATACAATTGAATTTATATTAATTTTTATATAATAACTAGGATTAAGCACCCCCGCGTTGCAGCGGGGGCGAACACCAATGGCCATTACTGGCAACGACCACCAACACTAAAGTTGCGGCGTGTTAATGCAAAGAAATTAAACCGAAACGTAAACATATAAAAGAATAACTAAGTCGATCTAGGACCCGCTCGTTACGATGTACCTGTCAAACGAAAAAAAATAGACAACGTAAAAATGTTTAACCACACACGCACGTTGCTTCGTGTTAACTCGCAAAATTTAGAACGGAACGTAAAGAGAAAATTTCACGAAAAATGAAAAGTATAGAGGACCAAAGTTGAAAGTAAAAAAGTTGTGAGGTTAAATTGTAAAAGATGATGTACAATAGTTTAATGCATACAAGTGTTACAAATTATATCTATACTAGGAGCCACATGGGAGGAGCTTGAAGTTCAAGCCCCACTACACATGGTCTTATGCTTGCTATAGACTCACGCATTATCATGGGGCACTCTACGCATAATCACTTCTACTTTCTTGTGGTTCAAAGTTGTAAACCCACATTGGGTACAACCATAAAATGCATAATACATCCACAAAGCTTGATGTACAAGCTTTAATGCAACAATTGAAAGTACAAAAGCCAAAACATAAAACACAATACAAGCACATGTTATAACAACCTAATACACCAACATGTTACAAAATAATAATACATAATTGGGGTCTATAACCTAGTTTTTAATAAAGTAGATAGTAGTTTGTATGCATTAAAAATAAACCTTGAGAGACTTATCTATTTTTAGCTAATTTTATTCTACCCATTTGGCCCGTCTAAAATAAAAAAAAAAAAATATATCCCAATTCGGGTCATGGAAAACCTAGCCTGTGGAATAATCAACCGGTCATAAGAAGAGAATTTTAACCTTGGGTGAAGTCATTTGCCCAGGGGAACCTACAGATCCCTCGTTTCGTGTGGCTTGACCATCTTTCATAATTAAATTACCCCTTGGCAATCCACCTACAAATCCATAATTTGGTGAAGTTCCAAGTGTGCCTTGGGCTTGGGCCTGGGCCTGGGCCTGCGCCAATACCTGTTGTTGTTGCGACATATAAAACTGATTGGGGTTTTGGATATTGGGTTTATGTACTTGCAAACCTAAACCCGGGCGTAGTTGGTCAATCCCCTGCAATGTATTCCAACGTCGTAGGTCAAATACGAAAAAGAAAAAATAAAAAAATACAGTATATTGCAGAAAATAACTGTGAAATACTTACAGTTAGAGGCCAACCCTTCAACGGTAGCCCAGTAACACCTTGGTTTAATCCTGAAAAAAAGTATTAAAAAATAAGTAAACTTCCTTTTAGAATAGATTGTTTAAAGCATCCAAATAGAGTAATACTACTCATTCAAGATAAGTTCAGCAAAACAGTAGAGTAATACTTGCCAACATAATCAACATCGAATAACAGCCATGAAAATCAGTTAAGACAGAAGATAGTCCCATTATTTTTAAGCTGTCTAACAAGCCATGTGTCCCTTTGCAGTAGAAAAAATAAATCATATTCCTAGTAAATTTAAGAGCTATGCAGTTAACATCGCCAATATATCGGTGATATATCCGTTATCAGTCAGTCCTCTGGTGAGATATCAGTGCAAAATATCGGTCAGAATATCGGTACCGATATCGGCCATATTGACCAATATTTGACCGATATTGGACAGATATATCACCGGTTTTCCTGATATCAGTACCTTTCTTCTTAGTTCTACCATTCGTCTTTCTTCTTATTGCTGCTATTAGTGTTTTAAGTCCTAATTGTTAATTGTTAGTGTTTTAAGTCTTAATCAGTTCCTACTTGCTACAGTTGTTAGTGTTTTGCAAGTTGCAAAAGGTTAATTTGTTAATGGTAGGAGAGTAAACTGAATTGTTAGCGTTAAATTGCTATATATATAAATTCAGCATGATATTAAAATTACGGATATCCAACGCAATTACCGATATCTCAAATATCAGTCCTTGACCGTATCCAATTTTTACCGCATTAACTGGTTAGTTTAAGAGCGCTTTATTTCAAGCTAATTCATTCACCAGAAGAGATATGTGGAAAGATTACCTGCAGTACCCAATCCAGACTTTGACTGCAAAATGGCCTGCCCATAAATTGATGAAGGATCTGTGGCCAAAGATTTTGGTGTATTACCCATGTTAACTTCTTGTTTAACTTCCTACAATTTATACACAATTTCGTGAGCCCAAGCGTGATCAAAACTTTTTTTACATAAATCTGCATGCAAAAAATTGAAAAAGGCAAGAATATACCGCATTCAACTGAGACCTCCCTTGAATTTGCTGCAAACTTGTCGACATATTCGAAGAAGTTCCTTGCACTAATTGTCTGGATGAAAAGAATATGATAATTCGAAAACTTTTGAATGAGAGAATAAAACGGGAACTAATAGTAGAGAAGTGATTATACCCTTGATGATTAGTGGCTGATTTAAGAAGGGTCATCCTACTAGCATCAAGAAGAGCTGGGGATGTTTCTGAATCCATAGAATGAGCAGGCTTCATGGGTTCTTCATACATTTTCATACCATGTGTGCTGGGTGATGGTTTTCCCATCATTCCGTCAGTATTTATAGCGTTAACTGGCCCACCAATTGGAGGATGATTAGGATCCCTTCTTTGCAGTTGAGCATTCCGTTGTTGTATGAGATGCATCTGCTGCATTTGAAGCTGTTGCTGGTGTTCCTTTACTTTCATTTGTTGTGTCTGTTATTTGTTTCAAAACGGAGAGAATGAAAAACACAAAAGAGGGAATAAACATAATAAAAAAAGTGGACACCAGGGACCATAAAAATTTAGGCCTGTAAACGAACCAAACGGACACGGATATGAGCATGTTAGTTTTCGTTCATTTAACTTTAACCGAATACGAACATGTAATCGAACACATTTTTTTGTTCAGGTTTGTTCATATTAAGAAAATGGACATGTTCGTTCGTTTAAAATCTAAACGAACACAAACAAACTTAAACGAACATAAATTAACATTAATGAACAAAAACGAACAAGTCTAATACATCACATTTCATCCAAAAACACATCTAAATTAGTGGTTTAAATGTACGTGATTCAGTTATGTTGTTTTTTTATATATAAATTGGTGATCAATTACCATACGTTCCGTTGGAAAGCATGCTCGTTTATTATTGCTAGAAAGCTCGATTACTAATTAGTTATATTTATATAAGTTGTTAGAAAGCCCCTTTTTAGGTTTATATTTAAATAAATATTTTTATGTAATTGTTTAAAATTTAAATGAACAAACATAAACAAACGTAAATAAATGAACATAATTGAACGAACATAAACGGACGCTCATGAACATCAATGAAGAAACAAAACGTGTGTTCGTGTTCGTTCATTCAATTAAACGAACAAAATTATTTAAATAAACGAACATAAACGAACTTCCCGCCGAACTGTTCATGAACGTTCGGTTCGTTTGCGGGCCTAATAAAAACAAATAAACATATAAGTTCAAGCATCATCAAAAACCTCGATGTAAGCTACAGCCGCCTCAGAATGTTTCTCATTAGTCCTTGCAATAAAAATGTCCCAGAAAACAGACCACCATTCAAACAGAAATCCACCCGGAGCATCAATAGCTGCACATTAACCGAAAACAGGATATCTAAGTATTAATTAACTTGCTATCGATGCTAATTGCCTTCTTAGTGCATAGATTAAATAAAAATTTACGTTCGGATGGCCTCAATCCACCTGACTCATATTCCAAGATCCACACACAGGGAATCAATTTGAAAAAAAAAAACATCATTAATGGAACCATGACAACGTACCTACAGGATCTGTGGCGACCTTGCCTTCAGTCATGAAAGCTTTTGCAGATTCGTGCAACTTCCGTTTCAATAAATAGTCATGGATGTAAACATCCAGCCTAGCATAAAGGGTAAATTCAAGATTAGAATAAAAGTATAAAACCATCCAAGAATAACCACAAGTGAACAAAAAACTAATATCCATCTATTCCAACTTTAGTACAACATTTAATCACTTAGGTGAACAAATGACGTTCTTGAATAAAGAAGAAAAAAAAAGTGTCTACATGAATGCTATCTAGATCAGTGTTAATCTCCGTAAAAAAATTACTCAAGTCATCCACAATCAAAGTAATAGCTACAAGCTGCAATTACAATCGTACAAGTACACCCTCCGTCTCCACAAAATAATTAATAAATAACAACATATTTCCACTCTGGTATTCAGAGTTTCAAATGGATTGAAGTTTAATAACTGTATTCAAGTATTTTAAGACCGTGGGGTATGGTGGGGCTTGGGTTGGGGCTTGGGTTGGGCATTGGTTGACACGTGGAATGGGAAAAAAAAAACCCACGCCCATGGGGTATGGTGGGGCTTGGGTTGGGGGCTTGGGTTGGGGGCATGAGTTGACACATGGCCATTGAGAGCCCGCCATGTCACCTTGCTAACCCGCCCCACGCCCGGCTTCAAACCCACGCCAAAGGGGCCACGCCCAAACCCAAGCCCCAACCCAAGCCCCCAGGGTGGTGGCTTGGGCGTTTTCCCCCAACCCACGCCCCAACCCAAGCCCCATACCCCATGGCCTAAGAGAAATAATAATACAAAACATATATGCCAATTTTAGCATAGGAATTATAAGGTTTAAATTTCCAAGATCAGAACTGAACTCAAAACACTGCCCAGAAAAGATTATCAGATATGATAGAAGATATTTGGAAGCAATCAAGGACGAATACATTAAAAACCGGTACAGACTACTATAACACCTTACACAGTAAGGCAATTACTGCAGACATAATGATGCTCCCTGCAATAAATTATGTTCCTCAGGGATCAGACCCTTGGAAGTTGAATTGAGTACTTTTAATTGGAAGTGAACAGGAACTGAGTTGTTTAAATAGCTTAAACGTAAAAACTCTGATAATCCAAATCATCTTGGAAAAATAATTTAGACTTAAATTCACAAGCAAATCTTTAGAACAGTAGAATAATACTCCATAAATGAATAATAACCAGAACAAAACAGATGAAGATTGCTTACATCTTATCAGCTTCCCAGCTACTCTGCGCCATGTTTCGTTCCGAATCCTCGATCACAAATAAGGTCAATCTCAACTATTTTCTGCAATCACCTCTACAAATCAGAAAAATAAAAACAGCTTAAAATCAATTCTAGAACTCTGAATTACAAATTTGAATATTAATAGTTAATCATACCATAATCAACAAAAACAGCGGTTAATGCTTACCAAAAGTCCATCACAAAAACTCCAGCATTGATGACCGAACGAACAACGACGTTAACTCCAAACCTTGATTCATAATCAGCAACCAATATTAACTTAATTCAACAAAAAAACAAAGAGTTATGAGTAAAATTCTAACCTAAAAACGATCAAAAACTTCACTAACCGTAATAACCGTAATTAAGACTTCTGATAGCAATCTGTACCTTCGAATCAATTCTATACAAACCTAACGTTATCGGACAGTTCAAAACAAAAACAATACAAAATTCAACTTCAATCGCTGATTATAATAATCAATGAAAATTCAAACACACGAACGTTCTAGATCCACTGTCACGATTCAAAATCTAATTCACGATTAACAACTAATATTAGATGAATTCAACAAAATCGAATTAACAATAGTAGCATTCAAAGCTAAAAATAGTTCAGTTTGTGTGTGACGAATAAAAAACGGATTCTAAACTCCAAAATCTGAAACAAAATGAAGGAAAACCTAACTAAAACAGTTCAATTCGTGCGAAATGAATCAAAATTCATTACAAAACTTACCGATCAGAATCTAACTCAACGATTCAGCCTCAAACCGAAGAGACTTCAACGAAAACTCTCGAATAAACTTCAATTTCTTCTTCGAAAACCTGACTTCAACAGTTCAATTCAAGAATAACAAATCAAAACTCATAACAAAACTTACTGATCAAGATCTAATTGAATGATTCAACTTCAAACAGAACAAATTCAACGAAAATTCTCAAATAAACTTCAATTTCTTCTTCGAAAACCTAACTTTAACAGTTCAATTCGCGGATAACAAATCAGAATTCATAAATCATAACAAAACTTACCGATCAGGATCTAGTTCAACGATTCAGCCTCAATTTGAAACAAATTCAACGAAAATTCTCGAATAATATTCAAATCAGAGTGAACTGGAACAACAACAGAAGTTGTTTGTTTCACATGATGAGATAAAAAATAATAAAATGATCAAGGAAGATGAAACCTTGAGGCGTGGTTCGGAAAGCGGAAAGGAGGTTCGGAAAGAGGTTTGGAGGAGAGTGGCGGTAGGTTCGGAGTGAGGTATGGAGTGGAGATTTAATATCTGTGGGCCAGGGGTAGAAGAGGAAAGACGGGGGAGATATGAATGTGGAAGATGAGGTGGGATGACGAAGGCTAACTAGTGTTGTGAGCTGTCATGATCATTTAAATTTAAATTTAAATTTAAAAGCCTATTAATTGTCAATGATCTCTAGATAAGTGGCGGAGAGTTTGCATTTCTCTTGAGAGATGCAGTTTCAACTCTCATTTGGTGCAGAGTGAGGTACTGGTGGACAATGATAGAAGACCCAGGGAAACATGGGTTAGATCCTTGAGCCAAACGGGTTTTACTGGTAATTTCATTGTCGCGCCTACGGGCGGGTGGGGTTACCGGGTTTTCCCCGGAATTGATGGTGGACTCGGGTTACTCTCGGGGTACTCCGTTTGTCTAGTGGGTGCCCCGAGAGTGCTCGGGATTGATTCTGTTGGCCGTTCAAAAAAAAACTATTAATTTTTTTATTTTTTTTTGTTTAACTAGGATTGCGACTCGCCGCAATGCGGGGGAGATTCTTTAGTTATAACTAAGTCGATCTAGGACCCGCACGTTATGTTAAATCTGTCAAACGGGGAAAATAGACGATGTAAAAATGTTCACCCACACACGCACGTTGCATCGTGTTAACTCGCAAAATTTAGAACGAAACTTAAAAACGTTAAGCCAAAGACGCACGTTGCGATGTGTTAACTCACAAAATTTAGAACCAAGCATAAAGCGAAAAATTTGCGGAAAATGAAAACTATAAAGGAGCAAAGTTGAAAGTAAAAAAAGTTATGAGGATAGATTGCAAAAGATAAAAAGTTTTGGGTTAAAAGTAAATAAAACAAATAGTTTTGGGTTAAAAGTAATTTATGAAATACTTTTTGGTGAAAGTAAAAAAAATCAATTTTTTTTAAAAACCCCCAAAGCCAACGTTACGACAACCATATGCATAACCATTTTTTCTTTGAAAACCCCCAAAGCACACCCCGCGTTGCGGCGGGGCGTAAAACGCTGTCAAATAGTACTAATGCCACACAACCGTCATCGACCACCAACACTGACTCGACCTAGGATATGCGTATTGCGACGAACCTGTCAAACATGGAAAAATAGAGGTAAAAACGTTGAACCACACATGCACGTTGCGTCGTATTAACTCGAAAAATTTAGAACTATACGTAAAACGAAAATTTGCGAAAAACGAAAAGTATAAGTGACAAAAGTTGTGAAGTTAAATTGCAAATAATGAAAAGTTTTGGGTTAAAGTTAAAATAACAAATTATGTATGGTTAAAATTGCAAAAGGTAAAAACCTTTGGGTTAAAAGTAAAAAATCAAGTTTTTTTTTTAAAATGTCCAAAGCACAAATGTACAACTTGTTATGTACAAAAAAACTTGCTAATTTATAATTATAATATATAATTAGTGTCTTTTTTTTTCACCCTTTGTTGTAATAAATTAATTAATATATTTTGAGAAGATGAAAGGGGTCGATGAGTTGTATGTGTATTGGGTTTCTTCTGTGGCTTCAGAGTTACAAAAGAGAGCTTCAGAGTTACAAAAGAGATGGTGAAGTGAGGGAGGCAGAGGTAAAATCCCTGAAAAGCCCCTGGTACTATTCATAAGCTTTGTTTTTTATAGGATAGGATAATTGTAAAAAAAGTTAAAATGAGGCCATGAGTATAAAAGAGTTAATCTTATACAATTATTATTATTATTATTATTATTATTATTATTATTATTATTATTATTATTATTATTCTAACTAGCGGTAAGACCCGTGTGCAAACACGGATGGTTTATTAAAAAACCATGCATAACACATATAAATGATGAATATGGTTATATTTATAGACTTATAAATAGATAAGTCAGTCGATAAATACTTAAATTTTAGAGTATAAAAAATAAAAAAAATATATAATTTATTAATCTTTTGTGAACGAAATAATATTTGCATTCAAGCATGTTCATTCTCCAAAACAATGTTTTAACTCAACAGTCATTTCAATCCCCTTAAACCTCCACAAAACACAATTTTAACCCAACAGTGATTTTAAACCACCGTTTTAACCCAACAGCGTTTCAACCACTGTTTTCTCCACAAAACTCCGCTTTAACCCAACAGTGGTTTCAAACATCTGTTTTCATAAATCTGTTGACCAAAGTCAACAGATGTATCAACCACTGATTTATTTTCAAACATTTGTTCACAACAACAGAGCCTTCATCATTTAAACAGGCATTTGCCAATATTATAAGCTTTTAAACTCTCAAACCTAAATATTTATTTAATTAATTTAAATAACAAACATGGTTAATAATTTTAACACAACTAATTATATAAAATATGAAAGTGTCAAACAGAGGTAACTATATAATAAACAAGATTCGAAACACCAAACACTATACATTAAAATACAGCATAATAATTCCTAATCAATGGGCGAAACAGTAGTCTCGATAAATAAAGCTCCTTTCGGACCATTGTAGTTGTCAACATGTTGTAGGTATTTCAAAACTTCATTGCTCAGATCAAGTTCAACCATATCTCCCCAAATGCTTGTTATCAGTCACTTGTTGTTTTCAATTATATTAGTCCTTCGGCGCCTATCTACATAATCAACTACACGAGGATTATTGAAAGCAAACACCTTTATCCAGCCTTCTTCTTCATATCTGAGCAAATCAGCAGTTAGCTCAGCAGACTTTCCAATAACAATCAAATGCAGCCTCTTTGCGATGGTCAAAAAATGCCCTTGGCAAGGATTGACTATGATACTCTCAGGAAAACGAAGCATTCTGAAAGTCTCAGAAAGAACATCGAAAGCAACGATGTTCCTCTCACCTAGTGGATACCAATAATTTGAAACCATGAAATATATGGTTTTACCAACATAAATTCTGGGAGATCATGAATAACTGCTTAAACCGTAATTATTTACGGTGGAGAAATTTATTGTTCTCCATGACTCACGACGTCGTAAGTAAAGACGAGCAGTAGCCACATTACGGTAACATCTGATGTGAAGCACTTTCAAATGTTGTAAGAATCGCTAGGCGCTAGTCGGGCGGTGGGGTACCGACTAGCGATTAATCGGGATTAATAGGGATTAATCGAAATTAATCGGATTGAGATTTTTATATGTAATTTTTAGTTACATATATAAACACACATTTTTATATGTAGTTTTTTAAAGTAGACATGTTTTAACCCCTCATTAACCCATTTTTTTAAGTAATTGGAAGGAATTTATATGGTTTGGTCAAAATTTGGCCGGCATCTAGCCAAAATTTGGCCAGAATAGGACCGCCATTGACTGCCTAGCTATTAATCGGCCATTAATCGGTGAACCTCCGACTAGTGATTAATCGGCGACTAATCGGAGACTAGTCGGGATTTTTACAACCATGCTTTCAGATCATTGGATTGATCAAAATAAATTCCACTTGTGTCAGAGTTTCGATCATGAATGTAATTTAAGTAGTCGTCAGACAAAAACTTATAGCGCCTGGTTGTTGGATTCCAAAGGATCAGCTCATAGCAAATCCGTTCATTGCAAACTAACAACAACCCATTAAACGACGATAGAATACGTAAGAAGGTAGGGTGGAAATTGTTAGGAAAACTTAAGATTTTGCTTGTAACAACATCCAAATTACCAGCTACTATGTTGTCAACGACAATTGACGTGTCTTTAAAGGATAGTAGTTTCTTTTGTAGTGAATCTCCACTTCGGAGAGCATGCATCATCTCAAATGCATGACTTGACAGTTCCATATAAAAAAAATTTGAAAGACATTTCAAACGACCAATATCTCAGGGAGCCTCGTGAAAATTTCGTCAACGATCATTTGAAACCCAATGTTTTCCATTTTGCGGTGAACAAATGCGTGCTTGAAAGCCAAAGAGATTGTAAACAAAAAACCTTGAAGATGATTGAGTAGATGGATGAAACCGGTAATGATGAAAGCAGTTTCCCAATGTAGTTTATATACCCAATGAAGGCGGTTATGATTAAATAGATCGCCAGACTAACTTACTGTTAAAGAATATGATGCGACGATGGTTAGGCTTTTAATGCAAAACATTTCAAAAGTGCGTTTTCATGGGAAAAGTATAAAATTAAATATCAAAAAATCCAAAGGACAAGTTTTAAACCTTAAAAAAAAAAACAGGTTATCATAATTACAATTAACCTCTTCATTTACCATAAGAAGCATTTACCATAAGACAAAAGTGAGTGAGTGACATGCATTAATTGCAAATTACATATCCCCAGGCAATTTGAATTTGAAATTACCGGCAATTTCAAAACATCTGCTAAGTTATACGTTTTCCAAAGGAAGGACTTTCAACCTCTGCTGGCTTTAAAGGATAGATATGGGCAGAGGTTTTGGGATGAGGCTGACTTTTAGATAGATTTTAAAGTGATTTTATATATATTAGGCTTTATGATGCAGTAATGACATAAGAAAAACATTGTTGGACAGCCTCTGTGGCTGCCACATCAGCTTTTCTTATGCCACATCGAGATTATTTACCATTATCCGCATTTCAAAACTTCAACAATTGTCTTTTAAAACAGATGTTCTCTTTGGGCAGAATTTACCTCTAACAGACATTTAGAGGAACAGATGTTGTGCATTTGTAATTGAGAGGGAATTCTTCTGAAAACTATTGACTTACCAAATAATAAAATTTCAAACCTCTGGCATAAAAAAATAATAAAAAAAAATCTCTTCATTTAAAGACCAGCAATACTCTACATGGTAAACACGTGCTTCTACAACTCCAGCAGACACAGATGTTGCGAACCTCTGTTAGGCGACAACAGATGTTGCCAACAGTACTCTTCATTCAAAGACCAACAATACTCTACATAGTAAACACATGCTTCTACAACTTCAGCAGACACAGATGTTGCAAACCTCTGTTAGGCAACTACAGATGTTGGCAACAGTAGCAAGTCAAACAACCGTTAGATTAGCAGATGATCACTACTAAACAGATGTTCTCGTTGGACAGACTTTACCTTTGACAGAGATTTAAAGTAACATCTGTTGAGTAGCAAGTCAAACAGCCGTTAGATCAGCAGATGATCACTACTAAACAGATGTTCTCTTTTGGCAAACTTTAACTTTGACAGAGATTTAAAGTAACAGATGTTGAGTAGCAAGTCAAACAGCCATTAGATCAGCAGATGATTATTTCGAGCAGATGTTCTCTTTTGGCAAACTTTAACTTTGACAGATCTATCTATACAGTAACAGAAATTGATTCTTTGTAATTCTTCAAAAAATTATTCAAGCACAATTCAACATCAACATAATCTAAATCAAACTCAGAGACAATTTCACATCTACATCAATATTGATCTGCAAAACTCAGATGATATTAAAAATTACATAATACTTATGCACCTTAAAATTAGTAAAAATAAAATGCTCCACAAACATTAGTAGGATTAAAATTTAATTATGAGATTAAAAGATCAACAATTACATCGAGTACTGAACAACGAAACCTTAAAATCTAACAACAACGCCAAGAAATTTTACGAATCTAACAACAAAAATTAAGTGCTTTTAGGTTCAACTCCATCGAGTACTGAACCTCTCAATGTATATCTTTGACAATCGCCATGAACTCCATGGAAGTTGAAGGCATCAACATCAGGTTTCTGGAAACATGGTCTCTCGTGAACAAACCAAGATGCAGTCCATCAAAACACCTCTTCAGCTCTTGAAGAGTAGCTCTATCCTCATATACTTAATCCTCAACTTGCTTGATAAAGAGCTGCTTTAAATCATTGGAGCCTGCAGAAGTGTATGCATCTTATACGTCAAAATTCCAAGCTTTATGCATCTTTTAATACAAAAAGGCAGGAAAGAACAAACTGAATCTACTTATATATCTTATTAAATAAAATCTTATCTTACAACAGATGCAGATCCTTTCTTGCGTTTAGTAGGAACCACTGTAGATTCTACGTCATCATAATCTGCCCAAGTCATTCATAATCATCATTTAGTCATAACCCAGATCAATTTAACTGTACATTTAATAATCTTTCTTTGTGTTTAATTTAATACCATCAATATCCATATTAACATATTCTAAACAGTTTAAAATCCACAAACCTAAAATAACTCGAAGATGATTATATGAATTTCAAACAACTGTGATTAGACTGAAATATAAAGCGAGAATTAAAGTAGATCAGTTGAAAATTCAAAATTGAAAATTTCAAAATTACAAAAAAAAACATACTTTCAACGATGTTGGAACAATGATGCTGGAAACAACTGTAGGACAATCATCATCATCATCTGCTCAAATCATTCACAATCATCATTTAGTCATAACTCAGATAAAAAACAATTAGGAAAA
Organism: Helianthus tuberosus; assembly: GCA_030545235.1. Taxonomy (NCBI): domain Eukaryota; kingdom Viridiplantae; phylum Streptophyta; class Magnoliopsida; order Asterales; family Asteraceae; genus Helianthus; species Helianthus tuberosus. The sequence goes on from CM060351.1 coordinate 181,644,561, forward strand.
ATCAAAAACCAAAACAAACATAATTGTACATATGACATTACCATCATCAAGGCAAACCACATATCCCTAAAATTTGTTCTGAAAGTGGGTCAGAGAGAGCTTCCGTTTTCTCTTATCCTTTATGAACAAATATCGAGTATTGAGAAGAAGGGATTTGAGGAAGAGATATATTGGAAGTGTGGATTGAAAATACAAAAGCAGAGAACACGAGAGTGTAAATATGAAGATTGAAATGAGAACAAAAACCTTTATATAAGAAGAAAATTAACAGAAGTGAGTGAGTGACATGCATTAATTGCAAATTACATATCCCCAGGCAATTTGAATTTGAAATTACCGGCACTTTCAAAACATCTGCCAAAGGAATGACTTTCAACCTCTGCTGGCTTTAAAGGATAGATAGATATGGGCAGAGGTTTTGGAATGAGGCAGACTTTTAGATAGATTTTAAAGTGGTTTTATATATTAGGCTTTATGTGACAACTCGTATTTCAGAACCTATCTTTGTGTTTGATATAACTTGTATGAACTCTATGTGATTAATTGATAAGTTGGTTTTAAATGAATGAGTAAATGTTACATGTTATGTGAAATTGTGTTATGTGTATAAGTGTATAATAATCTTGATTACACAACATTAATCCAATCGCACAAGCCTTTGGGCTTTTGTCCCACACCACTCTCGGCCCACACCCTTTGAACTCGAAACCAAGGGCAGCACATGCAAGGGTTTGGCCCACTCCTCTATTTAAACCCACACATAACCCTTATGAGGTTTTGCTTCCTCATTGTTTGCAAAAACACTCAAACACACAAACCCTACCCTCTCTCTTTCTCTCCTTTCAATCCGATGGCAGCCCTTCCTCATCATTCGAAGTCTTCTTCATTCCAAACATCAAATCCGGTTAGTGTTTCACTATAGTTTGCATAATACATGATGTTCCAATTGCTATAATTGCATGTTAATTGATATTGTGATTGTTATGATCTCGTACAATAGTTAGGGTTCTTGCTAATAGAATCATTAATGTTATGTATTCATGAGATTTGGTACAAACGACTAGCTATAATGTTAATTTGATTATTGATGAAACAAGGTGTGGTAATATGCTAATCGGCTCACATGTATATTGAACCGAACACATGTTAATCGGCTGTTGTGCGAGTATATGTGGATGATTTGTTGTGTTGTCATGTTAGGGTGCATGCTAGTAATCAAGAACATGAGCCGTGTTAATGTGTTTAATGTTATGGTTGTTGTTATGTTTTGAATATGATTAGGGTTCATAGGAATTTGATGTTAAAACCCTAGTTTAATCGATTATTGTATGATTGGAAACTGTTATCATCGTTTTGATCGACTGGATAGGAAATAGGAAACTGTTAGGATTGATTGTAACTGATTGCAAGAATTGTGGAATGATTAAAACCGATCGCACAAGCCAGTCGCACAAGCTTGGTACAACTGTGTAAGCACCCTGTACAACTCTTTTCAGCTTAGTCGCACAACATCTTGTGAATCGCACAAGGTTGTTGTCACGGCCCCCGACCCGGTTTGACCCGTTTCAGGAGCCGCGGGACAGAAATCCCGTGGTATTTAATTAATTGAGTTTAACAGCGGAAGTTTATTATCAGGATCTTTTAAAACTGAAATATTTCCCGACTATTTTATTTCACAACTCGGGATGAAACCCGGTAATTTACAATCTTTAGATTTCACAGAGAAATCTTTATTTTACAAAACATGTTTCTTTATTTTATCCTGAGCCACTTTCTTAAGCTTGTAGTGCTTCATGGCACTTTTCCTGGATCATAACAGATCACCTGAAACATGTTTGAAAAAGGTTTTGTCAGCGGGAAATACTGAGTGAATCATTCTATTTACATAAAATGATGCATAGTTATTAATTACAGCATAAGAGCAATTACAATGGCTTCTATCTTATTTTTTATCTGGCGCCGTGTCACAATGGTGACATGTCACAATGGTGACGATGGTCATACCACTATTAGGTCAATGAACCTAAATAGTGATGATTATCCCTAGTAGGTCAATGAACCTATTAGTGATTATCCCGGTTAGGTCAATGAACGTAACCGGAAGCAAATTAGTAATGTGCACAATACCCCACTAGCCAGTGATTCAAGATATCCACGACTTAGTCCCTGTAATTATAACTTTTGAAAATAATTTGAGGTATTGTAAAATAGTTGATAAAAAGAGAATGACTCACATTGCAGATTTAATTTTGAGCAGAGTTTAGCCTACTGATTAGCCTTTTAACCTAAATTAATAACATGCACACAATTCGGTCAGTAACTTAATACAGCATTTACGATAACTCACGAGATCAAACCCTCACATCGAATGACAAAGTGCGATACTTAAACATCCATCGAATTAACGACGAATGACAAAGCATAAACCCTAATGTGGGCAGCACTTAAACATCCATTGGATAGTTTAATCGATCGGACATTGAATCGTAGCAGCGATCGAGTTATTACCCTGATTGTGGCGTCGATTAGTGATCCGTGTGTGTTAATTGTGGTAAACAGAACGTAACTCAGTGTATATAACGAGTTTTTACGTCGTTCAAGCGCCCAAATTCCAGTCCCAAAGTCCCCTATTTATACACAACTTTTGACCCCCCTCGCGTAACGCGAGGGGTCCCCCCTGGGGCTTCGCGTGACGCGAAGGTCCACATATCACCATAGAGTTGCCACGTGTGGGACTAGGCTTGTTGAGTCGACGAATTCTTAAAATTCAATTTCGACAGCAAATTATTTAGATAATCGTAACTAGGGTTTACCCCCCCTGAGTTTTAGGGGCCCTGATCCTGATTCTGATTGTTCTGAAAATTTTAGGGTTTGTGCAGAATCACTTGGGTGTCTTAATTAGGGTTTCCTATTGGACAAATTAAATTAATAAATATGACTTTTGATGAGAGTTGTTACATTCTCCCTACCTTAATAAAAATCTCGTCCTCGAGATTTACTGGAATAATTGAGGATACTTTCGCTTCTTTTCTGATTCCAGTTCCCAAGTGTATTAGGGTCCTATCTTTAAATCCCACTTTACTTAAATTAACACTAATCGTTTGATCTTTCTATCTTCTATCTAAAGAGGTTTCTCTACAAATTTTTATTTTTCGTTTACCTTTATATCTTGGAGATGTACTACCAAAGATTCGTCTGATAGACATTTCTTGAGATTGGATACATGAAATACATCATGTATTCAGCTAACTCTCCTGGTAGTTTTTTAAATGATAAGCAACTGGTCCTATACGTTGGATCACTGGAAATGGTCCTATGTACCTTGGACTTAGCTTTTCTTTCTTACCGAATCTAATAACTCCTTTCCAAGGAGATACTTTCAATAGCATTTTGTCTCCAACTTGAAACTCCAACGGCTTTTGTCTATTATCTGTATAACTCTTTTGGTGATCTCTAGCCGTCTTTAGCCTTTCCTTCGTGATACTGAATATCACAGTTGTAGTCACTTAGGATTTTCATTCATCTCCTTTGCCTCATGTTTAATTTTTTTTGCCTAAATATATATCTTAAATTCTTATGATCCGTATAGACAGTAAATTTACTTCCATACAGATAATTTCTCCAAATCTTAAGGGCAAAAATTATGGCTCCTAATTCTAAGTCATGAGTGGTATAGTTTTCTTCGTGCTTTTTCAATTGCCTTGATGCATACGCAATTACCTTTTTGCGTTGCATTAACACACATCCAAATCCTAGCTTTGAAGCATTACCATATACTTTAAAATCTTCTGTTCCTTCTGATAAGGCTAGGATTGGGGCATTTGTTAATTTATGCTTTAAGATCCTAAAGGCTTCTTCTTGTTTAGGTCCCCATTCAAACTTAACTGTTTTACAGGTTAGCTTAGTTAATGGTATAGCTATCTTGGAAAAATCCTTAATAAACCGTCTATAGTATCTGGCTAAACCTACAAAACTCCTAATTTCCATTACGGATTGTGGAACCTTCCATTTGGTAATTGCTGCTATCTTATCAGGATCTACGTGAATACCTTCATGATTCACCATATGACCTAGAAATTGCACTTCTGGCAGCCAAAATTCACCCTTCGAGAATTTGGCGTAAAGTTTCTCTTTTCTTAACAAAGTTAAGAGTGCATGCAAGTGTTGACAATGTTCTTCCTAACTTTTGGAATAAATAAGTATATCGTCGATGAAGACAATTACAAATTTATCAAAATATGGTTTACAGATCCTATTCATCATGTCCATGAATGCTGCAGGTGCATTCGTTAATCCGAAGGCATGACTGTAAACTCGTAATGACCATACCTAGTTCTGAAAGCAGTTTTAGGTATGTCTTCCTCTTGTACTTTCAATTGATGATATCCGGAACGTAAGTCGATCTTAGAAAAATATCTATCTCCTTGGAATTGATCGAATAGATCATCAATTCTAGGTAATGGGTATCGATTCTTAATTGTAACCTTATTCAATTCCCTATAATCAATACACATTCTCATCGAACCATCCTTCTTCTTTACAAACAACACTGGAGCTCCCCTACGGGGATAAAATAGGTTGTATGAAACATTTACTTAATAATTCATCTAATTGCTTTTTCAGTTTTAATATTTCTGTGGGTGCTAACCGATGAGGTGCCTTGGCTATCGGTATAGTTTCTGGAATTAGATGAATCCTAAATTCTACCTCCCTATTTGGTGGTAACCCTGGTAATTCTTCTGGGAATACATCTGGGTATTCTAAAACTACAGAAATTTCCTTAAGTTCTTTATCTTTAGTATTAATGATTACTGAAATCATATATACTATTCCTTGCTTTCGTTCATAATTAGCAACTTTCATTACTGATATGAACTGTATGGGTTTACATGGCTTATCTCCTGTAATCATTATTACTTCTCCAGTGGGTGCACAAATTTCTATGGAATTCTTATTACAGATAATTCAAGCATGGTTGTTTACTAACCAATCCATTCCTAACACAACATCAAATTCAACTAATTTTATAGATAATGGGGTTGCAGAAAATTTATGACTTAAAAGTTCTATTTCTACTTTTTACAGAACCTTATTTATTTTAACTGAATTCCCATCTGCCGTTTCTACTGTAGAAATTTGCCTAATACTGGTTAAAGGTAAGTTAAGAGTTTGGCAGAATGAATTATTTATAAAACTTTGGTTTGCACCAGAGTCAAATAATACTTTTGTGTAAACGTTGTGAACTAAGAACATACCAGCTATTACATCTGGAATGAGCTCTGCTTCCTGAGTAGTCAGTTGGAAGGCTCTTACATTCCTTTTTGCTCCTTCTGTAGGTTTGGCTTTATTGTCAGATGGTTTGTTCAGTTTTGGACAATCTGGCCTAAGATGTCCAGCTTCTCCACAGTTGTAGCAGACTGAAAATTTCTTCCTCCTGCAGTCTTCTTCTTGATGCCCCGGAATTTTGCAAAAATTGCAATATCCTTTGCATCTTCCAAAATGCTTTCTTTTGCAAGAATTGCAAAATGGACTAGTGGAAGATTGCCCATTCCCTTTTCTTTTGAAATTGTTACGGTTACTTATACTGAATTCTTGGGTAATCTTTTGGGCTACTTCTTTCTTTCTATTTTCTTCTCTTGTCCTTACTAGTTCGTCAGTCAGTGTGTTGGCTAAATCCATCGCATCATCAATTGTGCGGGGTTTCGCAGCCTTAACAATATTGCGGATCTCGCTAATTAAGCCCCAAATGTAGTGAGAAATAAGCACCGGCTCTGGCGAAGCCAGTGTTGGTACTACTCTTGCATATTCAAAGAATGTTGAAGTATATTTGCGACAATCTACATCCATCATTCGATGATTTAGGAACTTATTAGCCATTTGATCTTTTTCATATTCGGGACAGAATTTTCTTTCTACAAAGCTCTTAAATTCTTCCCAGTTCATAGCATACGCCATCCTTCTTCCTTTTGCTTGTAACACCGTATTCCACCATTCTAGCGCCCCTTCTTTGAAAAGGTTTGACGCGTACATGACCTGATCATCCTGAGCACATTTACTTATGGCAATTACTGCCTCGGTTTTCTCTAACCAACGCAGTGCCGCAGTCGCTCCTTCATTGCCTGCAAACTCAGCGGGTTTACAAGCAAGAAATTCTTTGTAAGTGCAACCAGGTGTTGCAGCTTTCATTTTCTTAGGGGGAGGAGCTTGCCGTGGTTCATTCTCATGATTAACATGATCATTGCCTCCGTTTACGCTATTACTGAAGTTATCTTCAGAAATACGTTTGCTAGGAATGATTTGTTGCGGTTCGATTGGATTTTTAACAGCAGCAACGATTGCTGGAATAGCGTTGGCTATCCCTTGAGCAACTATTGCTGGAATGGCGTTGGCTATCCCTTGAGCAACGATATTTTCTATATCCTGCCTAGTCATATATTGATCCCCCGGTTGTTGCTCAGATTGATTAACCTCATTAACTGGTTCATTATTAGCGTTTTCCATCTGATATCTAATTTATAGATAAATAATTAGTATAAAAGAAATAATCCAATGTTACAATTAATTGCACATAATCACGTAAATGAATATACAAACAAAATTATAAATTTTCTAAAATTTTATTTGTTTTATAGATTATATCATGCTTCTATATACAACCGTTTTATTATTTATTTTACACATACTGATTTTACTATTACTATTACACAACCACAGTTCCATAAATTCCCTATCCTTTGTCAGATGATTTTCTAATAACGGCGTTCCCTCTCATCGTATTTCCAGGAGATCTGTCCCCTAATCTCTTGGATCTTATTCCCAGCATCCATTAGTTCTTCGTCAAAGTGACGGAGTTCAGCCATATTCTTGTTACTCATTGGTGGATTTGGTAAAGGTTCTGGATTGAACTGAGGAAAAAGCTTATAGGGATTGTTTTGTAACTGTATTTCATTAGTCAACCATTTGTCTATTTGCGAGTGGATTGAAGGTTTTGGAATAGCTGGTTCTAAGTTCATTGGTAGTTGTTTTTCAAAGAATGAATAAAAACATTTTCATTAACAGGCTTAATAGTATTATAGCTTGCCATTATAAAATCTAACTCTTCCTGAGATGGTAACCCCTCAATTTGCCTAGAGCTTTCCCCAATTTCCATTTTCTTAGGCTTGGGTTTCTCGAGAGGTGAAGCGTTGAATTCTATAGGTTCTTCTATGTCTGGTATATACCTATTGAAATCTCTGGAAACCTCTATTCTTACTGGATAGAGATTTAAATTCTGAAGGGCGTCAGACAAGTTACTCATGCTGTTTAGCAAAATACACACAATTACTAAGTTAAAAATCATAACAAAATTTTATAGAAAAACTTTTAAATATTATTTCATACTGTGTAATAATTGAAAATTAAAACACACCATTACTGATTTTAAAATTTTATAACAAAATTTCATAGAAAACCTTTTCATATTGGGTAACTATGAAACAACCGAATATGAAAACATACTAGGTTTTATTTGTAAATTTATTTATTTACTGAATCAAGTTTATATTTAATAAGGGTGCTAAAACTTGAATCAAATTATTTAAAGATTTGTATTTACTGCTACAGTGGTTAGCATATAAAGATCTGCCCATACTGTACAAAATTAGTCAGATAATAAAACACATAATCACAAAATAGCAATTAATAAAAAATTAAGTATTTTCTAAATACTTAATTGGCTTAAATCAGTGGCTCGATCAGTGGCTCTGATACCACCTTTTTCTGTCACGGCCCCCGACCCGGTTTGACCCGTTTCAGGAGCCGCGGGACAGAAATCCCGTGGTATTTAATTAATTGAGTTTAACAGCGGAAGTTTATTATCAGGATCTTTTAAAACTGAAATATTTCCCGACTATTTTATTTCACAACTCGGGATGAAACCCGGTAATTTACAATCTTTAGATTTCACAGAGAAATCTTTATTTTACAAAACATGTTTCTTTATTTTATCCTGAGCCACTTTCTTAAGCTTGTAGTGCTTCATGGCACTTTTCCTGGATCATAACAGATCACCTGAAACATGTTTGAAAAAGGTTTTGTCAGCGAGAAATACTGAGTGAATCATTCTATTTACATAAAATGATGCATAGTTATTAATTACAGCATAAGAGCGATTACAATGACTTCTATCTTATTTTTTATCTGGCACCGTGTCACAATGGTGACATGTCACAATGGTGACGATGGTCATACCACTATTAGGTCAATGAACCTATTAGTGATTATCCCGGTTAGGTCAATGAACGTAACCGGAAGCAAATTAGTAATGTGCACAATACCCCACTAGCCAGTGATTCAAGATATCCACGACTTAGTCCCTGTAATTATAACTTTTGAAAATAATTTGAGGTATTGTAAAATAGTTGATAAAAAGAGAATGACTCACATTGCAGATTTAATTTTGAGCAGAGTTTAGCCTACTGATTAGCCTTTTAACCTAAATTAATAACAGGCACACAATTCGGTCAGTAACTTAATACAGCATTTACGATAACTCACGAGATCAAACCCTCACATCGAATGACAAAGTGCGATACTTAAACATCCATCGAATTAACGACGAATGACAAAGCATAAACCCTAATGTGGGCAGCACTTAAACATCCATTGGATAGTTTAATCGATCGGACATTGAATCGTAGCAGCGATCGAGTTATTACCCTGATTGTGGCGTCGATTAGTGATCCGTGTGTGTTAATTGTGGTAAACAGAACGTAAATCAGTGTATATAACAAGTTTTTACGTCGTTCAAGCGCCCAAATTCCAGTCCCAAAGTCCCCTATTTATACACAACTTTTGACCCCCCTCGCGTGACGCGAGGGGTCCCCCCTGGGGCTTCGCGTGACGCGAAGGTCCACATATCACCATAAAGTTGCCACGTGTGGGACTAGGCTTGCTGAGTCGACGGATTCTTAAAATTCAATTTCGACAGCAAATTATTTAGATAATCGTAACTAGGGTTTACCCCCCCCTGAGTTTTAGGGGCCCTGATCCTGATTCTGATTGTTCTGAAAATTTTAGGGTTTGTGCAGAATCACTTGGGTGTCTTAATTAGGGTTTCCAATTGGACAAATTAAATTAATAAATATGACTTTTGATGAGAGTTGTTACAGTTGTGCTGATCGCACAAGATGTTGGGCCACTTAATATATTCAGTTATGATATGCTGTTGGGCCGAGCAGCCCAAAACTCCAATCGCACAAGTTAACTTCAATCGCACAAGTCCATTAGACCGCACAAGACAAGTGTTTGTTTATTTGTTTGGGCCGTATGAGTTTTGGACTTCTTTTGTTGTTGGGCCGGGTATGTTTTGGATCGCACAACCGTTGTGAGTCGCACAAGGTTATGCTGGACGCACAACAGGTTGGGCCGGTTGTATTGGGCTTTAATATTGGATCGCACAAGATGATTGGGCTCGCACAAGCTCAACGACCCAATCATCTGAGTCGCACAAGTTGGACATTATGTGTATACTTGACAGTTAATGCGTTCTACGTGTTTGCCATGATCATTACGTGTTCGTAACCTGCTAGCTTATGTGTAAACTTATGTGCACTACTTGAACCTAGACCTGACTTGTATGGTAACCATGTTAGGACGTGGTTGACCACAAATAGCTCGAGTGACCTTTTCGTATATCTGCCGAGCTAACCTAAGGTGAGTTCACACGTTCTACAAGGCATGGGATTCCCGGTGGTTGGGAATGAGTAATTGATTGAAAGGAAACCTACGTATTCTCTTGGTTAGAATACGTGCCTCCACCCTCTTAATTGGAGGGTGCCAACATTGTTACTAGACCAAAACCTCTATCATTAAGTCCCTCATTTTTATATCGACTTAATCGCCGGGCCAATGGCGAACGGGTCATTAGTTAAATAGCGCTATTAGGTTTGACAAGCCTCACACCGTGCCGCAGAGGACGGGAGTGGACTAATGGATCTGGGCACGTCAATGATGATAGACATTGACTTAGGGCACCCAACTTTCTCAGTCAGTAGTCGATATGGTAACGGGTCTAGTGGGATATTCATGGGGTAGCCCCCACGGCTGGGAGCCAGAGTAAAAGGAATGGTTAATCATGTTTTTCAACTATGGGGTAACCCCCACGGCAAGTAAGCCAGCTAAAAAGGAAACATATGTTTTTGAAACAACCTAAAACGAACACCCAACTGTGAACTCGCTCAACTTTGTTGTTGATTCGTTACTATATGCCTTGCAGGTCGTTAGGTGCTTAGATGGAGCTTGCACAGGAGGACAGGGTCGTTGTGGGACATGTACTGTTGAGTTCCATGTTAAACTTTATGAACTTATAACTTATGTTTTGGTTTTAAACTTTATGCTTCCGCTGATAACTTGAACCTAGATAATTTGCTTTGGACACCAATTATATTGTTGGTTGGTTCTACATTACTTTAATTATATTGTTCAATATGATTGGTGGCTTGATCCTGGTCATGTCACGCCTCCCGCGGTGATACTCCGCTTGTGGAATTTGGGGGTGTGACACTTTATGATGCAGTAATGACATAATAAAAGCATTGTTGGACAACCTCTCTCGCTGCCACATCAGCTTTTCTTATGTCATCGAGTTTTCTCCTTTTATAGTAAAGATAGATTTTAAACAGGTTAATGCGGATCCATACTATTTAATTAATTTAATATATTAATTCGAAAACGACATATTTATTAAATGAGTTACACATGATTATCTAAGACATGATAGCATGTTTATCAATCGGGTTTAGTTTTGATGTTCTCATAGAATTTTCACTTGAATACTACTAAAATTTAGATTGGAAACTTGTTATAAACTCATTGGAAATTATTTTATGAGCTTGTTTTGATTTGTAAAATATGTGCTAAAATAAAGAAATGTCGGTGACCAACCCATAGGTGTTTTGAAAAATTTGTGTTGACCCATACAAACAACAAGTTACATGATTATATCTCTAATTTTAAACTCACTATTAAATTCGATCTACTCGTCACCCAAACGAAAGAACTTTCTTTAATCTCCCAACTATTAAGAACATTAAACAAAAAGTTACATTTTATTACAAATTCAAGATGATGGGTTATTTTCTTACAACTTGTAACTAACATCTAATTATTGTGGGGGGCATTGACAATACGGATGTTTTATAAGTGTTGATGACATTAGTGGGTATGGTTGATGGACCATCCTTGAGGATGATCCGCCACGTACGCGCCACGTCATCATCCTCCCAAGAATGGTCCATCCTCCAAAACTAGAGGGCATGGTTAAGTTGGTCCTAGTCATCATCCTCCACCACTTTTATGTTTTTTTATTTTTTTAATCTTCAACTTTTTTTAACATTTAACAAATAAAGTAACAAAATATTTTCATTAATATTAAAAAACATTACATAAACTTAAAAAAAAAAAAATTAAAAAAAACATAAACTTAAAAAAAAAAAAAAAACTTAAAAAACATAAACTTAAAAAAAAAAACTTAAAAATATCCTAATATATTAAAAGAAGCAACTAGTCTTCGTCTTCCATGTCGTGGTCGGGTTCGTTTTGAGCGTTGTTCCAAATGTACTCCACCAAGTCCGCTTGTAGGTTATGATGTGTGTACTCGTTACGTAGAGCGAACATGTTCAAATCTTGTTGTTCCGCACTAACTGGAACAGAATTTCCAGTTGACGCGTCTTCGTCGTACTCGCATATCGCTATACCTTCGTCTTCAATGACCATGTTATGAAGGATGATACAAGAGTACATAATGTGTCGTAACCTCTTTGGTGTTTGCGAACGTGCTGGATGTTCAATGATGTGCCATTTTTTTTGTAGAACACCAAAAGCCCGTTCAATATCTTTTCTCGCACCCTCTTGAAACTTCGCAAACTTTTTTCTTTTGTCGTCTGTCGGGTGCGGAATAGTTTTAACGATTGTCGAGTACTTTGGGTATATCCCATCGCCTAGGTAGTAACCTCGCCTGTATTCCACCCCCGAAACTGTAAAGCTTGTGTCTGGACCTGTACCCGCCAATACATCCTCAAATATCGGTGACTGGTATATGATGTTAAGGTCATTGAGCGAACCAGGTAGACCAAAAAAAGCATGCCAGATCCAGACAATGGAAGAAATTGAGCGAACCGATGAAGACATAGAAGAAATTGAAGAAATGGAAGACATGGGTGAAGCCATGATAATTTTTGAGCGAGAAATGGGGTGGTAGTGTGTAAAAAACGGTATAAAATATGATGAGTTTTTATAAAAAGGGAAGAGTGGTTTATAAAATGTGAGAGAGATGGGGTGGTAGTGGGTGAAAAGTTGTGAAAAAATGGTTAAAGATGTGAGTATTTATAAAAATGGAAGTGAATTGGGGTATATTTTAAATTATAACCGTTTGAATATTTAATGTTAATTAGAAAATTAATTTTTTTTTTTATTTTGAACGGTCACAAACGTGGAAGGGCCCACCACTTAGCTTCGTCGCAAACGGCTAGAACCCGACGTTCAAGACGGGACGGGGGGGGGGGGGGGGGCGGCACGGTGTTGGGACCGTCGCCGACCCAGGACGATCCGGGGAAGAACCCCATACCGACTAGCCAATGTTTTTCTATCTTTTCGGTAACCGACATGTTCGAGACCACATTGGCCCCACACCAAACTAGTACATAAATTAATGATCTGGTTTTTCGGTTGTAGCAATTCATGTTTTTAAAGTTTCGGGAAGCAGCTGAGTGTTAACTCGTCCTGTTTAATTGTTTTTACCGCATATATGTCAATTTAATAAATTTAAATTAAACATAAAAGATTTCTTATAAAGTATTCAAAGCATAAATTTAGTTATTCTTTTAAAGTGTCATAAATTTTTTTAACTGTATCCAAGGTATAAATTATTATTATTACTATATATACTATATATTATTACTATTATTACTATATATTTGACTATATATTAATAAACGAATTGAAATAAATAGTGATTTTAATATTATAATAATATATAGTTTTTTTAATACTTTTATTATTTTAATATTATAATAATAGTTATTTTCTTTACATTTTAACTTTAATCCATTTTTTAATATCAGGGGTTGGGATAAGCTTGGTGTCAACCGGTATTGAACAAGTACTGGTATCGAAAATACCGGTACAGTCATGTTTGGTATCAGTACATGAAGGTAAAAACCGGCACTAATACAGAAAACACCAAAAGTTGGTGCTGAATTGATATTGGAAATCTTTTTGTTCGGGAAATTCAGTGCGACTACCGGTACCATTTGCTCATCCCTGATCACGGTTACCGTACGAACAACGGTATCGTACAACTTTTTTTGTTGATTTTCTTCAACTTTTAATTTTTTCTTTTTTAGTTTCAGGGGTAGGGATAAGCTCGGTGCCAACCGATATAGAATCGGTACTGATACCGAAAATACCGGTTACGGTACCGGTATATGAAAGTAAAAAACGGTAGTGAACCGGTACCAGGAACGCCAAAAGTCGGTACCAAATTGGTACTTAAGATCTTTCGGTTCGGAAAATTTGGTACCGGTACCCAGAACAATTTGCTCATCTCTGACCACGGGTTTCATACGAACAACATCGTTACCATACAACTTTTTTGGTTGATTTTCTTTCGGTTATCTTTTAATGTTTTTTTTTTCTACATTTTCTTTTTATTCTTGTCAGCAGTTCTGTTCGCAACACGCTTGTAGTGATTTCAAAACACATGTAAACACAGACTAAATAACAAAAGAAATTCGCCGCAACGCGGCGAACTTCTTTAAACATAGTTTAGTTGTTTTTTAAAGTGTCATAAAATATTTTTAACTCTGAATAGAAAGAAACTTTATTAAACTAATTTAAAATTATTTTAATCAATGGTTAGGAAAACTTAGTTATAATGCACTTTGAAAATTATGATTTTTGGTAAATTCTATAAACTGATTTGAGTTTATTTAATAATTTTAAAAAACTGGTGACAGAAAAAATGTCAATAGGACATGAATAAATTACAATATTAATAGATTAAAATGAAAATGTACAATTCTAAATCGACATTTGATGTCAACACCATCAAGCATCTTTATTACGAATGTTAACAACTCACACTTCACTCAAGCAATTGCACCCTATTCGTCCAAGAGTGTAATATGTCAACAACTCCATGACCTCCTTCACACCATTACCATTCACTCGTTTGGTACCATTCTCTCAATGGTCCTTATTTAAAATGATTGATCGAATATTGTTTTTAAGACTATTTTGTAGATTATTCCAACTTTCCACTTGATATCCATTTATCGGTACTAGCAGGGTGCCCGCGCGATGCGGTGAGGGCGATACTTTGCATTGCGACACTCGTTTCTGGTAGTTTTCTTATTCGTATAATATTTATGATAACATTATTGTGGTGGATATATGTCATAAGTTTACATATATGTAAAAGTTTTGTTCTTTTATAAAAATTAATAATCAAAAGACAAAAAATATTGTTTTTTTTGTATAAAAATTAATAATCAAAAGACAAAAAATAAAAGATAAGTTGTTATAATTGTAAAGTTTTTTTATTTTATTGGTTAAATTATAAAGTATAATTTTATTCTTTAAAGTTCATAACTTTTTCTAAATATCCACATAGTACCCATCCAATAAACTTTAAGTTTAACATTTTCGTTTTTATAAAAATAAAAAATAGTATTTGACTCGTAAGTACGTTTTAGAGCTTTAACTTAAATTGTTAAATTTCGGTTTTTTTACAAATATAAAAATTTATATTTTTTATAAGATTTCAATAACTATTTTTATAAAAAAAAAGATGATAAGAGTTTATATCTTTATTAACTTTATATCATACTAAGTTCAAATTTTTAGTTCCTAACTAATCTTTATCTATATGAGTCCACTTTTAACTAATAATCCCTAATAATATGCAACACAATCTACTACTATGTATCTAGTCAAGTTGGTAAATAATTATTTTAGAACTGACTAATATTATCTATAACAATATAGTTGAACTTATAATTTCTAAAAATTTGCAACCCAGTTTAGAATTTATCTAGTAAAGATTGTAAATTTCTGGAGTATTTTATTTATATTACTTGTTATAAAAATGTTTATAAAATAATTATTTTTTATTAACTTTATATCCTAGTAAGTTCAGTTTTTTAGTTTAGCTTTAAAGTTTATTACTTTATTACTTTTTAATTAAAAAATACAAATTATTAGATTAATGTCCAAGAATAACTGCAATATTTTATAGTTTCAGCTTTACTATATCTAACTGCAATATCTATTTATTGCAATTTTAGGATATTAACTTATATAAGTTCAGTTGACTTATAAATTTAGGATATTAACTTTATTCTGAACTTTATTAATATGGTGGGTTATTGGATTTTAATAATCCTAAGTTTCACCAGTTGGCCGATAATAATCTCAACTTTAAAAATTCTCTCCAATAATCCCAACTTGTAAAAGTTTGGCCGCCATTGATCCTTTTCTAACATAGGTGCACTTAAATCAATTAAGGAGTCTCTAGGTGTAATTGAATCTATTGAGGAGACCAAATTCTTATATGTTTGAAAAGGATCAATGGCGGCCAAACTTTTACAAGTTGGGATTATTGGAGGGAATTTTTAAAGTTGGGATTATTATCGGACAACTGATGAAACTTAGGATTATTAAATCCAATAACCCTAATATGGTTAATAACTGCATTATAGTAACACCAAAGATAAAGTTCAAATATAAAATAAACTTAATTCATACGTCTAGGCCAAACATAACAACTGAAAATGAAAAAAAAATATAAAAACACTTGATAGATTTCATATTAGACTGCAGGAAATCTGTCCGTTTCTGAATTGACACTCGAGGTATTTTTAATCGGGTTTTCTGGTTTGTGCTTGAATCGACAATATCTTCTAATTCCTCTTCTTTGTCTTTGTCATCAGAATCGTCTAAATTAATAACCTCACTCCATTTCCATTAAGAGAGTCTCTTTGATCTCTTACTTTGAGTCTCAAACTTCCGATCCCTATAAATGACAAAAATTGAATACAAAAGTTAAAAAAAGATTAAACAAACCTTAAAATTACATCTTCACTAAATTCTCATTGAAGATTAGACTTATATGGACTAAACATTGCACCATAAAAAATAATATCAATACTTTTATCACCATCATCCTGCAATAAAACACACATATAATAACATAACGAACATGTTAATATGAAAGATATACTCAAAAATAATACTTAAAACCAGCAAAATCAATACCTTAGAAGCTTGTTCGACAAATGTGTTGTTTAAATTGGCATGTTCATCATGCAACTGAATTTGAAAAATTAAATAAGTTAACATTCACATAAAGGTAAATAAAAAAAAATATTCACTGCTGGGATATAACAAAACTGACATTTCGCAACAATTGAATTCAGAACTGGATTCATTTTTTTAACTTTGTTTAGCAATAGATATAGGAGTGTCCTGCTATATTTATAGTAGTAACTATAGAAGTGAATTAGAGTTTAATTTTAGATTTGCCACCCCTTTATTTAGGAAGTTTGTTGTGGTTAGTTTTAAGTTTGTATAAGATATAATAAAATAAAATGTGACACATAATATCTTCATTTTATATTACGGTACTTTTAATTTCTTTTGTTTTTGTTTGCATATATGGAGCCCATTTTTGTAGATTAGGCACATTAGATCACAAGTATTAATTACTTGTACATTAACGAATAATCGACTTGTACCTTTTAATCCGTGCGTCGATATTGAACAAGGCAACTACCGAAACGTCGACAAAAATGTGTAGGTCGTCATGTTATCTTTGAATTTTTTTTTAAACAGTATAGTTTATAAGATATGTCAAGATACGTAAAAAAAATTATAAGTTTGTTACGGAGGGGTGAATTGTAACTAATTATCTATAATTTTGTTAAAACCTTAGGGATTTAAGTGTAATAATTTTAGGGGCTAAAAAATAAATAATGTTTAAAAGACCAAACTACCCTCATTTTAGGGGTCTTTCTATAAATAAAGAGGGGGGAAAATTCTTATTTTTTGGGTATCTTAAAATGCCCCTCCCTCATGCATTATAATATAGTATAGATACGCTAGGGATGAGAATGGGTACTTCAAAATAATTATACTCAAGTTTTTAAAAAGTGGGTACCAAATACCGTACCAAAGTTATTGGTACGGTACCGCTGTACCGGTATTCATTACAAAATGCTCATCTCTATATGGTATCGGTAATTCGGTATCGTACCAGTACCGAATTTCTCAAAATGTGAGTACCGAATACCATACCGAATCTCGCATCTAATCTATCGGTACGATACCAGTACTTGGTACCAAATATTCATTCCTATTCCTAGTATATGTTGTAATTTCTCAAACAAACTTTTAAAGTACATCCTCAAAAATATTTAATTATATATAGTAATGATAAATTGTCATTTAGTATTTGATGATATGAGTTTATATGATTAGAAAAAAATGTCATAAAAATGTTAAATTAAGGGTTAAAACTGTAAATATTAAGTACTTGTGTCTAAAGTACCTGTAAATGGACTGAGAGGCTTTTCTTACCCCTTTGACATGGCTTCACCCCTTAAATATATTATTATCCAGGGCCGTCTCCGAAAATCACAAAAAAAATTTTTTAGCCCTGTTCTAGATAAAAAATTTGGGCCCTATTCGCAAATCTTCATATAATATAAACTCATCAATCATTCAATCAAATAACCCATAATACTACGATAATTGTTATAAATATTAACAAAAAAAATCATTCATTCAATATTTCAATTACATTCACAAGACATCAGTTAACAAAAAATATACATTCATTCAATATTTCAATCACATTCACAAGACATCAGTTAACAAAAAATATACATTCATTCAATATTTCAATCACATTCACAAGACATCAGTTAACAAAAAATATACATTCATTCAATAAAAACATTCATATGAAATCAAAAAGAAAAAGACATTCTTTGATTCAATCAAAAACGAAATCAAAAATACAAAAAAAAAATATGAAATCAGGCAATCAGCGACTGATATTAACATACCTCCGATGACCGATTCCGAAAGTCTGAATGACTGATGATAATTGCGACTGATATACCTCCGATTCCGAAATCCGAATCACTTGATATTGGGCCTATTTCAATATATACAGAATTTCCCTCGTCCCTCCGATTCCGAAAGCCGATCAGCGTCTTTTTGTTTCCCACTTTCCCTCGTCCCTCCTATGCGTGAAACATCAGATCACATATTCTGGGCCCTTATTGTTTATTTGTTTGTAATTGGGCCTATTTCAGTATTTCAATTATGGCATGCGTAATTGGGCCTATTTAATATATAGAGAATTTCAATTCAGTGCATGTGCAACCGTCTGATATATAAAGGAATTTTCGTTTCTTTTTTTGGGCCCTGTGCACAGGCCCATTCTGCACATGGGCTTAGCCGGCCCTGTTATTATCTTCTTGAATTTGGTTCTTGCAAGGTCGAGAGTGAGATCATATGTGTTTTCATGCCAATGTGAGAAGGGATCTATGCTAAAGAAATTGAAGAATGGATTAGTGAAGCAAGTTGATATTTATCCATCTCCAACTAATTAGGATTTAGGAGTGGTGACACATCTTGGGTAAGCTTCTTCAACCAAAATGTATTATTTGATAAAGTTTAGAATAAGTTTTTAACCACATTCCTATTTCCATAAATTAATCATATGATCTTGTTAAATAGATTAGAAGCGTTCGTTATGATGATTTGAACACGTTTATCAATATGGGTATGTAATTTATTGGTGAAATTTAATTAAAAGATGGCAAGAGTAGCTTTAAATGAAGTCTTATGTTATGAATCTTAAATTATTTGTGAAATTTAATTTTAAAAAGGCGCAAGAGTGGACTTATATGAAGTTTTATGTTATGAATCTTAGTCGTTGATTAAAAGAAGTTAAAGCCTGATGTTGAAAAAGAAATGGATTGAAAATCCATTGTGTAATTGTTCATTTGGGTGTAAACGGTGATTTTGACTGAAACTGGTATGAAATGAGAATTTGGTGATTGGTTGAAAAAAGTGGTCGGGCTTTGGTTTGAATGATCAATTTTACTCCTATGTGTATGTTTCAACCTTAAAACTCACATGGGAGACGATCAAATCATCTTTTGTGGTTTTAAATGCAAGTTGAGTCCGTGTGGTTTATATGAAAACACACGTTGAGTACCTAAAGTCTAAAATTGACCTCTTGAGCCTCCGTAGTTGCATTTTTATGCATTCTAAGTCCCTCGATGTATCAAAACTAGTATATTCTATTGGATGGTGAATGACGACTATTAGGGGTGAGTTTTTTTTATTTACCTAAACTCGTGCGAAATACCCAAATGTGTCCCTTTTTTACAAACAAACCACTCACTTGCATCCTTGTTGTTTGTCGTCTACCCAACCCACCAAAAACCCCCCATCATCATCTCCGACGATCATGGTTAGCTTATCATTTGATGTGATAGTGGAATAAACATTATTTCTTGAGTTTGTAACTCCAAATTTATCAAAAATTATCAACCTTTGAACTTGACCTTGAAATGGTGTAGCCGGAATTAGGTTGAATGCTACCCTACGCTACCTCGTCGTGCATTAGAACGTCGTTTAGAATTTTGGAATAATGTGAACTTCAACATTCACATTGAATAAGTCAGGGGTGATAGAATCAAATAGGGGTATAAGTATAACAACCCTCCTAAGATCCTTAACGTGACCCCTAAACGTTCCTTATATACCCCGTATACGAGAAACGAGCCTGAAATACATTTATATTTATAAAAATCAAATAAAAACAAATAGATAAGGGTCTCGCGGGCCGCGACCCGGAACCCTTATGTCTATCGCGGGCCGCAACTGGCTTGGATTGCCGGTCAAGGCATTTCGCCACGTGTCCCATGCGTGTCAAGGCTAGTCTGCTGACTAGTCAAAGCTAGATCCTAATCTACCCTCCTCGCGGGCCGCGTAAGAAAAGGAGTGGGGGCTCGCGGCTTCGACCAACCTATAAATAAGGGCGATCAGATTCATTTGAAACCGTTCAAAACTTTCTTTTCTCTCTCAACATATAGTAGAATTATTGCTCGGGTATAATACCCCTATAAAGCGAAGCTCTAACTCGTTGTAAGTATTATAACCCTATTTGTTACCCTACACGATCGATCTAGGGCTCCGTAACGCATGTCAAGGCTCTGCCTGACTCAGTCGTTGGAGTTCTGTCTCGTGTTACACCCGATTGATCTAGGACTCCGTAATGCATGTCAAGGCTCTGCCTGACTCAGTCATTGGAGTTCTATCTCGAGTTGTACGGTTAATGTGATTTGGGTTATTTTACTAACACGTGTGCATTGTTAATTTTAATAGATAATAACCAGAAGATACACCAGGAAGCCTTAGTTTTACCTGAGTAAACAATGTGAGTACATCTGCTTTTTGCCATCTTTTGTAAATTATTTTTGTGAGTCAAAATGTTTTACCAAAACCTCAAATGTTTTAAAATTACACTTAATAGTAATTGAGTATTTGTAATTCTAACATTACTACCGGTATGTTGGGGTTTTGTATACATTACTTGAAACTCGTTACTATTGGAATAGTAGCATGACCACAAGTCTGGATTGACAATACCAGAAAGGGGTAATTGGATAGATATAAGCAAATGTAATTGCGGATGCCCTCAATACTGTAAAGTTGTAAAGATGTGAAGTCATAAAACTGTTTTGATTAAACTGGGATGCACTCGCCAGTATTTCTTGCTGATAAAACTTTTTAAAACGCGTTTCAGGTAACTTCATGTGAAGCTATTAGAAGCCAGCTGGAGAGCACCAAAGGCTTGGAAAAGTGGCTATAAAAGTTACCTAAATAAAAAGGAGTTTTGTCTTTCGATAAACTAGGGTTTATCCCTATAAACATATTGTAATGGAACTTAGGTTTTATCCCATTTGTTTATTATAAAAAAAATTGGTGTTTTAACTCTGATAAAACATTTCCTAACTACGGTCCTGATGAAAGTTTTCCGCTGCCATATTAATAAACACCGATACCACCGCTCTGCGTGCTCTCGCGGCGCCCGCCTCCCGAGGCAGGGGATCGGGGGCTGCGAAAATAAGGGTAGTTTGTAATGATAAGGTGTGTGTATATATATATATATATATATTTGATGCTTGACTAGATCATATTGTAAATGTATTTGTTGCCTAACTAGATCGGATTTTTCGTTGATCCGTTTTCCCTTAATTGTAATGATTAGTTTTACCCATCATGGGTTTTTGTAATCAATCTAAGAATAAGACATGGATGATGAATCAGATATGGGTTGGTAAGTCAATGACTTGCATTTATACAATGATGATTCGCATTCATCCTTGTGTTTATATTCAAGATGAATCAGGTAAATGTTGATATATGTAAGCCAATGGTTCGCATTTGTGCAAAAGTAAATGTTGATATTTGTAAGTCAATGGTTTGCATTTATACAAAAGACTAACCTGAAACAGTCAATGGTTTTATACTGTCATTATCCTGAAACATAATATACAAAAGACTAAACATAAGGTAACAAGTCCCTAACTTATTTGCATTTATAAGGTAACAAATTTGACCTGGAAAGTCAAAATATTGTTTTTTTATAGTCAGTGTCGTATTGTTGGTTCTCTATATGCAGGATGCTAACTGAAACATATTTATGCTTGCAGTCAATGTTGCCTCTAAATGGTATGGGCGTAGTTCTTTTTTATATATAAATTCAATGTTTGTTAGTAAGTTATGGAAGTTGTTGCATGTTGGATTCATTTAGGTGCAAAATTTTATTATTTAGGTTGTTGTGGTAAGTGCTTGCATTCATTGTTTGTTGTTGCATGCTGAATCTTCTATTATTTAGGTTGTTGTGGTAATTGAGTTTGTAAATTGTTGTATGTTAAATTCAGTTATGTAACTTGTTGTGGTAAGTGTTTACTATGGTTTCAAATCAAAACATTAGCATATTCAAATGTTTGTAATGTAACATATGTAATTTTTATTTTTGGACAACACTGATCTAACTTCAAACCCTCCTAACTTATTCAATACAAATCCAAATATAAATTTTTTGTTAAATCAAGTTCATTGAAAGACGAACCCAGCCATATCAAAATCACCTCAAAATACTAAGTTTCTAATCTCCAAAACAACAATACAAAACAAGTGCGCAAAGCTGTCAAAATACAACTTCGGCCCATATTTTCAGAATCATAAACACCGATTAAACAATTTTTTTTTGTAATTGAAACAGTAAAAATATGTTCTAAATCATGGAAAAATCCCTCAATCTCATATGCCTTCTTAAACTCTAAGAAGCTCGTTATTCAGCCATTATACAAATTAGGGTTTGATGTTTAAACCCCTTAAAGCCACAGTTTCAACCTTCTAATCAACTCTCCTCATGTAGTTGGTATCAAAGTTGTTTCTTAAACAACTTACATAACAACAATAATATAGGGCATCCATAACCATTTCACGCAACGAGAAAACAAGTCAAGTGTCATGGTGAGTTCATAGCCCATCTTTTACATTGTTTACAACTTTGGGGTGGAAAAGATACTCTTAACAACGAGATATGTTTTTCCAATCAAAATCAAATAACGGTTCTCACATATTTGTAAATGATTAAAACGGATTTACATGTTCTAAGGTACATTTGACACACTTTTAAAAGTCGTCCTCATTATAACAATACACAACCATTAATTTTGCGAAGCCAACGGTAGTACGTTGATAGATCTATTGGTTTGACAAACACATCCAGCATTCTCAGGTGGGTCTGGATGCTCAAAACCCGACACACAGTAACAACAACATCATGACGTTCTCATGTCAGGTAGTCGGGCACTAGGGTTGGTTGTGGACAACATATATGGAATTTAATTACTTGTATGGTTTTAACTTATTTATTATTTTGTGTTATGTTATTGTCACACCCCAATATTTCCACGTTTCACCGGTGGGCCCGGTAGGGGAGTATCGTGACGTAGTTGATATCATCATAGTCAAACAACACAATATGTAAATGCACAGCGGAAGCAAAAGATAAATATATTACATTCCGAATATAAGTAATGTCAAAGTATTACAACGGAAGGTAAAAGATCCACAGGCGGATCAATAAAAGAAAACTGTTCAACAGACTTTAGGCATCTAGAACTTGCAAGATTCCCTAATGACGCCCTGAGCTCCCAGCCAATTACACATAGTACCTGTCACTTAACCTTTTGGAAAATACGTCAGTTTACACTGGTAAATACAATTAACTGATTCATTTTGAAAAGAGTTTAAGAAAATTGATTTGAATGCACGTGGCACAAAATATCTTTTATAATTTGATTAAAATGCACGAGGCAAAATTAATCTTTTATACTTGGGACAATTTTATTAATAAAGATCTTGTATCCGATTTACATGGTTGTCCAACATTTAGGGCCGGTGATTATACAATACAAGCCGGTCAAGATTAATCGACACACCATAAATATAACTCACAAGAAGACATCCTTACGAGTGAGTATATCTTTTACATACGCAACAGGAGGTGTTATGCCTACACCTTGTGCTTAAGTTATGGCCATTCACTTTTTAAAATGAGCCAAGGATATCCAGGACACGGTCATTAACCCCCAATGTTATTTGTTATCAATCAATACAGATTAAAACGGGATTATGCAATTTAATCATCTCCGATTAAAAGGTTTCTACACCCGACCAAGCGGTATTTTTATAATACCGTATCCCAACCCCGTATAAGGGAAAATAAGTTAAAAGTATTTACCTGAGCTAGCAATGCAATTTATACTCAGCCGTATATTCTAATCAGCAAGCACAAGTACTTCTACTGGGGCTCTCAATCTGGAATGAAGGTTTCATTAACCTATTAAATTCCTAACGGGTCTTATTTAAGTCGTAACTTAGACCGGTTAGTTTTAAGGAAAGGTTTACGGTTCAAAACGCATGATTAAGCGAAGACCGGGATAGGATGTGATTTAGACCCGAGAAGTTTGGAGACTTGTATAATATGGGTAAACTAAACACATTCTGGATCTTGAGATAAAAAAAAACGATAACGTTTGACCCGTTTCGGCTAATTTATGCAACTAGTTACATAAACCGAACCGAACGCGAATAACGCATGACGGGTAATCATGAGAGTCATATACAGGTTTCCTAAGTTAATTATGCCTCAAATATGTTGTGACATCAGTAAGATGTCTTTCATTATGCCCAAAACGTATTTAAACACAAACTGGGCCTTGTGGGGGTAGTTTGGTCATTTAAAAGGTTATAAAAGAGTTTAAGTATTTACCTGAGTTACAGGTCTGGTATAATCAGCGAAAATATTTATTTTGATAAGTTATAACAGTAGGATAAAGTATATATGTGAAATTTATCAATTATAACCAAACTATGCACCGAAGGGGCATTTTGGTAATTTCACATAAGCCGTAAAGCTCAAAACTGAAGTCTGAGTTTATCAACCTTTGCTTACTGTTAAAATATTATAATTTGCCTCAAATATCAGTAGGTATCAACCCTTGTATGTTTAAAATAGTTTTAGTACATACTATGCGTTAAAAACGCTTAAAAAGGCGATTAAAGGCCATTTCCGGGTTTGATACTTAAATCTGATATTTTTATATTTTCAAAAGGCTTAAAATAATTTATTTATCATATGTGATCAGTAGCAAAAGGTTTGGAGTCGTTTAGATATGTAAAACTCATTTTATGGCCCGTAAGGGCAAAACCGACATTTACCGGATTAAGCCTACGACTATGAGTTATGCTCAGCCTAAAATTAATTAAAAATCTTTAAAATTCCTAAAATAATATATTACATCAGTGGGTAAAGATTTGATATCAAAAAGTAGGCTTAACTAGGCTATATGCTAATTACGCCATTTTATTAACATAAAGCTTTCAATTTGCGCTAATGAGCATAACTCTCAATCTATACTTCAAACTGATGTCAAACTTTGCATACAAGTTTATATATCAGTAATTAAAGTTTCTACACTTGTACATTTTCATAAATCACGTTTTAAGGTGTAAAGGGCATAATGGTCAACATATGAGCAGTTAACGGAAACGCGTAAACGAATGGGTCAATCAATGAACCAACCACAGAGGGTTATGCTAACATGTAGCCTGGTCCTAAGGAAGCTCTAAGGCATTTCCAAATCATACTAAAGCGGGTCAGAACTGAAGTAAAAGCAAAAGTCAAAGCTTTGCGACTTTCGGTTCCGAATCGGTTCAAAATAGAAAGTTGTCGAATCAAACAAGCTTAGACAAGTTCTTATGCTTATTATCAAGTTATATGAATGATAAAATAGGTTACACGCCTTTTACATCGTTAATTATGCGTTAAACGAAAGATTACATTTATGTTGACTTTTTCTAATCATCTTTGACTCGACAAATGACCTAGTTAGGATGGGAATCAGTGGATGCCCTTTTAAGGGTTTAAAGCCCACATAATTACCAACTTATAACTACCTTCACTTCGACTAATCACTGAGCCAACAATGACTAATCGTTAAGTCAACCGTTAATTGCGACGGTTTGACTTTTAAGCTAAAACTAAGCTAAAAATTAATTAAGAAAGGTCAAGCAAACTTACAAGAGTCCTAAGCTTGATTAGTGATCACTTGAGAGGGCCTTGGAGCTCCAAAAATGATCAGATTGCAAGAATGAGATGTGAAGAACAATGGTTGCAACCTTGGTCCTTTTATAGTGAATTTCTCACCACAAATTGTTGACACTTGGGTCTACAACTCTCCACAACTGACTTACAAGTGTTCCTAGTGCTTAGGGGGGTGTCTAGGGGTCAAGCAGGAAGAGGCAAAGTCGAATAAAGGAGGTTACAAGGGCTGTGGCAGACAAAGAATCAAACAAGATCAAAATCTGTCCAGACTAGGCAGTGGCGTAGCGCCACTGCATGAGCAGTTAGTGCTCGCGCTACGCGAGCCCTTAGTGTCATCCAACAAAACTTTTAAAAATTGCAGTTTTGGTCCCTGGTCCTTCTAAAGGTCGCTTTCATGTCTTGTTTTGCACAATGAGCCCTTGAAATTAACATATAAGGGCTTTAAGACATTTTCCCACTTTGTTAAGTCCCCGGTTAACTTTATTGTTACCCGAAAAGGCCTAACTTTCCACGTTGACGCTTTAACCCCTCGTACACGAATTTGATCATAACTTTCTCATACGTTGACGAAACTTTATGAAATTTTTATCGTGCATTCTTGTGAGCATAATTAATCGTTACAAAGCTTCGGGTTTGTCAAAAGGTCACTCAGAGGTATATTTTAAACATGTTGACACATTTAACCCCTGTAGTTTGTAATCTCTCACTTTTAGCTTCGTATGATCTATGATTTATTCGTTTGAAGGTATGAGCATTATGTAGGGTTAATATTAAATATATTTATTCACTGTTGACATTTTGAACTCGTATATTCACATACTTTCCATGATTGTCAACTTAAATCCTTTTATAACATTCTTTCACATGTTCAAACATATGACACGTGTCTACACATTATAGGACGTGAATTTTCGAGGTGTTACATCCTCACCCCCTTAAAAGAAATCTCGACCTCGAGATTTGTTAAAGTAAGGGAAGTATTTTCTACCTTATATTGGGCTAAATCTTCCCCAGTACCTTTGAGCCTCTAAGGCACTCCAATTGACCTTTATAATAGGTACATGTATCTTTTTGGAGCTTCTAATCCTGTCGATCCTTAATCGACACAGGTTTCTCATCATATCATAATTCTGTATATCATTATGTGATAGTGCTTCTTGACTTATTGGCGAAACACGTCCTTAAATCATTAGTGTGGGGTACCTTGTGCGTTGCACCCAGCTCTTTAATTAGGTCTTAGCTCGTAAGCTATTAAATCTTGATACATTCGATTTCCTTCGAATGGTTCTATATATTCAGAGCTTAACTAGCCTGAAAATTTAACAAATTTGGCACACCCTGCCTGGGTGATATCTTTTGTTGAGCCTTATTTCTTAACAAGAATTTAGGAAGGTTACTACTTTCCATTAATCCTTGATTTTTCTGCCGAATAATGGCAACTTATAGCTAATTAGGGATTTGTTTGATCTCATTCGCTGTTTCCAAGTCAACTTTCAGATCCTGATAATTGGACTCCCCAAAGTCTCGTCCATCCAACGGATGTTTTGATATTTCATTTATACAAGGTCTCCAAAGGAGCCACCTTGATACTTATATAGCGACTATTATGGAAAAGTTTATCTTAAGGTGAGATGGTTATTCCAACCACTGCTTAGCTAATCTCCAAGAATAGCTAAACCTTATAGCTAGTCGAACCAATCAACGGTCCTGGGCAGGTAATGGCGATTCTTAATCGTTGCCTATATAGGGTTGCGGTAATCAATGCATAAGCAAGATGATCCGTCTTTCTTATTCAATAACATAAAACCCTCAAAAATTGAGTCAAGCTATATGAGCCTATGTCTTAAAACCTACTTAATCAAGGTTTCGATTATTCCATAATCAATATGGAGTCTTTCACAATACTCCAGCCCACAGCGGGATGTTAATCTTAATTCTACCTGCCTTCTAGGAGGTAAGTAGGGAAAACTTATGAGAAGATAATCAAGATACAAGGAGGTTACAGAGATTTCCATATCTCAGGCTCCAGTTCACCCATCATTGCTTGTGTCAAATAAGTGACACATTTTTGTTATAAGTCCACGAATTCCTTAATCGGGAATATTTACTTAGAAAATTTCATTCTGGATATCTTCTTTGAATACTACTAGTCGACTTTAGTACAATATGATCATTGGGATATCTTAGGGGTTCCATGCATTAAACCTCCATACTGATCAGGCATGGAAGCAATCTATGGGACACACTAGGATACGCCAATCCTCATATGGCACTCTTATCAAACATAGTTTGGCATTCGCAGGCGATATGAAATAATGAGAAAAATAAAGTAATATATATATTGTCGTACTCTTTCTGGGGAAAAGTATTCCAGATTCTTATGAAAGGATTTATCTCCGAGGATGGGAGAGAGAGTACATTAGAATTTTATGACTGAAGATTTCTGACAAGAACAAAAGAATAGTTCTGGTGAATTTTCTACCTGTAAGTTTTTTTTCCTTACACTTAATATATATAGGGTTCTTATGAAAAGTTTTAAAAACTTGTTATACTTATAGTTTATGAAGGATTTACTGGTATCCGAACCAAAATAAAAACTCTTAGCATTTAAATTACTGATAAAATGCCAAGGAATGTACCTGATGCCATTATTTATGGACTAGCTCAGGCATTTTAGGCGCTTTCAATTTTTTTGGCTTTACTTCCTCCGCCGTATTTCCTTTGACAGATTTAGGGCACGTAGTCTTGATGTGGCCTTTCTCATTACAGCCGAAACAGACTGCATTCTTCATGTCTTTGCAGTCCAACGTTTTATGTCCCTTAGACTTGCAGATCCCACAATGTAGAGGTCGAGGCTCAAATCTGCATTTCCCGTAGTGGCACTTCCTGCAAATCTTGCATTCAGGTTTCTGATTGGACTTTTGTTTATTCTTTTTCTTAGAACTCTGGGAGTTATCTACCTCCCTTTTCCTTTTTAGTTCATCCTTTGCATCAGAGGCATGAACGGGATCCTCCTTAAGAGTAAGGAAGTGTGGTCCTAGATAAAATTTGGACCGAGCAGATTGGGGCTCCTTGATCTTTTTCACAGCCTTCTTCACAGCTTTTCCAACAGCTGTGTCTATCATAGTTTGAAGAACATCTTTGGAAATTCTAAGGTTCACAATTTCAGCATCATTAGCATGCGTCGTGCCATCAATGGCGCGATCGACTGTTGTCTTATCCGAGTTTTCCATACTTTCTATTGGTTCCTAATACCAATAAAACAATTTCTTAGTTGAAATCCAACAACTGCTATTTTTCATTCTGATGGCCTTAATATATACTAACCATGGTGTCAATAACCTATACAGGCTATTATAGCACTAACATTCTTAATGAACGTTAATTAAAATATATTAATATTACTTAGCCTAGGTCGCAAAAGACCATCAATGGCATTAAAGATTTGGACCTAGTCCATCACTTTTCTGACAGAGGATCAAAACGTTACATCTGTCTTTATTATATTAAAGAATTTAGGTAGCTTGAAAGCTTGCCATAGGAATATCAGAAAAGAGTGATTCCTATAAAATATCCATCTAAGGTTTGTTGGAGCATTTTCTAAAGTATCATCGGCCAATTTCTACCTCGTATTAAATGACCGAAGTCCTAATAAGGCGGAGACAACAGTTCTCTATAGTTATTGTTCAATATTGAATCATATGTGCCAGTATCAAGTAAATTTCTGCATAAACTGCTTGATAAGGAAAGGTACCTGCTATATAGTTATCCTTCTGCACCATTTCCTGGCGTTCATCCGGAAGACTCATGCGTTTATTTTCCTGGCCTCTCCCGGCTTCTTTATAAGCTTTGGGCAGTTGGTTTTGATGTGCCCTTCCTCGTTACAATTGTAACATGTGGCGTTCTTTAACCCCTTGCAATCTAAGGTTTTGTGACCCTTGGTCTTGCAAATTCCACACAATTTAGCACGTGGGTCGATTGTACATTTTCCAAAATGTTGCTTTTTGCAGTTACTGCATTTGGGTCTGTTATCAGACTGACTCGAGTTCTTCCTAAACTCGGAATCCTTCCCGCATTCAGAGTTTCCCTTCTTCTTCTTGTTATATCGATGAGAGTTTTCCTCCCCTCTTTCTCTTCTTCCCTCGCCAGAAGCCTTAACAGACTTAATTCTAATTGCATCTAAGGTGAGAGATAAGGATAAGTCCACCGCGGACCTATATGTGGTTGGCCTAGATGCTTTAACATTTCCTTTTATCTCTGGTGCTAGGCCTCCAATGAAACGCGCTATGCGTTTAGGTTCAGGTGTGACTAAATAAGGAACTAGGCGGGACATAGTGTTGAAACTTGTCACATACGCCTGACAATCCAAATCCTCCATGACTAGAGTCAAGAAGTCTGATTCTATATTTTCTACCTCATGCTGGGGGCAATAGTTTTCCTTGACTAATGCAACAAATTGATCCCAAGATAAGTTGTAGAGTAGAACTTTTCCCGTGGCTTGGAGCAATGATCTCCACCATGCCAACGCTTCTCCTTTGAATGATTGTGAAACAAATTTCACAACATCTTGCTCCGCACAACCGCTGATGTCAACCACAGCGTCCATCTCATCGAGCCATGTCATGCAATCGATGGCCCCTTTTTCTCCTGTAAAGTCTCTAGGCTTGCAGGAGGCAAAATATTTATATGAACAGGTCTTAACTGGTGCCTCCTGATGGAACACAACCTGTCTAGACGGAATACTCCTTTGATTTGATAAGTCATGAACATCGTCCTCCCTTGACTCATGTATTTTAGGAGGGGACTTACTACGAGCCACAGATAGAGTCTTAGAGTGGGTATCATTTGATTCGTCATACTGTCTATCAAGAGCTCGAGTAACAGCATAATCTATTATTGCCTGCAGTTCTGCTCCAGTTACATTAATTCTGGTAGTATCATTGTTCTCCTTCATGTGGCTGTTAACTTCATCTAGTCCATCCATGTAGCTTGATTACTACATAAATATTAACAATGATTTATTCAGAGGTTTTTATGGAATCATCATCTTTGACGATTCATCAAC
This sequence comes from Helianthus tuberosus, assembly GCA_030545235.1. Classification (NCBI taxonomy): domain Eukaryota; kingdom Viridiplantae; phylum Streptophyta; class Magnoliopsida; order Asterales; family Asteraceae; genus Helianthus; species Helianthus tuberosus. The sequence continues at coordinate 181,675,370 of CM060351.1, forward strand.
CATGGTAATATAAACCATATTGGTTAACTTGTTAGTTATATTTAATTAGTATTTTCCATGATAATTTTATCCTAGTTATAAAAATTAAGGATATTGAAGTGGCGCAAAAGGCCTAGTCACAAGGACAGTTCTAAATTTTATAAGCCATGATTTCAGAGAATCGAGGCATTAAGGTCTGAATCAAGTTCATTACCTTCTCTTGACAGGGAGTTGTAGACTTCAACTGTCTTTTATCTTTTAGGACAATAGATATAGCCCGTGGGCATTTCCCTTCTGAGGGATGGTTATAATATGATCATCTTCTCAGATGCTATTAGTCGAGATCGTATGGATCCTACCGACTATTATGCTTGGACCTGGTCCAACATTTTTACACAGGAGGTCAAAGACCACCACTGTCGTTGTCTTATCGGACAACAAGTTTAGCCCGTAGGCACTTCATCACTATCGTATGTTTATAATGTGATCATCTTATAGGATGACACAAGTCATGATTTCTAAATCACTAGGCTAGATAAGAAAATTGGAAGAATCCAATATAAGGATGACTGTTGTGATTTTATCGAATCACATTTGTCAGGAGTGCTAACACGTTCTTAGGTGTTAACAAGGATCTGAATCCCTTGGGTAGGTTTCACCATCTTGGCCGCGTAGGCTAGGTTTCACCTTTAAGATTCTTTTTAAAATGCTTACTGGCAGGGAAGGAAGGATATTTATTTTATTCAGGATTTTTATCATAAATCCTAATTTATAAGTTAATAATAGCACAAATGGCCTAGTCGCGTAGACAAGTTTAATTTATAAGCCATGATCGTTTGGGATCGAGGCATTTAGTAATAGCACAAAAGGCTTAGTCACGTGGACAAGTTTAATTTATAAGCCATGATCGTTTGGGATCGAGGTATTTAGGTGTGAATCAAAGTTTATTACCTTTCCTTGACAGAGAGTTGTAGGCTACCACCGTCTTTAGTCTCAGAGGACGTTAATTATAGCCCGTAGGCACTTCCCTTCTAAGGGATGTTATTTTCCATTTATTTCATATTTCATGTTTAGAATGAAAACTTAATTTAATCAATCCATTATATGAAAATAAAAGTACAGAGTTGCCCTAAGCGGGTCTTTGAAAGGAATAATGTGTCCTTAAAGGGACTGAAAGATAAATATGTCCTTATGAGGACTATTAAGGAAACGATCTTCAGCAAAATGAGTTTCTTCTTCAAGTTATTTCTGAATGCTTTCTCCTTGGATGCTCGTTTCATTCTAGCCGCGATACGAAGCTCAGCATTTCTAGGCTCCGGGTGTGGAGGACTCCTATTACGGCTTCTTCGCTTGGCGACGTATTCAATAAAAATTTTTGGAAGTAAAATTTCCAGATTAGGATTGAGAATATTCCTAAGTTAAGTCTAGACTCAGAAGGTCAAGGAATGTGCTACTGTGTCATTGAGATTAAACACATAAGGCTAGTGTTTAATTCACTCAATGTTGGCTCTGATACCAACCTGTCACACCCCAATATTTCCACGTTTCACCGGTGGGCCCGGTAGGGGAGTATCGTGACGTAGTTGATATCATCATAGTCAAACAACACAATATGTAAATGCACAGCGGAAGCAAAAGATAAATATATTACATTCCGAATATAAGTAATGTCAAAGTATTACAACGGAAGGTAAAAGATCCACAGGCGGATCAATAAAAGAAAACTGTTCAACAGACTTTAGGCATCTAGAACTTGCAAGATTCCCTAATGACGCCCTGAGCTCCCAGCCAATTACGCATAGTACCTGTCACTTAACCTTTTGGAAAATACGTCAGTTTACACTGGTAAATACAATTAACTGACTCATTTTGAAAAGAGTTTAAGAAAATTGATTTGAATGCACGTGGCACAAAATATCTTTTATAATTTGATTAAAATGCACGAGGCAAAATTAATCTTTTATACTTGGGACAATTTTATTAATAAAGATCTTGTATCCGATTTACATGGTTGTCCAACATTTAGGGCCGGTGATTATACAATACAAGCCGGTCAAGATTAATCGACACACCATAAATATAACTCACAAGAAGACATCCTTACGAGTGAGTATATCTTTTACATACGCAACAGGAGGTGTTATGCCTACACCTTGTGCTTAAGTTATGGCCATTCACTTTTTAAAATGAGCCAAGGATATCCAGGACACGGTCATTAACCCCCAATGTTATTTGTTATCAATCAATACAGATTAAAACGGGATTATGCAATTTAATCATCTCCGATTAAAAGGTTTCTACACCCGACCAAGCGGTATTTTTATAATACCGTATCCCAACCCCGTATAAGGGAAAATAAGTTAAAAGTATTTACCTGAGCTAGCAATGCAATTTATACTCAGCCGTATATTCTAATCAGCAAGCACAAGTACTTCTACTGGGGCTCTCAATCTGGAATGAAGGTTTCATTAACCTATTAAATTCCTAACGGGTCTTATTTAAGTCGTAACTTAGACCGGTTAGTTTTAAGGAAAGGTTTACGGTTCAAAACGCATGATTAAGCGAAGACCGGGATAGGATGTGATTTAGACCCGAGAAGTTTGGAGACTTGTATAATATGGGTAAACTAAACACATTCTGGATCTTGAGATAAAAAAAAACGATAACGTTTGACCCGTTTCGGCTAATTTATGCAACTAGTTACATAAACCGAACCGAACGCGAATAACGCATGACGGGTAATCATGAGAGTCATATACAGGTTTCCTAAGTTAATTATGCCTCAAATATGTTGTGACATCAGTAAGATGTCTTTCATTATGCCCAAAACGTATTTAAACACAAACTGGGCCTTGTGGGGGTAGTTTGGTCATTTAAAAGGTTATAAAAGAGTTTAAGTATTTACCTGAGTTACAGGTCTGGTATAATCAGCGAAAATATTTATTTTGATAAGTTATAACAGTAGGATAAAGTATATATGTGAAATTTATCAATTATAACCAAACTATGCACCGAAGGGGCATTTTGGTAATTTCACATAAGCCGTAAAGCTCAAAACTGAAGTCTGAGTTTATCAACCTTTGCTTACTGTTAAAATATTATAATTTGCCTCAAATATCAGTAGGTATCAACCCTTGTATGTTTAAAATAGTTTTAGTACATACTATGCGTTAAAAACGCTTAAAAAGGCGATTAAAGGCCATTTCCGGGTTTGATACTTAAATCTGATATTTTTATATTTTCAAAAGGCTTAAAATAATTTATTTATCATATGTGATCAGTAGCAAAAGGTTTGGAGTCGTTTAGATATGTAAAACTCATTTTATGGCCCGTAAGGGCAAAACCGACATTTACCGGATTAAGCCTACGACTATGAGTTATGCTCAGCCTAAAATTAATTAAAAATCTTTAAAATTCCTAAAATAATATATTACATCAGTGGGTAAAGATTTGATATCAAAAAGTAGGCTTAACTAGGCTATATGCTAATTACGCCATTTTATTAACATAAAGCTTTCAATTTGCGCTAATGAGCATAACTCTCAATCTATACTTCAAACTGATGTCAAACTTTGCATACAAGTTTATATATCAGTAATTAAAGTTTCTACACTTGTACATTTTCATAAATCACGTTTTAAGGTGTAAAGGGCATAATGGTCAACATATGAGCAGTTAACGGAAACGCGTAAACGAATGGGTCAATCAATGAACCAACCACAGAGGGTTATGCTAACATGTAGCCTGGTCCTAAGGAAGCTCTAAGGCATTTCCAAATCATACTAAAGCGGGTCAGAACTGAAGTAAAAGCAAAAGTCAAAGCTTTGCGACTTTCGGTTCCGAATCGGTTCAAAATAGAAAGTTGTCGAATTAAACAAGCTTAGACAAGTTCTTATGCTTATTATCAAGTTATATGAATGATAAAATAGGTTACACGCCTTTTACATCGTTAATTATGCGTTAAACGAAAGATTACATTTATGTTGACTTTTTCTAATCATCTTTGACTCGACAAATGACCTAGTTAGGGTGGGAATCAGTGGATGCCCTTTTAAGGGTTTAAAGCCCACATAATTACCAACTTATAACTACCTTCACTTCGACTAATCACTGAGCCAACAATGACTAATCGTTAAGTCAACCGTTAATTGCGACGGTTTGACTTTTAAGCTAAAACTAAGCTAAAAATTAATTAAGAAAGGTCAAGCAAACTTACAAGAGTCCTAAGCTTGATTAGTGATCACTTGAGAGGGCCTTGGAGCTCCAAAAATGATCAGATTGCAAGAATGAGATGTGAAGAACAATGGTTGCAACCTTGGTCCTTTTATAGTGAATTTCTCACCACAAATTGTTGACACTTGGGTCTACAACTCTCCACAACTGACTTACAAGTGTTCCTAGTGCTTAGGGGGGTGTCTAGGGGTCAAGCAGGAAGAGGCAAAGTCGAATAAAGGAGGTTACAAGGGCTGTGGCAGACAAAGAATCAAACAAGATCAAAATCTGTCCAGACTAGGCAGTGGCGTAGCGCCACTGCATGAGCAGTTAGTGCTCGCGCTACGCGAGCCCTTAGTGTCATCCAACAAAACTTTTAAAAATTGCAGTTTTGGTCCCTGGTCCTTCTAAAGGTCGCTTTCATGTCTTGTTTTGCACAATGAGCCCTTGAAATTAACATATAAGGGCTTTAAGACATTTTCCCACTTTGTTAAGTCCCCGGTTAACTTTATTGTTACCCGAAAAGGCCTAACTTTCCACGTTGACGCTTTAACCCCTCGTACACGAATTTGATCATAACTTTCTCATACGTTGACGAAACTTTATGAAATTTTTATCGTGCATTCTTGTGAGCATAATTAATCGTTACAAAGCTTCGGGTTTGTCAAAAGGTCACTCAGAGGTATATTTTAAACATGTTGACACATTTAACCCCTGTAGTTTGTAATCTCTCACTTTTAGCTTCGTATGATCTATGATTTATTCGTTTGAAGGTATGAGCATTATGTAGGGTTAATATTAAATATATTTATTCACTGTTGACATTTTGAACTCGTATATTCACATACTTTCCATGATTGTCAACTTAAATCCTTTTATAACATTCTTTCACATGTTCAAACATATGACACGTGTCTACACATTATAGGACGTGAATTTTCGAGGTGTTACATCCTCACCCCCTTAAAAGAAATCTCGACCTCGAGATTTGTTAAAGTAAGGGAAGTATTTTCTACCTTATATTGGGCTAAATCTTCCCCAGTACCTTTGAGCCTCTAAGGCACTCCAATTGACCTTTATAATAGGTACATGTATCTTTTTGGAGCTTCTAATCCTGTCGATCCTTAATCGACACAGGTTTCTCATCATATCATAATTCTGTATATCATTATGTGATAGTGCTTCTTGACTTATTGGCGAAACACGTCCTTAAATCATTAGTGTGGGGTACCTTGTGCGTTGCACCCAGCTCTTTAATTAGGTCTTAGCTCGTAAGCTATTAAATCTTGATACATTCGATTTCCTTCGAATGGTTCTATATATTCAGAGCTTAACTAGCCTGAAAATTTAACAAATTTGGCACACCCTGCCTGGGTGATATCTTTTGTTGAGCCTTATTTCTTAACAAGAATTTAGGAAGGTTACCACTTTCCATTAATCCTTGATTTTTCTGCCGAATAATGGCAACTTATAGCTAATTAGGGATTTGTTTGATCTCATTCGCTGTTTCCAAGTCAACTTTCAGATCCTGATAATTGGACTCCCCAAAGTCTCGTCCATCCAACGGATGTTTTGATATTTCATTTATACAAGGTCTCCAAAGGAGCCACCTTGATACTTATATAGCGACTATTATGGAAAAGTTTATCTTAAGGTGAGATGGTTATTCCAACCACTGCTTAGCTAATCTCCAAGAATAGCTAAACCTTATAGCTAGTCGAACCAATCAACGGTCCTGGGCAGGTAATGGCGATTCTTAATCGTTGCCTATATAGGGTTGCGGTAATCAATGCATAAGCAAGATGATCCGTCTTTCTTATTCAATAACATAAAACCCTCAAAAATTGAGTCAAGCTATATGAGCCTATGTCTTAAAACCTACTTAATCAAGGTTTCGATTATTCCATAATCAATATGGAGTCTTTCACAATACTCCAGCCCACAGCGGGATGTTAATCTTAATTCTACCTGCCTTCTAGGAGGTAAGTAGGGAAAACTTATGAGAAGATAATCAAGATACAAGGAGGTTACAGAGATTTCCATATCTCAGGCTCCAGTTCACCCATCATTGCTTGTGTCAAATAAGTGACACATTTTTGTTATAAGTCCACGAATTCCTTAATCGGGAATATTTACTTAGAAAATTTCATTCTGGATATCTTCTTTGAATACTACTAGTCGACTTTAGTACAATATGATAATTGGGATATCTTAGGGGTTCCATGCATTAAACCTCCATACTGATCAGGCATGGAAGCAATCTATGGGACACACTAGGATACGCCAATCCTCATATGGCACTCTTATCAAACATAGTTTGGCATTCGCAGGCGATATGAAATAATGAGAAAAATAAAGTAATATATATATTGTCGTACTCTTTCTGGGGAAAAGTATTCCAGATTCTTATGAAAGGATTTATCTCCGAGGATGGGAGAGAGAGTACATTAGAATTTTATGACTGAAGATTTCTGACAAGAACAAAAGAATAGTTCTGGTGAATTTTCTACCTGTAAGTTTTTTTTCCTTACACTTAATATATATAGGGTTCTTATGAAAAGTTTTAAAAACTTGTTATACTTATAGTTTATGAAGGATTTACTGGTATCCGAACCAAAATAAAAACTCTTAGCATTTAAATTACTGATAAAATGCCAAGGAATGTACCTGATGCCATTATTTATGGACTAGCTCAGGCATTTTAGGCGCTTTCAATTTTTTTGGCTTTACTTCCTCCGCCGTATTTCCTTTGACAGATTTAGGGCACGTAGTCTTGATGTGGCCTTTCTCATTACAGCCGAAACAGACTGCATTCTTCATGTCTTTGCAGTCCAACGTTTTATGTCCCTTAGACTTGCAGATCCCACAATGTAGAGGTCGAGGCTCAAATCTGCATTTCCCGTAGTGGCACTTCCTGCAAATCTTGCATTCAGGTTTCTGATTGGACTTTTGTTTATTCTTTTTCTTAGAACTCTGGGAGTTATCTACCTCCCTTTTCCTTTTTAGTTCATCCTTTGCATCAGAGGCATGAACGGGATCCTCCTTAAGAGTAAGGAAGTGTGGTCCTAGATAAAATTTGGACCGAGCAGATTGGGGCTCCTTGATCTTTTTCACAGCCTTCTTCACAGCTTTTCCAACAGCTGTGTCTATCATAGTTTGAAGAACATCTTTGGAAATTCTAAGGTTCACAATTTCAGCATCATTAGCATGCGTCGTGCCATCAATGGCGCGATCGACTGTTGTCTTATCCGAGTTTTCCATACTTTCTATTGGTTCCTAATACCAATAAAACAATTTCTTAGTTGAAATCCAACAACTGCTATTTTTCATTCTGATGGCCTTAATATATACTAACCATGGTGTCAATAACCTATACAGGCTATTATAGCACTAACATTCTTAATGAACGTTAATTAAAATATATTAATATTACTTAGCCTAGGTCGCAAAAGACCATCAATGGCATTAAAGATTTGGACCTAGTCCATCACTTTTCTGACAGAGGATCAAAACGTTACATCTGTCTTTATTATATTAAAGAATTTAGGTAGCTTGAAAGCTTGCCATAGGAATATCAGAAAAGAGTGATTCCTATAAAATATCCATCTAAGGTTTGTTGGAGCATTTTCTAAAGTATCATCGGCCAATTTCTACCTCGTATTAAATGACCGAAGTCCTAATAAGGCGGAGACAACAGTTCTCTATAGTTATTGTTCAATATTGAATCATATGTGCCAGTATCAAGTAAATTTCTGCATAAACTGCTTGATAAGGAAAGGTACCTGCTATATAGTTATCCTTCTGCACCATTTCCTGGCGTTCATCCGGAAGACTCATGCGTTTATTTTCCTGGCCTCTCCCGGCTTCTTTATAAGCTTTGGGCAGTTGGTTTTGATGTGCCCTTCCTCGTTACAATTGTAACATGTGGCGTTCTTTAACCCCTTGCAATCTAAGGTTTTGTGACCCTTGGTCTTGCAAATTCCACACAATTTAGCACGTGGGTCGATTGTACATTTTCCAAAATGTTGCTTTTTGCAGTTACTGCATTTGGGTCTGTTATCAGACTGACTCGAGTTCTTCCTAAACTCGGAATCCTTCCCGCATTCAGAGTTTCCCTTCTTCTTCTTGTTATATCGATGAGAGTTTTCCTCCCCTCTTTCTCTTCTTCCCTCGCCAGAAGCCTTAACAGACTTAATTCTAATTGCATCTAAGGTGAGAGATAAGGATAAGTCCACCGCGGACCTATATGTGGTTGGCCTAGATGCTTTAACATTTCCTTTTATCTCTGGTGCTAGGCCTCCAATGAAACGCGCTATGCGTTTAGGTTCAGGTGTGACTAAATAAGGAACTAGGCGGGACATAGTGTTGAAACTTGTCACATACGCCTGACAATCCAAATCCTCCATGACTAGAGTCAAGAAGTCTGATTCTATATTTTCTACCTCATGCTGGGGGCAATAGTTTTCCTTGACTAATGCAACAAATTGATCCCAAGATAAGTTGTAGAGTAGAACTTTTCCCGTGGCTTGGAGCAATGATCTCCACCATGCCAACGCTTCTCCTTTGAATGATTGTGAAACAAATTTCACAACATCTTGCTCCGCACAACCGCTGATGTCAACCACAGCGTCCATCTCATCGAGCCATGTCATGCAATCGATGGCCCCTTTTTCTCCTGTAAAGTCTCTAGGCTTGCAGGAGGCAAAATATTTATATGAACAGGTCTTAACTGGTGCCTCCTGATGGAACACAACCTGTCTAGACGGAATACTCCTTTGATTTGATAAGTCATGAACATCGTCCTCCCTTGACTCATGTATTTTAGGAGGGGACTTACTACGAGCCACAGATAGAGTCTTAGAGTGGGTATCATTTGATTCGTCATACTGTCTATCAAGAGCTCGAGTAACAGCATAATCTATTATTGCCTGCAGTTCTGCTCCAGTTACATTAATTCTGGTAGTATCATTGTTCTCCTTCATGTGGCTGTTAACTTCATCTAGTCCATCCATGTAGCTTGATTACTACATAAATATTAACAATGATTTATTCAGAGGTTTTTATGGAATCATCATCTTTGACGATTCATCAACCATGGTAATATAAACCATATTGGTTAACTTGTTAGTTATATTTAATTAGTATTTTCCATGATAATTTTATCCTAGTTATAAAAATTAAGGATATTGAAGTGGCGCAAAAGGCCTAGTCACAAGGACAGTTCTAAATTTTATAAGCCATGATTTCAGAGAATCGAGGCATTAAGGTCTGAATCAAGTTCATTACCTTCTCTTGACAGGGAGTTGTAGACTTCAACTGTCTTTTGTCTTTTAGGACAATAGATATAGCCCGTGGGCATTTCCCTTCTGAGGGATGGTTATAATATGATCATCTTCTCAGATGCTATTAGTCGAGATCGTATGGATCCTACCGACTATTATGCTTGGACCTGGTCCAACATTTTTACACAGGAGGTCAAAGACCACCACTGTCGTTGTCTTATCGGACAACAAGTTTAGCCCGTAGGCACTTCATCACTATCGTATGTTTATAATGTGATCATCTTATAGGATGACACAAGTCATGATTTCTAAATCACTAGGCTAGATAAGAAAATTGGAAGAATCCAATATAAGGATGACTGTTGTGATTTTATCGAATCACATTTGTCAGGAGTGCTAACACGTTCTTAGGTGTTAACAAGGATCTGAATCCCTTGGGTAGGTTTCACCATCTTGGCCGCGTAGGCTAGGTTTCACCTTTAAGATTCTTTTTAAAATGCTTACTGGCAGGGAAGGAAGGATATTTATTTTATTCAGGATTTTTATCATAAATCCTAATTTATAAGTTAATAATAGCACAAATGGCCTAGTCGCGTAGACAAGTTTAATTTATAAGCCATGATCGTTTGGGATCGAGGCAAATTTATAAGTTAATAATAGCACAAAAGGCTTAGTCACGTGGACAAGTTTAATTTATAAGCCATGATCGTTTGGGATCGAGGCATTTAGTAATAGCACAAAAGGCTTAGTCACGTGGACAAGTTTAATTTATAAGCCATGATCGTTTGGGATCGAGGTATTTAGGTGTGAATCAAAGTTCATTACCTTTCCTTGACAGAGAGTTGTAGGCTACCACCGTCTTTAGTCTCAGAGGACGTTAATTATAGCCCGTAGGCACTTCCCTTCTAAGGGATGTTATTTTCCATTTATTTCATATTTCATGTTTAGAATGAAAACTTAATTTAATCAATCCATTATATGAAAATAAAAGTACAGAGTTGCCCTAAGCGGGTCTTTGAAAGGAATAATGTGTCCTTAAAGGGACTGAAAGATAAATATGTCCTTATGAGGACTATTAAGGAAACGATCTTCAGCAAAATGAGTTTCTTCTTCAAGTTATTTCTGAATGCTTTCTCCTTGGATGCTCGTTTCATTTTAGCCGCGATACGAAGCTCAGCATTTCTAGGCTCCGGGTGTGGAGGACTCCTATTACGGCTTCTTCGCTTGGCGACGTATTCAATAAAAATTTTTGGAAGTAAAATTTCCAGATTAGGATTGAGAATATTCCTAAGTTAAGTCTAGACTCAGAAGGTCAAGGAATGTGCTACTGTGTCATTGAGATTAAACACATAAGGCTAGTGTTTAATTCACTCAATGTTGGCTCTGATACCAACCTGTCACACCCCAATATTTCCACGTTTCACCGGTGGGCCCGGTAGGGGAGTATCGTGACGTAGTTGATATCATCATAGTCAAACAACACAATATGTAAATGCACAGCGGAAGCAAAAGATAAATATATTACATTCCGAATATAAGTAATGTCAAAGTATTACAACGGAAGGTAAAAGATCCACAGGCGGATCAATAAAAGAAAACTGTTCAACAGACTTTAGGCATCTAGAACTTGCAAGATTCCCTAATGACGCCCTGAGCTCCCAGCCAATTACGCATAGTACCTGTCACTTAACCTTTTGGAAAATACGTCAGTTTACACTGGTAAATACAATTAACTGACTCATTTTGAAAAGAGTTTAAGAAAATTGATTTGAATGCACGTGGCACAAAATATCTTTTATAATTTGATTAAAATGCACGAGGCAAAATTAATCTTTTATACTTGGGACAATTTTATTAATAAAGATCTTGTATCCGATTTACATGGTTGTCCAACATTTAGGGCCGGTGATTATACAATACAAGCCGGTCAAGATTAATCGACACACCATAAATATAACTCACAAGAAGACATCCTTACGAGTGAGTATATCTTTTACATACGCAACAGGAGGTGTTATGCCTACACCTTGTGCTTAAGTTATGGCCATTCACTTTTTAAAATGAGCCAAGGATATCCAGGACACGGTCATTAACCCCCAATGTTATTTGTTATCAATCAATACAGATTAAAACGGGATTATGCAATTTAATCATCTCCGATTAAAAGGTTTCTACACCCGACCAAGCGGTATTTTTATAATACCGTATCCCAACCCCGTATAAGGGAAAATAAGTTAAAAGTATTTACCTGAGCTAGCAATGCAATTTATACTCAGCCGTATATTCTAATCAGCAAGCACAAGTACTTCTACTGGGGCTCTCAATCTGGAACGAAGGTTTTATTAACCTATTAAATTCCTAACGGGTCTTATTTAAGTCGTAACTTAGACCGGTTAGTTTTAAGGAAAGGTTTACGGTTCAAAACGCATGATTAAGCGAAGACCGGGATAGGATGTGATTTAGACCCGACAAGTTTGGAGACTTGTATAATATGGGTAAACTAAACACATTCTGGATCTTGAGATAAAAAAAACGATAACGTTTGACCCGTTTCGGCTAATTTATGCAACTAGTTACATAAACCGAACCGAACACGAATAACGCATGACGGGTAATCATGAGAGTTATATACAGGTTTCCTAAGTTAATTATGCCTCAAATATGTTGTGACATCAGTAAGATGTCTTTCATTATGCCCAAAACGTATTTAAACACAAACTGGGCCTTGTAGGGGTAGTTTGGTCATTTAAAAGGTTATAAAAGAGTTTAAGTATTTACCTGAGTTACAGGTCTGGTAGAATCAGCGAAAATACTTATTTTGATAAGTTATAACAGTAGGATAAAGTATATATCTGAAATTTATCAATTATAACCAAACTATGCACCGAAGGGGCATTTTGGTAATTTCACATAAGCCGTAAAGCTCAAAACTGAAGTCTGAGTTTATCAACCTTTGCTTACTGTTAAAATATTATAATTTGCCTCAAATATCAGTAGGTATCAACCCTTGTATGTTTAAAATAGTTTTAGTACATACTATGCGTTAAAAACGCTTAAAAAGGCGATTAAAGGCCATTTCCGGGTTTGATACTTAAATCTGATATTTTTATATTTTCAGAAGGCTTAAAATAATTTATTTATCATATGTGATCAGTAGCAAAAGGTTTGGAGTCGTTTAGATATGTAAAACTCATTTTATGGCCCGTAAGGGCAAAACCGACATTTACCGGATTAAGCCTACGACTATGAGTTATGCTCAGCCTAAAATTAATTAAAAATCTTTAAAATTCCTAAAATAATATATTACATCAGTGGGTAAAGATTTGATATCAAAAAGTAGGCTTAACTAGGCTATATGCTAATTACGCCATTTTATTAACATAAAGCTTTCAATTTGCGCTAATGAGCATAACTCTCAATCTATACTTCAAACTGATGTCAAACTTTGCATACAAGTTTATATATCAGTAATTAAAGTTTCTACACTTGTACATTTTCATAAATCACGTTTTAAGGTGTAAAGGGCATAATGGTCAACATATGAGCAGTTAACGGAAACGCGTAAACGAATGGGTCAATCAATGAACCAACCACAGAGGGTTATGCTAACATGTAGCCTGGTCCTAAGGAAGCTCTAAGGCATTTCCAAATCATACTAAAGCGGGTCAGAACTGAAGTAAAAGCAAAAGTCAAAGCTTTGCGACTTTCGGTTCCGAATCGGTTCAAAATAGAAAGTTGTCGAATCAAACAAGCTTAGACAAGTTCTTATGCTTATTATCAAGTTATATGAATGATAAAATAGGTTACACGCCTTTTACATCGTTAATTATGCGTTAAACGAAAGATTACATTTATGTTGACTTTTTCTAATCATCTTTGACTCGACAAATGACCTAGTTAGGATGGGAATCAGTGGATGCCCTTTTAAGGGTTTAAAGCCCACATAATTACCAACTTATAACTACCTTCACTTCGACTAATCACTGAGCCAACAATGACTAATCGTTAAGTCAACCGTTAATTGCGACGGTTTGACTTTTAAGCTAAAACTAAGCTAAAAATTAATTAAGAAAGGTCAAGCAAACTTACAAGAGTCCTAAGCTTGATTAGTGATCACTTGAGAGGGCCTTGGAGCTCCAAAAATGATCAGATTGCAAGAATGAGATGTGAAGAACAATGGTTGCAACCTTGGTCCTTTTATAGTGAATTTCTCACCACAAATTGTTGACACTTGGGTCTACAACTCTCCACAACTGACTTACAAGTGTTCCTAGTGCTTAGGGGGGTGTCTAGGGGTCAAGCAGGAAGAGGCAAAGTCGAATAAAGGAGGTTACAAGGGCTGTGGCAGACAAAGAATCAAACAAGATCAAAATCTGTCCAGACTAGGCAGTGGCGTAGCGCCACTGCATGAGCAGTTAGTGCTCGCGCTACGCGAGCCCTTAGTGTCATCCAACAAAACTTTTAAAAATTGCAGTTTTGGTCCCTGGTCCTTCTAAAGGTCGCTTTCATGTCTTGTTTTGCACAATGAGCCCTTGAAATTAACATATAAGGGCTTTAAGACATTTTCCCACTTTGTTAAGTCCCCGGTTAACTTTATTGTTACCCGAAAAGGCCTAACTTTCCACGTTGACGCTTTAACCCCTCGTACACGAATTTGATCATAACTTTCTCATACGTTGACGAAAATTTATGAAATTTTTATCGTGCATTCTTGTGAGATAATTAATCGTTACAAAGCTTCGGGTTTGTCAAAAGGTCACTCAGAGGTATATTTTAAACATGTTGACACATTTAACCCCTGTAGTTTGTAATCTCTCACTTTTAGCTTCGTATGATCCATGATTTATTCGTTTGAAGGTATGAGCATTATGTAGGGTTAATATTAAATATATTTATTCACTGTTGACATTTTGAACTCGTATATTCACATACTTTCCATGATTGTCAACTTAAATCCTTTTATAACATTCTTTCACACGTTCAAACATATGAACGTGTCTACACATTATAGGACGTGAATTTTCGAGGTGTTACATTATGCTGTTTATTCAAACCTATGTTTTCACTAACTTTATAGTTAACATATTTTAGCATGTTTTTCAGGTAATGGAAACTAAAGACTGTGCGTGCTCACATAGGATTCAAGGATGGAGACTTAGCTAGCGTAAAACTATGGGATGTTATGGGGTTTATTGTTTATTTGGATGATGTTTGAAATATTTTTTTTATTAATAAAATTTAAGCACTTTTTTATCCAAGTGTTTTGTTACACCCCGGTGTTTTCTCCTTAGGCTGGGGTGTGTTAAACATCAGATTTACATAGATTCAGGTTTAGGATGTCAAACTAACATATTTTGAGTATGTTGATTTAGCTTATGATGGCCTCCACAAGTGGTATATAACCTCTTGTTACCTAGCAAACTTTCCTGCTTCATGATATTAGAAAGATATAACTAGAAAGATAAGGCTTATGATCTATAGGGTTTTAGAGAGGGAGATTGGGGGGGGGGGGACTCAAACCGTGGGTTTAAGTCGAGTATAATTGATCTAGTGGGTCAAAGATGCTTACACGATTGGAAAACTCAAACCCGTAGATTTTTCTAGTTGAAACAAGTGAGACACACCTGTGCTTGTTGAGGCATGATCTTGCCTATCCTAGGCACTACCGTGCTTGGTAGAGCGTCGTTATGCCTATGCTAGGCACAACCATGCTTAGACACGAATCTCTTAAAAATTCCAAATATTATTAAAGTGTGGGTCCAATTCCCGCATCCCAATCGCTGGTGAGTCTTCGGGTATAGATGGTTCCAAAAGTTTTAAGAATCTTACACCGAAAGTGTGGTAATATGCTTTGTAGAATTTCGTTAATAGCACATCTAGATAGTGCTAAATACATAAGATAAAATCAGGAAATTCATTTTTGCGGCGAGTTCTGTATGAATGAACCAAATGAATAAGTACGTAAAGGAAAGGGTCTGTTTGTAAAAGTGAAAGATCTCACTAGAAACATCCAAATGGGTGAAAATAATGGATTCACAAAGAATCCGAAAGTATAAGGCGATGAATTTCGCTAAGTTAACCAAACAAGTCGAAATAACAAGAAGGCGTTATCCTGAATTGCGTTAATTCGCATAAAAGACACATATGTTGTGTAATTAAAAGATGTTACCATATTTGTCTGATGACACTAACAAATGGTCAATGTGTGAGTAATGCTTAGAAGGTTACTCAGTTTATGTACATTGGGTTGAAACTCAATAAATTATGTAAGAAAAAGGTTTCGAGGACGAAACCTCCTTAAGGGGGGTAGACTTGTAACACCCCGAAAACGGGTTTGGTAATCAAACCACGTTAATACTACAGGACGGGTAAAATACAGTTAGTGGTAAAACTTACCCGGTAAATTTTAGGATTTAAATAAATAAATCTAATATTTATTAAAAAGGATGAGAAATACTTTGAGAAAGCAAAGTATATAAAAGGCCCGAGATTTAACGGGACTTAAAATGGAACGGGTTATAACTCCCGGGACCCACCAAGTAACTAGGAATATTAACCTAGTTAGTTAGTATCTTGACATAATAGGACAAGTATGGTTAAAATACCCTTTAAATAACTTGTGTGAAGTAGAGGGACTAAAGTTGATAAACTAGAAACTAGTTTTAATTTAATAAAAATGCCAACACCAAAACACACACTCTAAGTGTGTGTTCTGGTCGATACAATCACAGGAGCCAAGAGCTCTCCTACTCAACCCTAAACTTCAAGAAATTCGTCAAATTGAAGGGGCAAATCAAGTCCAAAACGAAAATCGAGCATAGATTAATGAACCTCATTGCAAGGAGATCATAAGGTATGTAAAATTTGACAAAAATTCTCTACTTGAAATTCTCATGAATTTAGAGAACTTGAAATCTGATGATGCATGTATGAATTGTAGATGAAATAGGAACATTAAAATGTCTAGGAGTAAACCCTAGACAAGTACATGTTGAAATTTTGCTAGATTCTAGTGAAATCCATGGTCACCATTGTAGGTGACTAGTGGGTTATGTAGAACTTGATAAACACTAGGAAATTTGGGGTTGTTCTAGTGTAATTTGACATATGTGAAGTTATTTCAGAATTTTAAAGGCAAGTATTTGTGTTAAATAGTTTGATTTATGAAAATTCGGGTTATATGACAAGTTATGAGCTTGTTAATGAATTATATGAAATCACGCACATTAGGTGTTTGTTAAAATGCCTAAATGAGAAGTAAAGTGTTGGAATTCAAGTGAAACGCGTAATTGGCAAGCTTGACTAATTACATGAGACATGGGATAAAACGGGTTCTAATCATAATGTTGATTTGCCTTAATTGTGCATATCATATGATTAAAGGTAGTTGACTTTAGAAAGTCAAACTAACTAATGATGAAGTCGAATAGTAGTTTCGACAAAGAAAATAAGTAAGGTGGAATAGTCGTGATTGTTAATGACTAATCTAACCACCTTGTAAATGTTGATAATAGTTGACGCTTAACGAGCTAGGTGAAAGCTTGAGGAAGGAAGCGGGTCAAACGAATCAAGAATGAAGGAAAAAACATATTTCGGATGCAATGTAAGTATAGCTTACACTAGTCTTATATTTTAGAATATTCTCTTATCGTATTAGTTACGAACAAGATAAATACATAATTGAGGTATGATGTTCCGGCGTGTAAACGTACGGAACAAGATAGTCGAGCATGACAAGAAACCATGTTGATGGTTTAAAAGGAGTTAAATCGGTAATTCGATCATTTTATGACAAATGGAAAATGAACTTTGGAATGGTTACCTTATAGGGTAAACCAAAACAAATAATAAGGGTAAAACGGTAAATTGGTCATGCGTCAACCATAACTATTGGTTTTAAAAGACACTTATGAAGTAAGCCTTAGTAGGCCGAAAAGTGTTAAGAAACGAATTATAAGTAAAACGACCGCACGATGTAAATCGGAGCGAGTCATATAGTCGAGATGAAAACACATGTCATCTCGCCAATATAATCGGTCATTTAGACCAAACGGGTCAAAGGATGAAGATACCATCTTTTGATAATAGCGACTAATGATTCTTGTCGAGTTATATGATTTCAGGAATAAATATAGAAATGATATTTGCATCGCTATTATTTAGCGAATATTATAGCAAGGCATTAAAACAGGTCAATACATTGACCCGAGCCAGGTATGTGTAATAGAGTAATTATTCATTTAGAACGTAAGGTTCAATGAGTATTAAATGAAGTCTTAGATAGACAATGGGTTACTTAAATGGGTAAACCGAATGTTTAAAAAGAGGGTCGTGGCGTTCGAAAAACATAATGACTTTTCGAGCAAGATCATAACTCAAAAGAAGAATTATGGGTCAAACATGCTCTCAAAAGACCTTGTCGTAATTGAAAGACTGAAAAGGACCAAAACGCCCTTGTTAGCTAATTCGAACAAACAACCTTTAAAGGTTGTTTGGAAACGAGTTTTATGATTAGATAAATACTTAGAATAAGTATAGAAGCTGAAAGAGGTATTATATTAGTCAAATGACACTATTTGAGTTTTTGCCGTAAAATAATGATTCGAGAGGTAAAATTTGGTTTTATAGATCACCACATTAAACCCACCATAAATACAGTTGTGGTGGGAGATTATAGGATAAGAAATGTGGTGATGGAATGCTAGAAGCAATCGAAAGCGATTTTAGGCTCGAAAATGCTTAAATACCCTTAACGGGTCAAAATAGAAGTATTAGCGAAACGGGTTAAGAATGTGTAATAACCCGTGATTTGAACCTTGTGCAATAGGAAATAATCATAATAATATGTTTACAAAAGAAACAAGGGCCACAAACAAGTTTGTTAGATGAAATCACGAACGGGTCAAAATTTGGTAAAAAGGGTAATAAGCCGAAGACTTAAAAGTCTTAAATTTTGTTAATCCGGATGTTGGATTTTAACTCCATATGATGGGGGATCAAATTACAAACACGTATGAAGAAACGGTAGGTCAAACGGACGAGCGGATTGAAAGATACGAAAGTTTCGTGTCAATAAACGGCAAAATGGAAAGATTGAATGCAGGGACCACCGTAACTTACGGTGCCACCGTAAGTTACGGTGGGGTGGATTTTGTTACGGTGGGGTGGATTTTGTTACGGTGGATACCTACTGAAGTACGGTAGGAACACATTAAATCAGGGGCCACCGTAACTTACGGTGACCACCGTAAGTTACGGTGGAGGCCAGGTTGAAAATTTTGTTTTGAGATCAAGAGATTAACGTTGGGATTTTGTTTTTCTTCCATTATCGTTACCGAACTCCTTTAGATACGTTTTAAACCCCGTATGACTAAAGCATTTCATGTTTATGAAATGTAGGTACTCTTTGGATGCCGGAAGACGATCAAGCTCAACGAAGAACCGAACACGATATAGATACATGCTTCCGCACATTGCATCGTCTTAATTTTTAAACGACGAATCTGATCACGTTATGTCGAATAACTTTTGATTTGCGAAAAGTTTTAATAAATCCATATTTTTATAGTATGTGTGGTCTTAACTACACATCTAATTGTTGGTATTTACATGTAAAACCGTTAAATAGAAACTAGGGTGTTACAACATCACTTCCGTCTTTGTTAGCTCTCTTTAGCAAATTGGTTACTCATCCTCTTCGAGTTTTTTAGCTGTGTAAAATATAGAAAGTGGTTTTTGTCATTTAACGACCTTGCAAACATGATTTTTATGAGTGGCTAACTCTCTCTCTCTCTCTCACACACACACACACATACCTATAATCCTACTTTTAAGTCTACGTATGTTTGTCCACCGCTAGACTAAAACCCTCACCACTTAAGGAGGGGCACCTTTTCTCCCATACATCTTAGTATTACTAATCCAAATGCCCTTTCATTTTCAAACATGAAGTAAAGAACTTTCCTCATAATGAAAATTTACTTTAACCCGTGTATTTTAAGTCTAGTGTTTTCCTTCCCCATTGTTCCTTACAAGAAAGAGCAAAATTACAAAAAGAAAATGAGAGAACTAAATAAAAATACCAATTTTACCACCTAGAAAACCATCTTCACCATTGTCACACTTATCGCTTAAGTGGTGACTTTTGCTAAAAATGAAACCATCAAAGAAGTTATCAAACAAGTGAACATGGAAAAACAAAAATGCCATACCATTTCTATAACAATATAATTTTTGTAACAAATAATTTAACGTGTTGAATTTGACATCGCCCCCGTCCTTACAGTCATACCCCATTCCTTGGCTTCTGCAACCTCTTGTTCTCGATGATCACTAACACACGCCTTATGTTGTTCATTCATATAGGAGAAAGGTCGAGATGGTGATGGTTCAGTTGGAGAATCAATTAACTCTATCGTGTCGGTTTTGTCTCCAAGGAAAGTAAGGGCAGTAACCACATCACTGATCAATGGTCTAAGCGATGCGTCCTCGTTTAGACACATGGTTGCAACCGCTATTGCTTGGCTCAAACCCTTTTCTGGGTAGTCTCCTTTTAATAGTGGATCAGCAAGTTCACCAAACCTTTGTGGGTCCTTGAAAATTGGGTCTGCCTGTTCAATAATAAATCTAACATCAAATATAGTTTTTAAAATTATTCAAATACACTATAGGTGGACACATTAATGTTTATATTTTTATTTTTAGGTTAATAAATAAAAATAAATGAAATAGTTAACTAAGAGCAAAATCGTAATTACCCAAGTAACTAGATTTTGGTCTTTATTTCTCCTTGTTGTATCAACGGCTCTCCGTCCTGTGATGAGCTCCAGCAATACAACTCCAAAGCTATAAACGTCAGACTTAGTTGTTAATTGGCCAGTTCTTTGATACTCGGGCGCACAATATCCGTATGTGCCCATTACTCTTGTTGACACATGCGATTTGTCCCCGACTGGGCCAAGCTTGGCTAGCCCAAAATCGGAGAGTTTGACATTGTAATCTTGATCGAGTAAGATGTTGGAAGATTTTAAGTCACGATAAATAACTGGCGGGTTAGCCTTATCGTGCAAGTATTCTAGACCTTTTGCAGCGTCTAACGCGATTTTCATCCTTGTGAACCAAGGTAGTGGTGCTTTCCCTGGAGGAAGATCTGCATATTTGATTGTGCAATCCATCATAAGTAGCTACACCAATTAAAAGGGTAGTTAGATTTTGTCGGTTTTGGATCAAACAATAAGCTAAGTCATTAGTAACGTTTTAATCTCTTTAAACTAGAACAAAGGATTGAAAACTGAAAATGAGTCAAACCAAACTTAGACCACCTGTAGTGGGGGGTTTTAGGAGTTTTTTCCCAAAAAAAAAAAAAACCGCCCCACAATGCCAGTCAACCACCCCCCGGGCGTTTTTCACAAAAAAAATTGCAAGAGGCGTCCTTTTTTCGACGCCGAAGTTCTAATTCTTTGGCCAATGACTATGCATCCCTTTTTGTTTGGCCAATAACAATTTTTGATGGTTTTTTTTTTATTTAAATTCTATTACACCCCTTTTAACATAATGCTCCACAATGTCCACATCCCCACTACACCCTTTAGAAAAACGCCCATAATGCCCCATTACTGACTAGACTATCACATGACACAAACGCCCAAAGGTAGAGGCATTATTTGTGTCTTACACTATACATGGTCTTAAAATATTTTAAGCTTACTACCCTTCAAAAAAGTTAACTTTTTGTTATGAGTTAGGTTCACCTAAAACTTATAGAAGTATGTAATATATTACTTAATGGTATTGATTTTTTATAACTACCAGAAAATTTAACTATTTAATATTGTAACATATTATTTTTTTGAACGGCCAACTAAATCATCGGATAAGCATCCTGAGATGCCTTCAAAGAGCTTCAATCGAGCAAATGCATCTACTCCTCCATAACGGTTAGAGTTGGATACAATAATATTATTGGTTGTGTTATTTTTAATGATTTGAGTAGCCACTTAGGTCGAGTTTGATATCGAATGGTCTTTAAACCAATATATAAACCAAACCGTTCAATCCACCATGAGAAAGTTAAAAAAAATATCATTTTTGAAACCAAACCGATGACTGATTCAACCTATTTTTATAAATTTAAACCGCAACGTGAACGCCTCGATGAAGACTAGAGAGGCTAGCACTTAGCATTATTACTTTTTTTTGCGTATGATTTGCGAAACGGATGCCAAATTTGCGACTGTTTTGCGACATAGTTAGTTGTACTCGCTAATTTTTCAACCATTCAGTCTCAAAAGCTGCGATGATTTTTTTCTGTCACAAATGCTAGTTTTCTGGTAGTGTTAAAAGACTTCTGATTTTATAAAATAAAATAAAATTATGGTGACTAATGAGAAACTACCTATGATAGTAAGAAAAGAAAACAAATATTAATTACCGAATAGATGAGATCTTCTAGTGAACCTGCAGACATATACTCGTACACGAGAATTCTTTGATCACCATCTGCGCAATACCCTACTAAACTCACCAGATTCGGATGATGAAGAAGGCTCAACATCAAAACTTCGACTAGGAATTCACGGTTTCCTTGCAACCCGTTTCGATCCAGTTGCTTCACAGCCACATCCTGAAAGAAAAATAGTTGAAACACTATTAAACTGTCTTGTAAAAATATAATCAAACTGAATTATTTAACGTACTGGTGACAACGCCCTCTTATAGTGACATAGTGTTACATGTTTTATATTTTATCAGTATTAGAGTATATATAGGTCAAGCGACTTTAGTGATGATATAGATGAACACGACTTTAGTGATGATATAGATGAACACGACTTTAGTAATAATTAAATTCGCTTGTCATCGCTAAAGTCGCTTGACCTACATTATCACTAAAGTCGCTTGACCTATATATATATACTCAATCTCATATGCTTCAGTTGATTATAATACAAGCTAGGTGTTCATATGTATACACAAGGACGAAGACGACTTTACGCCCTCTTGCGGTATGCACATATAATGTATATATGTGTGGCCCTGGGGGAGTGAAAGTGCACTAATTTTAACGTTATTTTACTAATTTCATGAAAATAACGTTAAAAGTGGCAGACAGTTAATCATGCATCATGTCTCATGTGGTGGCGTTCATAGCCGAAAAGACAAGGGGTACATGCACTAATCGGGCTTTGTCTCGATTGCTGAGTGTCATGTGCCTTATGTTCAAAGCTTGATGCAAAACTACTATCGAGCCGGGGGTCTCGCTGGAAGCAACCCCTCTATCTCTATGGGCTAGAGGCAAGGCTGTCTACATCTTACCCTTCTCAAACCCTACCTTAGCTTTGCTATTTGTGGGATCTACTGAGTATGATGATGATGATGATGACGACGACGACGACGACGATGGCGATGATGAAGGATCAAGACGACTTTAGTGATAACTAAATTCGCTTATCATCACTAAAGTCGCTTGAACTATATCATCACTAAATTCGCTTATCATCACTAAAGTCGCTTGAACTATGTCATGTTAATGCGTACTTGAAATGGTGTACCTGAATACAACCCATATAATTCAAATCAAAGACCTTAACCCTAAGCTAGACATACCTAAAATCATGTAACCTGAACACAACCTATGTAATCTATTTATCTAAACGAGTTACAAACATGTTGACGGCTTGTAAATGAGATACAATTAAGTTGTAATTGGGTTGAGGAGTGACAATAAATGGGTTAGACGAGCACTAAACAGGTTGGCAGGTTTACCTTATAAAATATATCTGCTATTCTAATTTTAAACTAGTTAACCGGTCGACATGTTTAGTTAAATAGGTTAACACGCCGCCTAGTTTGTTAACCTATTATCTAACATGTCTAGCCTACATATTTGCCAAATGCGTCTTTGCTAATTTACCTGGCCGGTTTTAGCAAGTTTTCCCTTGTAAACTCTCCCGAATCCACCTTCGCCGATGAGGGAATCTTGCCGGAAGTTCTTTGTAACGGCAGCTAGTTCCCGGAAAGTAAAAGTCTGAGCTGCAATTTTGTCGCCGGTGGCTGTTTTTATGGCAGCAGGATTATTGCCACTTTCTTTGCTTCTTCTATTTGGTGTAACAGCTTTATGATTCTTGTTTTCTACACAAAAAATGTTGGATTATATTTACAGTTAACGGTTCCAAAGGATTAATGTGGGTTGACATGTATTTTCTAGTACAGTTATAAATGTTGAATGTAAAAGGTTGCCATATTTACATAAATATTTTCATGTGACAGAACACATGTCATTATTTTGAAATTTTAAATATTTTTTATAGTTAATTTTTATAGTTATATTTATTACTATATTAATTAATTGTTAAATGGTTTTAAAAAGGATGGAGGACCAACCCTGATCCCGCTCTAAAAATTTACTATTTGTTTTCCAACCATTTGATGTTTTTTTTTTCTTTCAAAATCATGTTTTCTCTTATAAAAACACATTCATTGTTGAATGTGTTACTCTGATTACTTATGTTTTTGTAGAAATTATAATTAAGTAATCTCTCATACATATTACACGATCACAAACATCCCTATGAGCGAAGGTTTGAAGGGGCCAGGGGGCCCCTGACCCCCTGTTATGTTGTATGGAATTGTTTATATGAGGGTTTTAGTTTTAAACATAAATTAGTGATATATAGATAAATTTGATGGTGTACAAATCATCTCCGGCGGGTGATGATCATGATAAAAAAGAAGGGACGAACATCAAAGTTTGATGATTAATATGATACCACTGAGAATTTAAAAAGAAGAGTGAATGTACGATAAATCATATGTTTTTTTTCTATACGACTAACTAACAAACAAAATAATACTTACCAGCGGGAGGTGGTTCACGATGTACAATTGGGCTTTTCGCTATTCGACTTGCATGTCTCCTTGATCTTCTCTTTCCTTTTGATGAAAAACACGAAAAACTACTCATTTTTCGGTCAAGTTAGATGTTTGAAGATTCTTAACAACACATTATGATATCAAGATTTCTCAATCCTTCCTTCCATCCATTCCCATTATCTCAATGAAAAAAAAAAAAAATGCAAACTCTAACATCAATTTGTTAAAAAAACCATACAATAAAACCATAGATTTTATAATTTTTACATCAATTTGTTAAAAAAAACATACAATAAAACCATAGATTTTATAATTTTTTAAGCAAAAGGAATGGATCATCAAATCTTTCAAATAGATAAAGAAATGGGATGAACAAACATGGAAAGAGAGAAGATCCCAGAGGATGTGGAGAGAAAGCGAAGGAGATTTTGAAGGGGAAGAAGGAAACGTGGGAACCATTTGGCATGTATTTTTTAGTCATTTTTTACAACTTTTAAGTCAATGAGGAATAAAAAAAATCTAAAGATTTCACATTTTTGGGTGGCATTTTTTTTGTTTATAGAAATATTTGTTAGTAAATGATGAGTTGGATAGCCGGCTAAAACGTGTATTTTACAGTAGAAGTTAGGTGTATCAAGAAATATTTTCTTATTTATTTATAAAATATTTTATAACCATGTCAATATGTTTTTGAAGACAATTTATAAGAAGGCGATTGCCTTGCCTTCTTATAAATTGTCTTCAAAAACATATTGACATGGTTATAAAATATTTTATAAATTATAATATTTTTTTTTTCTTGTAGGTACGCATAGAAATAATGAAGCCATGTTGTGTTTTATTCGATATTTTCATAACCGGATCGGTTAGCTAACTAGACGTCTTACTGGTTCACTGGTCGAACCGATTGGGTTGGATTTAAGAAATTGGATGACAAATAAAACATATTAGTTTAGTATTAAAATTCTCTAATTTTAATATACTCAACTATTTATTTTTATTACATTTCTCACCTAATTGACATAATAATCGTATTATTAGACTATTATTATATAAATAGCCTTTAAAAAATTATTAGACTATTATTATATAAATAGCCTTTAAAAACCTATATTGGGGTTTTAAAGGTCAATCTTACAATTTATAGGGCTTAATGCAAAAGCCCAATAGTCATTGTTTTTTTACTGGTATAAAGTTCAAGATGTGTCCTCTTTAGGGCCTAAACCGTGTTCCATTTACAATTTCTTTCTTTTTTCAAAGTAAATTTCTTTAGTGGTGTACAAATGCAAGTTTGGGACCAATCTGAATCAGATTTTTTCATTATGGGCTAAACCTGGTTTTACTAGGTGAAACCTCCGACCCCATCCTAGTCGGTTTGGGTTGGGCTAAAACTGGTTTAGCCTAAATTACATCCAAAAAAGGTTTCTGTTTTTTTTAAATTAAACCACTTAAATTAAAACAAATACAGATAACTAAAAACACTTCATTATTATCACTTAAAAACTTCAAATAGTTAAAACACTTCATTGTCATCACTTATAAACTTCAAATAACTTAAAACACTTCACTATTATCACTTAAAAACTTTTAAACATACAAATACTTAAAATCATATTTAGTAATACTTGAAAACTTGGATAAATATTACAAAACTAATTAAAACTAGCGTCAACTATAAGCTTCCAAATGTCTATCTTAACAAAACAACCTTTCATTAACTCGTGCATATTCGACATATGATTCTTCAACAACATCCTCATTGTTTTGATCGTATGTAAAATCTTTCAAGCACTGAAGATATCCTCATCATCTTTGAAAATATTTGATCCTTTGTACGCCCGCTTGTGAAACACATTTCCTCGTCAATTCTATCCTTAATGCGATCCCAAAAAATATTACCAAATCTATCTCTTTTACCCTCCTCTTACGTCTAAGGTCCCAACATCGTAATGTGTCAGCCTATCTGTCTATATATATGGTTTACTACAAAAAGAATATTTTTATCTAGCTGAAAATGTATTTTAGCACACTTGGTGATGTGTAGTCCCTATGTATTTGTTCGATCTAGACATGTACTTTAAACCAATATAGTTGTATTATGTAACCTACACTTATCTTCAACACCAAATTGTTTTGTTATAACCTAATGTGACATAGTGGATCCTAAAACAACTCTGAAGAAACAATGATCCAAATTGACCGGAGTCAATCAGATCTGGAGTTTTGTCTCTGCATAAAAGAGCTTAATCTTCTCGTCAATTTGCTGATTGGTTGGGGGTTACTTCACCGGAGAACATTACAAAACAGAAAGCCGTTAGACTCGCCACGGGGAGAATGGGGGTTCTCTTCGTGACCACCCTCCAGTGTGAGAATAAGTACAGTGATCTCAAAGGAAAAAGATAAAGTAGTAGGGTGAAAGTTAGTTGTGAGATCATACCTGAAATATCCTATTTATAACCAAAGTTTGGCGGGAAAATGTATAACGGAGATAGTAACGGAGGGCACTTTTCCGTTGGCAGTTATCTTTCTTTTCCGTCAACCATTACCTTCACAACCATGCACACAGATCGTGGATCTGATCGATGATTGGGGAGATACCACGTGGAAAGTGGTTTCGTGTAAATCTTCCTTTAAGTTGTTGCCATTATCATGATTTTAGATGAGTGCCTAGGATTGTGCCACGTCATATTCGGTTACAACCGAATGAAGCCATGCACGGTGAGCACTTAAGGCCTTTTAGAAGATCTACAGCTGTAAACCGTTATGCCCTTGCCACGTGTTCATTCTGTTGTAACAGAAAAGATTCCTTTGTTCCTCTTGATTTCAGGCGCGCAGAGATGTTTTAAGACTTCATCTTCAAGCTTAGTTGTTCCCTCGCGCGGGCCCGTGCAAGGGTGTTAGTAGAACATTTGTCTTTCATTTCTCCGGCGCATGGTCATTGAAAACTGCTTTCTCCAAATCTTGTTTAAAAACCGCTGCGCAGCCGCGCAGGGTCTTATTCAAGATGATCTTGGATTAAGGTTCTGGTATGGTCCTATGCGCTTGCGCAGGGTTTTTGGGACCATACCCCTTCAAGTCCCCCTAGTCCAGTGTTGCTCATATACGCTGATGGTAAGTAGGTGGAGCATTGGACTATGAAGATGAAGTGGGTGCTTTTTGCTTTTGAGAAGTAATATTGTTCGGCGCTGAAGAAACTTTTGTAGAAGATACTTTTTGTATCTTGAGCTTTCATGATTTCAAATTTTGAAAAACTTGATTCATGGCATGGAAGTTGGTAAAAAGCACTGTTCCGACGTTGACATGTGACAGTTTGTGGCAGGCTGTCACGTCAGATGTCAAACATTAAATGGGCGTCGTCACACGTGGTTTGCACGCGCGCGTGAAGCTCTCTTTTATTTCCCACTCGCCCTTATAGCCTCGATATCCGTGTTTTTTTCCTGAATAAGGGGGGTTTACGGTTCTCGATGGCATTAATGACAATGGGTATATAAGCCCTTTGAGTGGCTTCTCTTCTTATCACTTCTCTTCGAATCCTTTTGTCTTCTCCATTTTTTCTTTAAAGGGAAACCTGCAATTGTGCTTTTTATCCTATATGTCTACTGGAGATCATCCAGACAATTCTGCAGAGGAGATGTCTGCTTCTTTACCACCATTGAAATGGTCGAGAGAGATTTTCGATGGTCTCGTTAAAAATTTTAAGTTCCTTTAGAGTTGGGGTGTTATTTACCCAGAAGAGGGGCAGATGGCGGCTCAAGCTCCGGCCTGTTATATAAGTCTGTTTTGGGATTATTTCACCGAGGGTAACTTCCGGTTACTAGTAACAAGATTTGTCCTCGACATTCTTTATTACTATAAATTTCACATTTCTCAGTTAAATCCCATGGGGATGGTTCGGATTCGACATTTTGAATTTCTATGCCGATCGATGCATATCGAACCTACTGTCGATCGTTTTCGAGTTTTCTACCAACTCCATTGCGCTCAAGGTTTTTACTCGTTTGCTCAACGTCCATCAGCCAAAAATATTTTGCTTTCCCCTCCAAAGTCTTTTCATGAATGGAAACCTAAGTTCTTTTACATCAAGGCCGAGGTGATTCCGATGAAGATGACTTTCCGAGGGGCGGAGGATATTGAGGTGGAGACCCTTAAAACTCCAGATACGGAGATATGGTACCAGGATATGAAAGATGTGCCTTCTATTGAAATGCCTGAGAGGGCTTTGGTTGCTGCTGGTATGAGTCTGCACTGGAAAGCGGATCGACATAACAAACCAGTGTATGTGGAAGATGACAAGAGTAAGTCATCAGATCTTTTATTTCCTTATGTGAAATTGTTTTTTTGTTAATTTGTCCTTTGCAGTTATTGCTTTGTACGTTGTGGTGTACAAGAGAGAGCATGGAAAAATGACAACTATCCAGAAAGGTGTTAATGAGGAGCCATGGTATCATCAAATAGTGAGGAACTTTACGTTTCCCAAGGATGCTGATTTGAGTTCACACCCTTCTACTGATGTTGGTATGTTCCTCTTTTACATCCTTTAGATAATATTGCAATATTACTCTTTGCTAATGCTGCGCTTTGGGTAATATTGCAATATTTCTCTTGAATAGGTGAGTTGACGAATCTAGGCGTAGGCCCGGAATCGAAGAAGAAGAAACGTGCGCCGGCTACCAATACTGCGCCCAAGAAGTTTGACACACTGAAGGAGGACGTTCCTAAAGAAGAGAAGAAAAAAG
Organism: Helianthus tuberosus; assembly: GCA_030545235.1. Taxonomy (NCBI): domain Eukaryota; kingdom Viridiplantae; phylum Streptophyta; class Magnoliopsida; order Asterales; family Asteraceae; genus Helianthus; species Helianthus tuberosus. The sequence goes on from CM060351.1 coordinate 181,704,450, forward strand.
GCACGCGCCTTGTTTCTGATCCTTGGTGTGATTACGTAGTGGTGTTTGATACATTAGAAGGTCTTGCGCCTGTAGCTGTGAGGAAGCCAAAACAGGAGCCTCGAGACACCTCAGACATTCCGGTACCAAATCCTGATGATCCCATTGATTTGGACTCGAGTCCTGAGCCCCTGCTTAGGACTAAGGCGGTGAAGAGGAAACAGCCGGAAGGTGGGGTTGCGGCGCAGCCTGTGAAGAAGATCGGTAGAAAGAAGATTGGTAAAAAAGACAATCTTGATACTTTTTTTTCCAAGTTCTCTCCTGGTAAGTGTCTTCTTTGGGTTTCCGCCTTTATCATTCTGTAAAGTAACTTTGTTAACTTCCTTTGCAGAAAAACCTATCCCACATGCTTATCAAGAGTCATCATCTGTTTTTAATGATGACTTTCCGCCATCACCACCCCGCGCCTCTATCAAGGAAGAGTTGGAGAGTACCCAGAGTGTGGAGGCGGGGGTGGAGAAGGCTGTGGAAGTGGAGAAAACTGTTGAAGTTGAGTTGGAAGCGGAGAAGGTGGTAGAGGCAGAGACGATTGATGTTGGTGCTGCAAAGCCCAAGTCTCCCGAAGTTGTGACGCATGGTCCAGAAAGGGGAAAATCCATCATTGAAGAAGAGGTTCCTGTGATAACCGTTCCTTCTTCTGCGACCACTTCCGCTCCTCCCAGAGATAATGTTGAAGAAAACCCAGTTCGGGTGGATCAGGGCTTTGTGGTGCATGATGAGAAAGATTCTCCCATCCGCTCGGATGAAACTCCGGGGGATTATTATTATCGTACTTATTCAGAGAAGAGAGCTTCCGAAATTCATGCGCCTGTGTGGAAACTGAAGCAAGGCGATACCTTTTCAGATTGGCAAGTATGGCGTGACTGGTTACAGGGTATTTTCCCACCCGCTGAAGTTAAATTCCAAGTGGAACGATCTCATGATCATACTTATCGTTCATATCTGGAAGAAACTGCCAGTTCAACTTCCACCACTTATAGAATAGTGTGTGAATGGTGCAGCATGCATAGGGAGTGGGACGCTTTTGAAGTGTCCAAAAAGGAAGTTGTTGAGGAAAAGGCGAAGGTTGCCGAATTGAGAGCGAAGCTTGATGCTGATCAAGAAAAGTTTGAAAGTGAGCAGAGGACAGAGGAGTGGTCAGCGATGAGGTGGAAAAATAAAGCTGAATCTGAAGTTGCTCTTCTCTTAGAAGAGCGAAAACGATGGAGGGAAATTTGTGACAAAGATAATAGTGAGAAGATGGTTCTTCGGAACAATATTAACAATCTCAAGGCGGAGATTGAAAGGTTAAAGAAAGAAAAAGCGAAGGCCGAAGCCGTTCGTTGTAACACCTCGAAAATTCGTGTTCAATGAAATAACGACACATGTCATGTAAGACAAAACGCGTTGTAAACCCGGATTTAATAAAGATGTTTTGGCCGGATTTAAAAGTGGCGTCATGTTAATTTTTACCTCTGAACGACCTCATTTATAAATCCCAATACCCAAGTATAAATATATCAAACATCTAATATATCTTAAATCCAGAAATTCGTTGACAATAAATGAATTCGAAGTGCATGATAGGTTCCTATGGAAATTTCTACGGTAAACCTTCTTGTTCGGCACTTTTGAAAAGGATCGAATCAAACATAACATAATGGTAGGGTATGTAACTGTTAAAGACCCATAATAGAGACCCCAAACTGACAAAATAATGTCCCAAAGTCGAGATAAGTGGTTGCCCTTTCGAAATACTGAAAGAACAAGAAATTTTGGTCCCTGATGAAGGCTTGCGCACCGCAAGCATGAAGCCTTACGGTGCGCAAGCAGTGCCCAGCGACAGGAAATGCTTCTGTTTGCTGTTTAAACGCTTGGAACTGATTTTAAAAGATTTTCCACATATTTCTTGGCCCCTAAACAACCCCTAAACATCTAGGACACCTGTGGGAATGTTATGGTCAGTGATAGACTTAGATGTCAACACTTTGTGGTGCCTTGATCACTATATAAAGCTCCAATGTGCAAACACTTTGATCATTCCTTCCTCAAACACTTCTGATCAATTGTGGAGCACAAGAGCACCTTCCAGGCCTTCCTAATCAACCATTAGACACTTGTAAGTTTGCTTAACCTTCTTAAATTGAGTTTAGCTTAGTTATTTAGCTAAAAGTCAAACCATCGTAATTACGGCTTGACTTCGAGATTAATTAATAATGGCTCAGTCAAATATCGAATTAAAAGTACCTCTAAGTAGGTAATTATGTGGGTAATAAACCCTTAAAAGGGTTCCCCCTGATTCCCACTCTAACTAGGTCAAATGTCGGGTCAAACTTACTAATAAAAAGTCAACAGAATGTTTAAATTAAAAATTTATGCATGATTAGCAATGTAGAACACATATAACCTGTATGATCATTAATATAACTTGGTAATTAGTGTAAGAACATGTCTAAACATGTTCAACCCGACAATTTCCTGTTTAGACCCGATTCGGAACCGAAAGTCGCATAGTTTGACTTATACTTTGACTTTCAGTTCTGACCCGTTTTGGTATGTTTTAGAAATACCTTAGAGCTTCATTTGGACCAGGTTGCATGCTAGTTTAACCCTCTGTGATTATACACCATGGTTCATTAGTTAACCGATTAATACGCATGATTCCGTTAATTGCTCATATGTTGACCATTATGCCCTTATTACCTTAAAACGTGATTTTTGGAAATGTAAAAGAGTAGAAACTTTAATTACTAATATATAAACTTGTATGCAAAGTTTGACATCAGTTTGAGGTGTAGATTAAGAGTTATGCTCGTTAGCGTAAAATGAAAGCCTTATGTTAATTAAACGGCGTAATTAGCGTATAGCCTAGTTAAGCCTACTTTTTGATATCAAAATTATTACCCACTGATGTAATATATTATTTTGGGATTTTTGAAGATTTTTAATTAATTTTAGGCTGAGCATAACTTATAGTCGTAGGCTTAATCCGGTAATTGTCGGTTTTGCCCTTACGGGCCATAAAATGAGTTTTACACATCTAATCGACTCCAAACCTTTTGCTACTGATCTTAAATGATAAATAAATTATTTTAAGCCTTCTGGAATAATAAAAATATCAGATTTCTATATAGAACCCGGAAACGGCTTCTAATCGCCTAATTAAGCGTTTTTAACGCATAGTATGTACTAAAACCCTTTTAAACATACCAAGGGTGATACCTACTGATATTTGAGGAAAATTATAATATTTTAACAGTAAGCAAAGGTTGTTAAACTCATACTTCAGTTTCGAGCTTTTCGGCTTATGTGAAATTACCAAAATACCCCTACGGGGCATAGTTTGGTTATAATTGATAAATTTCACATATATACTTTACCCTACTGTTATAACATGGTAAAATAAGTATTTTTGCTGATTATATCAGACCTGTAACTCAGGTAAATACTTAAACTATTTTATAACCTTTTAAATGACCAAACTACCCCTACGAGGCATAGTTTGTGTTTAAATTCGTTTCGGGCATAATAAAAGACATCTTACTGATGTCACAACATATATGAAGCATATTAACTTAGGAAACCTGTAAATGGCTCATATGAATACCCGTTACGCTTATTACGCGTTCGGTTCGGTTTATGTAACTAGTTTACATAAACTAGCCTAAACGGGTCAAACCTTATCGGTTTATCTCAAAATCCAGAATGTGTATGAAATACACATATTAAACAAGTCTCTGAACTTGTCGGGTCTAAATCACATTCTACCCGGTCTTCGCTTAATCGTGCCTACGAACCGTGTCTTTGAAACTAACCGGTCTAAGCTTAAGCTTAACTAAAGACCCGTTAGGATTCTAATAGGTTATTATAAACCTTCGTTCCAGATTAGGAGTACCAGTAAAAGCTACGTGCATTTGCTTATTGTGATTTATACATTGCTCAGGTAAATACTCTTAACTTATTTTCCCTATACGGGCTTGGGTTACGGTATATAGGATACCGCTTGATCGGGCATCAAATCTTCCATCGTTGGGTGGTTAATTGAATAATTTGATCGGCTCGTTTAAACAGTCTTGTTACTTAAAGCCTTTGGGGGGTTAATGACCATGTCCCGGATATCCTTGGCATCATTTTACGAAATGGCCACGACTTAAGCGCGGGGTGTAGGCGTACACCCGTCAGTGCATAAAAGAATAATGTGGTGTGTCTATTGATCTTTAACCCGGACAAGATCCGGGCTACTGAACGCACAAGGAACATGTAATTCGTTCACAAGATTATATATTTAAATAATTCTCCCAAGTTATAAAATGTTTATGCCACGTGCATCCAAATCAATTTTCAATCATTTTCTAAAATGAGTCAGTTGATTGTATTTACCAGTGTAAACTGACGTATTTTCCCAAAAAGATTAAATGCAGGTACTAAGCGTAATTGGCTGGGATTTCTCCTTAGCATCACTAGAAGTCTCGCAAGCTTAAGATGCCTAAAGTCTGTTGAACTATTGTCTCCATTTTGTTTTCGATCCTTCTGTGGATAAACTTCCGAATATCGTGACATTTGATATTACAATATTAAATTCGGTTGATATTATATCTTTTAAATTGCTTCCGCTGTGCATATTAAATATTGAGTTGTTTGACTATTATGTTGCCAACCACGTCACGATAATCCCCCACCGGGCCCACCGGTGACACGTGGAAATCGGGGTGTGACATTCGTGATGAGGCTCGTTTACGCAGGGAAATGAGTGAACAGAGAGAGGTACAAACTTGTGCCACCCTTGCCCTTAGAAATAAGGAGATAGAAGAACTTACTTCTTTATTGACTGATCAGGAACAAACCAAGGCGGAGCTTGAGTCTGCCAAAAAAGACTTACAACTTGAGAGAGTTGAGAAAGCTGAAGCTGCGCGCCGTCTTACCGAGACTGAAGAGAAGTTGGAAAGTTCTGAGACTGCGCGTGGCGAAGAGCTTGGTTGTACCCCTGAAGAATGATATGTTGTGGATGCAACATCATGGGATTATCAATGTAAGTGCATCAATCTTTTGAAATATGTTGAATGTGTGTGTATTAACTTGTTGCGATTTCTGCCCGCGCAGATTGCAAATTCGATCTTGAACTCCATTGACTTAGATCAGACTATTGCCAACTTGATGGTAACCGCGCGCAATGATGGATATACTCAAGGGTATGTAGAATGTACCCAGCATGTTACCGATGCGCTAAGGGTCAACTAGGATAACAGCAGATCTGCCACGCGTGGAGTTGATACTGGTGCTGCCCATGTTGCTGCTAAAGCAGAATATGACAACTTACGCATTCCAGTGTTGGATCTGGTGACCACAGCGTTGCAGTCTGAAGATTTTGTTGTTCACCTGAAGGAATTTTTCCCAAATGAAGCGGATGCTTCTGATGATGAAGATTTAGAATAGGTTGTCTTGTACTTGATAGTTGTTTGTTTTGGACACGCTTGGGATGTGGATCCCGTTTTTTGTAATGTTTAGTTAATGCGTTATTGCGCAAGTAACTTTGTTAATGCGTTGCTGCGCAAGTAACTTTTGTGAATGCATGTTATGTTTTAGTTACAATGTTTGCATGGGTACAATTGCTTTGTTTAGGTAAGACAAATAAAGATGGTATAAAGCTCATGTGTGAACGTAGGGCTGGACCTTGCGCAGTACCTGTGACCGCGGACCGTTCATGAGACTTGCCTTAGATTACCATAGTGTTTTTGTGCTTACCAAAAGAAATTGCATGCATTTGTAATAAAGCATAAAAGCGTAATGCCACAGACTTTGTATTGATTTGGATAAGGCGCAGAGGCCATGTAGTACAAAGCTGCTATTAGGATAAATAAAAACTTAAGTTACTGCGCATGTAAATAGTCCTTGTGCCATAAGTTGGCAAGTTGAGGAACCTGCTAAATATAAGGGAACCATGATTACACCCGCGATGTATTGCCCTGGACCCTTAGGTTTTCTTAGCTTTTTTGTTGCTTGGCCCTTCATCTCCACGGGTGATCTGTTTGATTTCTTTGTGCACGTTCTGAACTAGGTGGGTAAGCTCTCCGCTCTTGAGTGCTTTCTCTATTTCTGTGCGCAGACTGATACAATTGTCCGTGGTGTGGCCATTATCTTTGTGATACTCGCAGTAGAGGTTCGGATCTTGTCCCCTCTTGTTTTTCATCTGCGGTGGAGTTTTGAACTGGTAATTTTCGGTGCTAAGCACCTCTGCAGGTGTCTTAGTGAGAGGCGTCCATTGTCTTTTGGTGTTCTTACTTGGTTTCCTTTTGAGCTGTGATTTGTTGATTGTTGCGCGGGCATCCTCTGAGGAGTATGCGCTTGAGGTTGAGTCTTTCCAGCTATTCTTTAACTTCCGACCACTGCTTCCACTCATGTCTTGAGGGCGATTCTGGGGCAGTGGTGGTCTGTTGGAGCTTAAATTGTGCTCAGTTTGAGCATAGACCTTGGCTGCTGCCATTAACTTCTCCCAACTCTTCGGCAATTCTTCAGTTCCCAACAACACCTTGATCATATCGTCGCATCTCACCGCGTATTTGAACTGTGCGCGGATTAAGTGTTCGTGCACATCACCAATCTCCAACACTACCTTGTTATACCTCGTGATGAAATCTTCCAAACTTTCATCGTCCCTTTGCCAGATGTTCATGACATCCGCGGAGTCTCGAATAGATCGGCGTTGCCGACTGAAATGAACCTGAAATTTCTCCTTAAGGTTAACCCATGATGTTAACTTCCCTGTTGGTAGGTTGCCAAACCAAAGGCGCGCGACGCCTGTAAGGGTTTGGACAAACAAGTGGCACCACATAGGTAGTGTCCATCCGCCGACCAGTCCCGCGCTGGTGAACACGCGCAGGTGATCATTAGGATCTGACAATCCATTGAATTTTCCTACATTTGAGGGTAATTTTGCCCGCTCAAGGGGAGCCAGTGCGATCTCCCTAATAAACTTGGAATTCTCAGCAGCTTCCGCCGGTCGATAAATCAGATTGTAATCATGCTCCGCTTCTGGGTTATAAACCGCACAGAATTTCAGGCTGTACTCCTGGGGTGACTGGGTCATTCACATGATTAACGTTGTTCTAAATATCGTTATCATCAGACGCTTCTTCCACAATTCCCTCGACACGGGAAATCATGTGCAAAATTGCTTCTGTTCTATGGTCGAGGGCCTGGTGGATGATTTGACGGACCTTCTGCCATTGAAAACATAAGAGAGGAAATGAATCGATCGATAAGATGAAAAATGAAAGTAGAAAAATCGGTGGGCGCCAATGAAGAAACAGTGATCTAAATTAACCGGAGTCAATCAGATCTGGCGTTTTGTCTCTGGATAAAAGAGGTTAATCTTCTAGTCAATTCGCTGATTGGTTGGGGGTTACTTCACCGGAGAACACTGCAAAACAGAAAGCCATTAGACTCGCCACGGGGAGAATGGGGGTTCTCTCTGTGACCACCCTCTGGCGTGAGAATAAGTACAGTGATCTTAAAGGAAAAAAGATGAAGTAGTAGGGGTGAGAGTAAGTGAAAGTTAGTTGTGAGATCATACCTGAAATATCCTATTTATAACCAGAGTTTGGCGGGAGAATGTATAACGAAGATGGTAACAGAGGGCACTTTTCCGTTGGCAGTTATCTTTCTTTTCCGTCAACCGTTACCTTCACATCCATGCACATGGATCGTGGATCTGATCGACGATTGGGGAGATGCCACGTGGAAAGTGGTTTCGTGTAAATCTTCCTTTAAGTTGTAGCCATCATCATGATTTTCGATGAGTGCCTAGGATTGTGCCACGTCATATTTGGTTACAACCAAATGAAGCCATGCACGGTGAGCACTTAAGGCCTTCTAGAAGATCTACAACTGTAAACCGTTATGCCCTTGCCATGTGTTCATTCTGTTGTAACACAAAAGATTCCTTTGTTCGTCTTGATTTCAGGCGCGCGGAGATGTTTTAAGACTTCATCTTCAAGCTTAGTTGTTCCCTCGCGCGGGCCCGCACAAGGGTGTTAGTAGAACATTTGTCTTTCATTTCTCCGGCGCATGGTCATCGAAAACTACTTTCTCCAAATCTTGTTTAAAAACCGTCGCGCGGCCGCGCAGGGTCTTATTCAAGATGATATTGGAATAAGGTTATGGTATGGTCCTACGCGCTTGCGCTGGGTTTTTGGGATCATACCCCTTCAAACTCAATAGTATATAACAAGGACCATGAAGTATCGATCATCATACATGGGTCTTTAACACCAAAAAGACTAGCTAACGTGACTATGTGTAACCTAAAATAACTTAATAAGACATGGCCCGACCTATTAGCGTATCAATCATCATACAAAAGTCTTTAACATCAAAATGACTTCTAACCTAATGCGACTCTATCTAATCTTAAACAACTAATCAACACATAACATAGCCAATTGGTGTATTGATCATCTTACATGGGCTTTTACACAAAAATGATTTGTTATGGCCCAATGTGACTTTATGTAAACATAAAACAATTCACTAGCATATGTCAACACCTATTAAGGTTCATAAGTGTACTAACCATCATGCTTAGGTATTTAACACCAAAATGACTTGTTATGACCTAATGTGACTCCTGATAAAGTTTGTGTCTATACATGCATTTGAGTTTCGAATGGCCTACTTTGATATGATTTATGTTTGGCAGGTCTAACAGAGTTTGAGTTGCTATTCGGGAGCTTTACGAGCATTGGGATGCGATTGGGACCATCCGGATATGCGAAACGAAGAATACCAGAGCCAAACATAGATGTTGCGTCAGGGACAGCCTAATGACACGTCGTGTCATCCAGAAATGGTCGTAGACAGAAACCCAACACGTCGGATCAGAGGGCCGAGTCGCCTACACGAGGTTTGCGCGTCTCCTACGCAGCCTCTAAAGTTGCAGGGCTGAATTTTGGTTTTTGACCTTGTTTAACCGAAAATTGAAGGGGATATTATGAGTTACGGGTTTTGAAACACAATATCATTATCTTGGAGCCAAAAACACAAAACCTCTCGTTTTTCATCCATCCAACCCTAAAATCCTAATCCACTACCATTCCAATCCATCATCATCCTCACCTCTCCAACCATTCCACAATCATTCTCTAAAATCTAACCCTAACCTTCATCATTATTCCAAGGATCAAGATCATGGCTCGGTGTTCATGTTCATCATCCGGTGTTCAAGATTCCTCGATCATGAGCGACTAGTCTCCCTGAGTTTCACTTCGGTGTAGATATTTGTAAGATTTATAGGGTTTCAAACATTGTGCTTAATTTGATTTGGGACTAGTTGATTGTTATATTTGAAACTTTTGATAATTGTCTTGCATTTGTATTGAATTCGTAAATTGTCGAGTGAATATTAAATTTGACGTTGCGAAATGTTAAATTTGTCTTAGGTTAGAATTTACATGTTCTTGGTAACAAAATGCATTACAGTCTGTTCTAGAAATGTTAATAGCTCTTGGCACCTAAGTCACGTGACACTAAATTCGTTAATCATCAAACGCAACTAAATCAAGTTAAAACGTGTAGGAACCCTAGCACTTGCATTTATCGAACTGGGTGTAAACCTTGTTGCCATTATTGTTTACAATCAAGAAAGCGATTTTTTCAATAGTTCGAGTAATTTGTTTTCATAATTATTAGTCAATTTTTCGGTCCAATCCGACACCTTTTACTAAACAAACATACAAGATTACAACGTAGGAAGCTTTATAAAGTGTTACAATTTCATAATCAATCAAATTTGACACACCACAGACTCTTCGTGGTTCGACCCCTGACTACCTAAAGCTATTAGTTAAGGTAATTTGGGTTTATAAATATTATCTTTGACCGGGGCGCGACACTCCAATAAGCTCCGTGTAACATCAAACAACAACCAGATACATGATAAGGGTCATTAGTGTACATTAAACTTACACATCTTTAACACAAAATTAACTTGTAATGACCTAATATGAATTAAACTTACACATCTTTAACACAAAATTTACTTGTTATTGGCCTAATGTGATTTTATGTAACCTGAACCACCTTATTTACATAAGACCCAACCGATTAACATCCAATGTGATTTGTTACCATTGTTAGTTATTGCTAATCCATTGGTAATCATTGATGAATTGCTAAGGGAAATGCGACATAAAATTAGTTCGTAAATTATCGGTAATTTTAGGTCAAATCAATTTCGTTAGTTGTTTAAAATCACCCCCTTGATTGAGCTATCACTCATCTCTTTCACCGACTTTTGACCACCACTCGAACCCCATCCTTCGCATCATCTCCGGTTAGCATAAGACAATCATTTGTCCCCACCTCATTTCCATTTCATTACACCACCCTCACACCACTCCAACTTTCTTTAGCAGTGCACCGTAACCAATGTAGACCCCCCACCCACCACCACCACCACCACACCCCATTGTGATGACACCACCACCATCACCATCATGTTGAATTTATATACAACATTGATTGGATTGGTTGACATAACCACCATCATGTTAAATCTATTAACTAACATTAAGTTAGATTGAATATTTGGAGATTGTGCATTTGGTTAGATTGCTAATGGGTATGTACAATTCAATAGGTTACGTAACTTGAACTTGGGACTTGTATTAGTAATTTTCTTGAACTGACCATTATTGACTTTGTAGGATTAAATATATTATCATCATAATATTTAATCTGGTAGCCATTATAATTATTTACATTATATATATCAAAATATATGACAACCTATTAAATAATTAGTTGGTAATTGTTAATGGACCATATTGTAACAACTCTCATCAAAAGTCATATTTATTAAATTAATTAGTCCAATAGGAAACCCTAATTGAGACACCCAAGTGATTCTGAACAAACCCTAAAATTTTCAGAATTTTCAGAATCAGGATTAGGGCCCCTAAAACTCAAGGGGGGTTAAACCCTATTGACGATTATCCACTTAAAACGTTGGCAGAAAGGAATTTTCGAAAATTGTCAACTCAGCAAGGCTAGTCCCAACCGTGGCAACCCTAGGCCTAAAAGTAGGTCTCACGCGGGCCGCGTAAGGATAGCTTAAATCTTACGCGGGCCGCGTAAGAGTCAAATTTTACCTATAAATAGAGGACAGTGGGACTTGAATTCTGGAAGAAAAACGACGTAAAAATTCACTATACACACTGAGTAACGTTTGAATTACTACACAAACACACACGAGTTCCGAATCGCTGCCGCAAAACAGGGTAATAACTCGATCTCTGCTACGATTCATTTTCCGACGATCAATATATCCAATGGATGTTTAAGTGCCGCCCACATTAGGGTTATACTTTGTCATTCGTCGTTAAATCGATGGATGTTTAAGTATTGCACTTTGTCGTTCGTTGTGAGAATTTGATCTCGTGAGTTATCGTAATTGCTGTATTGGTTACTAACCCAGTTTTGTGTGCATTATTATTTAAATTAGGTTAACAAGGCTAATCCATAGAGTAAACTCTATCCGTGTTAAATCAACAATGTGAGTCATTCTCTTTTTATCAAATTACTTTACAAAAGTATGTTTATTTTCAAAAGGTTATAATTACAGGGATTAAGTCTATGTAATCTGAAATTACTGCCAGTATGTGGGGGGATGTGCACATAGCTACTAATTATTTATCACTTGTGGGTGAACGGACCCAGCAAGTGATATGTCCACAGTCACAAGTCCGGTTAAGTGACAACTGGATCACTTAATTCAAAAGATAGAAACATTGTAATCGCTCTTAATACTGTAAATTATAACAAACAGGTTGTTTTAGTAAATAGAATGATTCACTCAGTATTTCCCGCTGACAAAACCTTTTTCAAACATGTTTCAGGTGATCTGTTGTAATTCAGGAAAAGTGCTGTGGAGCATTTCAAGCTTAAGAAAGTGGCTTATTATAAAATAAAGAAATATGTTTTGTAAAAATAAGATTTCTCCGTGAAATCATAATATTGTAAATTACCGGGGTTTTATCCCGAATTGTGAAATAAAATAATCGGGAAAATTTTAGCTTTAAAACGATTCTGATGATAAACTTCCGCTGTTAAACTCAATTAAAATAAATACCACGGGATTTCTGTCCCGCGGCTCCTGAAACGGGTAAAACCGGGACGGGGGCCGTGACAGAAATAAGGTGGTATCAGAGCCACTGAGTTAAGCTAATTAAGTATTTAGAAATACTTAATTTTTCCTGATTACTATTATGTGATTATGTGTTTTATTAACTGATTATTTGTTAGTTACAGTATGGGTAAGCAAAAGCTGTCAAGCATCTATCTTAAATTAGATAGATCATCCAATGAGAAGGGTAGTACATCCCAAACCAAATCTTCAAAACTCCCTACAATTCCTGAAGAAGGAATATTTGTGCGAAAGGCAAATTATGAAGAACCACTTTCTCCGGATAAAAGAAATTTGATTATTAGGAAAAGTAAGGAGAAAATAAAGAAAATCCGGGAGAAGAAAGTTAAACAGGAAACCCAGAAATTAACCAGTAAAACACCCTGGGAGGACAAATTAGATGAGAAATGGGCAGATTTGTATATGCTAGCCACAGTAGCAGAAAATGCAAATCTCTAAATAGCTTAATTTAAGTTTTAGCACCTTATCCCCTACAAATTCAGAAACCTTATGCAGTAAATAAATAAAATTACAATAAACCTTAGTATGTTTTCCAGTTATCTTTGTAATAAATTAATTTGCAGTGTGCAATAAATTTTAAAAGTTATTTATAAAATTTATTGTAAGATTTTAACTTAGTATTTATTGCATTTTGCATATATGCCACATCAGCATGAGTGGGATATCTGAAGCTTTTCAGAACCTAAATCTTTACCCGGTGAATATAGAAGTGTATAAAGAATTTACTGGATACTTTCCCGATATAGAACAACCGGTAGAATTCAAGGCTCCACCTTTGAACAAGCCAAAACGAAAGAAAAAGAAGAATTACGTGTGGGGAAGTCGTATACGTAGGAAAAAGCCAGTTCCAAAACTTCCTAAAATAAACAATCCTTTGGAAAAAGGAAAAGAAATAGTAACCAAGGAGAGTTCTAAACAGCAGGAGATGGAAACTGAAGTTGAGAAAGATTCTAGGCAGTTTGAGGAATATTCCAAAGAAATACAAATGGAAGTTGGACAAAGTTCTAGACCAATGGAAATTGGAGAGAGCTCCAAACAAAACCAGGGAAGGACTTTTCAGGAGGAGATAGATTTTCTATTGGAAAACTGTGAGACGATTCAGCCTGTCCATACTAATATTTTTACCTATCCTATTGAAAATCCACTCCCTATGAATTTTGAACCGGCAATCCCAGAACCAATAGTCCACACCCAACCTTTTGAAATGGACGAATGGTGGACGAATGACTGGCAATTTCAAAATATTGTCAACGATCCTTATTCCTTTCATCCACAATTCGATCCAGAACCTCTACCCAATCCACCAATGAGTAACGAAAATATGGCTGAACTTCGCCATTTTGGTGAAGAGTTGATGGATGCGGGAAATAGAATCAGGGAGATAGGGGGACAAATTGCCTGGAAGTATGATGAAAGGGAGTTTCGTTTTTAGGACGACAAGTGACGAGAGATAGTAGGATGGTAAAACTGAGGTTGTGTAATAGTAATAGTAAAATCAGTACTTGTAAAATAAATAATAAAACGGTTGTATATAGAGGCCTGTATAATCTATAAACTAAATAAAATTTTAAATTTTGTTTGAATATTCGTTTTTGTGACTATGTGCAATTAATTATGACATTGGATTATTTCCTTTATACTAATTATTTATCTATAAATTAATTATCAGATGGCAAACGTTGGTAATGAACCAGTAAATGAAGAAAATCAATCTGAGCAAATTCAGGAAGAACAATTGTTAAATAGACAAGATATAGAGGACATTGTTGCACAAGGGATAGCCAACGCTATTCCAGCAATCGTTGCTGCCGTTCAGAAACCCGTTAAAACTAAATCGATCATTCCTAGTAAACGTAACCAAGGCGACAATTTTACTAACAGTATAAACGGAGGCGGAAATCATGTTAATAACAATAATGATCTGCAAAACCCAAATTTTAAGAAAATGAAAGCTGCAACACCTGGTTGCACTTACAAAGAATTTCTTGCCTGTAAACCAACGGAGTTTTCAGGTAATGAAGGGGCAATTGCAACATTACGTTGGTTAGAGAAAACTGAGGTAGTAATTGCTATAAGCAAATGTGTTGAGGAAGATCAAGTTATGTATGCTTCCAATCTTTTTAAAGAAGGGGCGTTAGAATGGTGGAACACAGTGTTACAAGCTAAAAGAAGGACTGTAGCTTATGCCATGAACTGGGAAGAATTTAAGATTCTTATAGAAAGAAAATTCTGTCCCGAGTATGAAAAAGATCAAATGGCAAACAAGTTCCTAAACCATCGAATGGTGAATGTGGATTGTCGTGGTTATACTTCGACATTCTTCGAATATGCTAGAGTGGTACCAACACTGGCTTCGCCAGAACCGGTACTTATTTCTCGCTACATTTGGGGATTAATTAGCGAAATCCGCAATATCGTTAAAGCTGCGAGACCTCGCACTATTGACGATGCTGTGGAATTAGCTAACACTCTAACTGATGAATTGGTACGCACAAGAGATGAAAACAGGAAGAAGGAACTAGCTCAGAAAATTACCCAAGGATTTCGTTCGGGTAATAACAACAGCTTTAAGAGAAGAGGAACAGGGCAATCTTCAACTTTGCCATTCTGTCAAATTTGCAAAAAGAAACATTTTGGAAAATGCAAGGTATATTGCAATTTTTGCAAAACTATAGGACATCATGAAGAAAATTGCAGAAAGAAATCCATAATTTGTTACAATTGTGGAGAAGCCGGACATTTCAAAACAGAATGTCCTAAATTGGTCAAACCAGCAGACAACAAAGCCAAGGCGACTGACGGAACTACTAAGAAAAATGCCAGGGCATTTCAGCTAACCACACAAGAAGCAGAACTCATCCCAGATGTGATAGCGGGTACGTTCTTAGTTCAGAACATTTACGCCAAAGTATTATTTGACTCTGGTGCAAACCAAAGTTTTATAAATACTTCATTCTGCCAAGCTCTTAAAATACCTTTAACCAATATTAGGCAGATTTTTACAGTAGAAACCGCAGATGGGAATTCAGTTAAAATAGATCAGGTCTTGCAAAAAGTAGAAATAGAACTTTCAGGTCATAAATTTTCTACAAATCTGTTACCTATGAAATTAGCTGAATTTGATGTTGTGTTAGGAATGGATTGGTTAATAGCCAACCATGCTAGAATCCTTTGTGATCAGAACTCTATAGAAATTCAAGCACCAAATGGAGAAATAATCATGATTACAGGAAATAAGCCACGTAAACCCATGAAATTCATATCAGTAATGAAAGTTGCTAGTTATGAACGAAAGCAAGGAATAGTATATATGATTTCAGTAATCATTAATACTAAGAACAAAGAACTTAAGGAAATCCCTGTAGTCTCAGAAATACTCAGATGTATTTTCGGAAGAACTTCCGGGATTACCACCGGATAGGGAAGTGGAGTTTAGGATTCATCTAATTCCTGGAACTACACCGATAGCTAAGGCACCTTATCGGTTAGCTCCTACTGAAATGTTAGAACCAAAGAAGCAATTAGATGAATTACTAAGTAAAGGATTCATACAACCTAGCTCATCCCCGTGGGGAGCTCCAGTGTTGTTTGTAAAGAAAAAGGATGGTTCGATGAGAATGTGTATCGATTATAGAGAATTAAATAAGGTTACAATTAAGAATCGATACCCATTACCTAGGATTGATGATCTGTTTGATCAACTTCAAGGGGCTAGATATTTTTCTAAGATCGACTTACGCTCTGGATATCATCAATTGAAGGTACAAGAAGAAGACATACCTAAAACTGCTTTCAGGACTAGGTATGGTCATTACGAGTTTACAGTCATGCCCTTTGGGTTAACGAATGCACCTGCAGCATTCATGGACATGATGAATAGGATCTGTAAACCGTATTTGGATAAATTTGTAATTGTCTTCATAGATGATATACTTATTTATTCCAAAAGTCAAACGGAACATTGTGAGCACTTGCATGCACTCTTAACTTTGTTAAGAAAAGAAAAGCTTTATGCCAAATTCTCGAAGTGTGAATTTTGGTTACAAGAAGTGCAATTCTTAGGACACATGGTGAATCATGAAGGTATTCATGTAGATTCTGCTAAGATAGAGGCAATTACCAATTGGAAGGTTCCGCAAACAGCAATGGAAATTAGA
Source organism: Helianthus tuberosus (assembly GCA_030545235.1). Classification (NCBI taxonomy): domain Eukaryota; kingdom Viridiplantae; phylum Streptophyta; class Magnoliopsida; order Asterales; family Asteraceae; genus Helianthus; species Helianthus tuberosus. The sequence goes on from CM060351.1 coordinate 181,720,824, forward strand.
AGTTTTATAGGTTTAGCTGGGTATTATAGACGGTTTATTAAGGATTTTTCCAAAATAGCCGTACCATTAACTAAGCTAACTTGTAAAGCCGTTAAGTTTGAATGGGGACCTAAACAGGAAGAAGCCTTTAGGATTTTGAAACAGAAATTAACGAATGCTCCAATATTAGCCTTACCAGAAGGAACTGAAGATTTTGAAGTATACTGTGATGCCTCAAAATTAGGATTAGGATGTGTACTTATGCAACGCAAGAAGGTAATTGCGTATGCATCAAGGCAATTGAAAAAGCACGAGGAAAATTATACGACTCATGACTTAGAATTAGGAGCTGTAATTCTTGCCCTTAAGATTTGGAGACATTATCTGTACGGAAGTAAGTTTACTGTCTATACAGATCATAAAAGTTTAAGATATATATTTGGGCAAAAAGAGTTAAACATGAGGCAAAGGAGATGGATGGAAATCCTAAGTGACTACGACTGTGATATTCAGTACCACGAAGGAAAGGTAAATGTAGTTGCGGATGCCTTAAGTCGTAAGTATCATGAGAAACAACGACGAGTTCGTGCTCTCAGATTAAATCTACAGTTAGATTTAATGGAACAATTGAAGCATTTTCAAGAAATATCAATAGAGGATGTTACTGAAGGAATGAAAGGACGAATAAAAGAATTAGAACAAGGAGCTGATGGAATTTGGAGATTCCACAAAAGCCGAATTTGGGTACCTAAGCAAGGAGAATTAAGAAATAAAATTCTAGAAGAAGCTCATAAATCTAGGTATACAATACACCCTGGAAACAATAAGATGTACCAAGATTTAAGAAAGAACTTCTGGTGGATAGGAATGAAAAAGGATATAGCACGATATGTTTCTAAATGTCTCACTTGTTCACAAGTTAAGGCAGAACATCAGAAACCTTCAGGTCTACTACAACAATTAGAAATGCCAGTATGGAAATGAGAACTTATAACAATGGATTTTGTTACTAAGTTACCCAAAACCAGAAAAGGTAATGATGCAATTTGGGTAATTGTGGATCGATTAACCAAATCTGCTCACTTTCTACCAATGAAAGAAACCTTTAGCATGGAAAGGCTGGCTAAATTGTATGTAGATGAAGTTGTATCCTTACATGGAGTTCCACTCTCCATTGTTTCGGATAGGGATAGTCGTTTTACTTCCCATTTCTGGAAAAGTTTCCAGCAAGCAATGGGAACTCGACTAAACCTAAGCACTGCATATCATCCACAAACAGACGGGCAAAGTGAAAGGACAATCAAAACTCTTGAAGACATGCTCCGAGCATGTGTGATAGATTTTGGTGGGAATTGGGATGATCATTTACCTCTGATCGAATTCTCCTATAACAATAGTTATCATTCAAGTATTGAAACTGCCCCATTCGAGGCACTGTATGGAAGAAAGTGCAGAACTCCAGTTTGTTGGGCAGAAATAGGAGAAAATCAATTGTCAGGACCTGAAATAGTGCAAGAGACGACTGATAAGATTACTCTAATCAAGGAAAGACTGAAGACGGCTCGAGATCGCCAGAAGAGCTATGCTGATAATAGATGCAAGCCATTAGAATTCCAAGTTGGAGACAGAGTATTGTTAAAAGTTTCTCCTTGGAAAGGAGTAGTTAGATTCGGAAAGAAAGGAAAACTAAGTCCAAGGTACGTAGGACCATTTTCAGTGATCCAACGTATAGGACCAGTTGCTTATCGGTTACAACTACCAGAAGAATTATCTGGAGTACATGATGTATTTCATGTATCCAATCTCAAGAAATGTCTATCAGACGAATCTTTGGTAGTACCTCTTCGAGATATAGAGGTAAACGAAAAGCTGAAATTTGTTGAGAAACCTCTTCAAATTGAGGATCGAAAGATCAAGTTTCTCAAACATAAATGACTAGTTTTAGTCAAAGTCAGATGGGATTCAAAGAGAGGAGCTGAATACACTTGGGAGCTGGAATCAGAAATGAAGCGAAAGTATCCTCATTTATTCCAGTTAATCTCGAGGACGAGATTTTTATTAAGGTGGGGAGAATGTAACAACTCTCATCAAAAGTCATATTTATTAAATTAATTAGTCCAATAGGAAACCCTAATTGAGACACCCAAGTGATTCTGAACAAACCCTAAAATTTTCAGAATTTTCAGAATCAGGATTAGGGCCCCTAAAACTCAAGGGGGTTAAACCCTATTGACGATTATCCACTTAAAACGTTGGCAGAAAGGAATTTTCGAAAATTGTCAACTCTGCAAGGCTAGTCCCAACCGTGGCAACCCTAGGCCTAAAAGTAGGTCTCACGCGGGCCGCGTAAGGATAGCTTAAATCTTACGCGGGCCGCGTAAGAGTCAAATTTTACCTATAAATAGAGGACAGTGGGACTTGAATTCTGGAAGAAAAACGACGTAAAAATTCACTATACACACTGAGTAACGTTTGAATTACTACACAAACACACACGAGTTCCGAATCGCTGCCGCAAAACAGGGTAATAACTCGATCTCTGCTACGATTCATTTTCCGACGATCAATATATCCAATGGATGTTTAAGTGCCGCCCACATTAGGGTTATACTTTGTCATTCGTCGTTAAATCGATGGATGTTTAAGTATTGCACTTTGTCGTTCGTTGTGAGAATTTGATCTCGTGAGTTATCGTAATTGCTGTATTGGTTACTAACCCAGTTTTGTGTGCATTATTATTTAAATTAGGTTAACAAGGCTAATCCATAGAGTAAACTCTATCCGTGTTAAATCAACAATGTGAGTCATTCTCTTTTTATCAAATTACTTTACAAAAGTATGTTTATTTTCAAAAGGTTATAATTACAGGGATTAAGTCTATGTAATCTGAAATTACTGCCAGTATGTGGGGGGATGTGCACATAGCTACTAATTATTTATCACTTGTGGGTGAACGGACCCAGCAAGTGATATGTCCACAGTCACAAGTCCGGTTAAGTGACAACTGGATCACTTAATTCAAAAGATAGAAACATTGTAATCGCTCTTAATACTGTAAATTATAACAAACAGGTTGTTTTAGTAAATAGAATGATTCACTCAGTATTTCCCGCTGACAAAACCTTTTTCAAACATGTTTCAGGTGATCTGTTGTAATTCAGGAAAAGTGCTGTGGAGCATTTCAAGCTTAAGAAAGTGGCTTATTATAAAATAAAGAAATATGTTTTGTAAAAATAAGATTTCTCCGTGAAATCATAATATTGTAAATTACCGGGGTTTTATCCCGAATTGTGAAATAAAATAATCGGGAAAATTTTAGCTTTAAAACGATTCTGATGATAAACTTCCGCTGTTAAACTCAATTAAAATAAATACCACGGGATTTCTGTCCCGCGGCTCCTGAAACGGGTAAAACCGGGACGGGGGCCGTGACACATATTACCCTTATTAACTAATTAGGGTTTCCTCTTGATTGCATATATAAGGAGAATAATGTGGACGTTAAAGAGTTAGACTTTTACACAACCTAACTAACCACAATAACATCAAATCGCCTCCTCTCCCAAAACCGAACACCCTATTCGGTTTCTTCATCACCATCATTAGATTGCACCCTAAGGAGGAACCAGATCAAGCTGACAATCATGTCAAACACCATTGCTGCGTCTCCATCTGGATTCTCTGCTGGTCTGTCTCTTGCAATCAAGTATGTTATTCCTGTTTTCCATTATGCATAAAACAGAACGGATCAACAGACTTAATATGACCGTGTTTGGCCTAATTTCACCATGTTTTAATTCATTTCTGTACGATGGCACATGTTAGGGGTAGGAGCAGCAGGCTTAGCACTGATGATAGAACTCCCTCCTTTGGTATTTTTTTAGGGCACCAACAACTTCACCAAGCGTGATGATTTGCACATTAATTAGCATGTCGAAGGGAGTCCCATTCTAGATTTTGGTCTGGAAGATATTGAAAATGGTGTTGGTTTCGAGCACACCAGTTCGGTGTTAGGGCATGGCCTTATTGCTACGATACAACCTCCTATATATCTTGACTATTGAACAAAGCTTTGGATACATGAAGACATGTTATTTTGGGTGATAGGAATGTATTTTGCATCTTTTGTATTGTATTAGTAATCTATGCTATGACCTATTTGCCTAATTTTGCATATTTAATGACATGAGCGTTGTATACTAGGCACTAACCATAGTTAAGAGCTACTCTATTGTCCTTAATGTTACTAAAATAACTCCTTGGGACCAATAGGTCGTGGGTTCGATTCCCACAAAAGAGGTTTTCCTATACTTATTGGGTTTCATCCTGAATTGGTGTATAGGCATTATGCCTAATGGAGATGGATATGATCGGTGGTTCCGCTCATGACACGATGATACTCCAGTAGTCCTTCAGTGATCCAAATTTACCGTTAAAAAAACTAATGTTGACTCTGTGCGTGTGTGTGCATGGGTTGTATCAGTGAGATCATAGTCTATCAACAAAACATGGAGGAAGAGCTTGTGTAATCAATACAGTGACCTTTGTGAGGGATGCACATAATTTAGCCACTAGATAGGCAGCCCACATCAATGTATAAGATATTAATAATGATGACTTCACTATCATTACCATTTGGCACGAGATAATTGACAATGTATGTATTACTTCAACTTTATTCTATTTTGTTTTATACTAATTATGAGTCTTTTTGTGAAAGGTGGACACCAATAAATAAAAAGCCAAGTAGAAGACTTCTAGGATGAATCGTAATACCGATTTTAGGGGGTGTCACCCGGCGCACTTAGGGTTTATCAATTTTTTGACGTAACTTAACCTTTATTTTAATAAAGAAGGGTTCAAGTCCCACAGATAGCAGAGAATAAAAGTCATTAATTAGCTGTTAAAAAAACTTATTGTAATTAGATTAGTATCATGGTAATATATCTGTCGCTGAAGAGTATCACCAACGACTTATCGACTAGCCCCACCTTCGTCTACAAGTTATCAACGAGGCTCACCTTCACTGAAGGATTATCGCCTGGACCCACATTCGCCCGATAGTATGACCGAAGGCAGTGGAGTATGAGGGGAAACTGCATTCTCAAGATGATAAATATTCATATCTTAATACTTAAGAATATGATCCTATCTATCTTTACTATAAAAGAAGAAAATGCAGTGACATAAGAAAAGCTTACTTGGCAGCCATAGAGGCTGTCCAACAAGGCTTTTTTTATGTCATTATTGCATCATAAAGATTAATATTAAAAGACTTTAAAATTCAAAGTCTGGCCCACAATCACCTTTTCAAAGGTCTGCCCACATATACAAAAGGGCAAAGCTCTGACCCTCCCTCATATTTCAAAGTTCTGCCATCATTCAAAAGAGCAAAGGCCTGTCATTATTCATCAAACCTCTGGCCAGCTTCAAACCTCTGCCTTCCATTCATGCTTCAAACCTCTGGCCAGATTCAAATTTCAAAATTCTGGCTTCAGATTCAAAATTCAAACCATATATATGTATAAAAAGTTCTTTTTAATTTCAAATCCTCATAACAAACATAAACCCTAACTCTCTCTATCTCTTCGGTTTCAATTTCCCCTCTCTAGGTACGTTTCACTCGGATTATTGTTTAACTGATTACATAAAGCCTAAATCTGAACTCCAAATTTGTTACTTTGGAGGATTCAACCGGCGACCAAGACCCAACGTATACATCTGAAACCCTAATCTTCACAACAAATCTGAAACCCTAAGCTTCAATCGCCCGAACAACAAATCTGGAATAACAAATCGCCAAAAAAGTTTCATCGTAGAATCTCTGCGTCCGAGGTTTGTTCATTCCCTCTTTACTCTCTCTCTCTCTCTCTCTCTCTATCTCTTTCTCTTTCTCTACAGATGTTACCATATTCAATTTGTTGATTTCGATCTTTATAGTATGTAATTCAAGTCAGTTTCGCGGTTGTGAGATTACTTAGATGAGGTAGAAATTAGGTTGTGGATGTATGAGTCAGTTGATACATGATGTAGAAATTAGGTTGTGAATATATGATTCAGTTGGCTTATTTATGTTGGTTGTGTGCTTAAATTGATCTTAATTTGGTGATTTTGTGTACGATAATTGCTATTCTTCGAGATGTTTGTTTCATATTTACATTTGTGTGTGTTTGATCGTCCAGTTTGGTTAACGGAAACTTAAGGAAGCCGGCAAGGTGTCCGTTGGTGTTTAGAAGCCCTAGATGTGCTGCTGCTGATTCTACATATGGAGGTACTTGAGCTTGCCTAATTTTATATTGTTTTAATTTTGACCTTGAAATCTATAAGTTTATTGGATAGTTTTAAGTGTAAGTAATTAATTTTGGATTTGTGTACCGGTACTTGAAGAGTTCATACCACTTAAGATTAAGAAAGGTTGTGATGAAGATCCAAAGATTGAGACCGATTCCGGTGATAAGAGGAATTGGTTGAGCTCTACTCAGCTACGACATTTTAAGTGGTTTAAATATGCATTTTCACAATTATATGTACAGGAAGAGGAAAGTCGAAAGGATGAAAGACTTGAGTACAACTGCAAGTGTTCTTTTTTGGAGATATACAATGAACAAATAACCGATCTCCTTGATCCTTTATCTACAAATTTGCAAGTATGTTATGCCTTTTATGATATTTTTTAATATAATAGTGTAGTAATATTCGGCTATTGTTTTTCTTTTTGTTGCGAGAAGATGTTAAAAAGGGCATATACGTTGAAAACCTTATAGAATATGAAGTTCATTGTGTGGGTCATATTCTTAAGCTTCTAAGTTAGGTATACTATGATTTTTTACGCATTTTTAAAGTAGTGTTTGGGTTTGCTTATTAAAACCGCTTGAAAACGCAACTTCAAGACAATGAGTGTGTTTCAATATTCTTTATTTAGGGTTCTGCAAATAGGAGAGTTTCTGCTACCAATATGAATAGAGAAAGCAGTCGTTCACACAGTGTTTTTACATGTGTTATTGAAAGTAGGTGGGAAAAAGATTCAACGTCTAACCTAAGATTTGCAAGGCTAAATTTTGTTGATTTAGTTGGTTCAGAAAGGTGCTGATTGTATATAATATTATGTGTGTTTTTCCTGCAATGTCTTGGTTTTGTTTTCAAAATTAGAACTATTTGGTTTTCTCCTAACAGACAAAAAACTTCTGGTGCTGAAGGTGAACTATTAAAAGAAGCTGCAAATATAAATAAGTCACTATCCACACTCGGGTATGAACATTTTATTACCAATTGTCTTTTCGTGTATTTTACGCGAATTATCTAATTCTTGTTTCAGGTAACATAATTTGTTTCAGTAATTTTGATAACATATAGCTTATCAAAAAAATTATTTAAAGCAACCTGACCTGTTACCTGGTCAAAATGATGATTTGGCAGTTGACAAGTCGATTAATCCGTAACTTTGACCATGTTAACTTTTTTTTCTACCTCATGTGGTAATGACATGTCACCTGGAAAACTGGCTAACTTAGTAGATCAACCAAAATGACATCTATTTTTAAAAATTTATGCCTATTTTTAGTGCAATGTGGTAGTCAATAACTTTGACCATGTTGACTTTTTTCAAGCTCATGTGGTGCTGATATGTCACCTAGAATACTGGCTAACTTAAAAGATCAACCAAAATGAGATTTCTTTAATTTTCTTTTCAAACTTTGATATTCTTTTTAATAACTTTTTCATGTACACTCATGTAATAAATAATAAATTTAATCAAGTGTATGCAACATTGCAAGTGTGCGACCATTCGTTTATGAATATTGAATTGGTATGTTTGATTTGGTTATAGATAGCCGGAGAACAACGAAATGCGAAGAGTAAGAAGAGTGTGCCATTGAAGATCCGGCTGGATATGAAAGTGAAGGCGAAGATCGGGAATTATCGTCAGAGCACTTTCTGTGTAACAGCACTTTCTGGATGTAAGAATATTGTGTGGCTTTCTGTGATTTGCTTGAATGGCGGTTGTTGTTTTTTTATTATGTTTTGGTTTCAGCAGTTGGTGTATTGAAAGAGGAGTTATTGGTGTTAAAGAAATCAGCGAATCACCCGGTGCTTGAAGAGTTCATACCACTTAAGATTAAGAAAACTTGTGATGAAGATCCAAAGGTTGAGACCGATTCCGGTGATAAGAGGAATTGGTTGAGCTCTACTCAGCTATGGAACCCGAATCAAAACCATGTTCCGAAACAGAATTCAGTGGATCAAGTAATTCAAAAGGTATAAATAATAAAGTAAGGTAACATTTTTTGGCTTATAAAACTGCAGCAAGCAGTACCTTGGCTTCAACTTTTCATTTAAGAGATAATTTTTATTCTTTTATAATAACTTAGGTTAAATGTCTATTCACTTTTATAATAACTTAGGTTTAGGAGTGTATATGAGGTTTGGTTTTTGAAAACAAAGGTTAAATGTCTGTTCACTTTTGGTCAATCAGATGTTTGTTTTTCCTTTTGTAATCTCTGTTTTTGAAACAGAGGTTAGGATTTCAAACAGTGGTACGAGAAACAGATGTTTGAAACCTCTGTTTGGTTACAAACAAAGTCTTGAGAAACAGTGATTTGGCAAAACAGATATTACCCTTTACAAACAGAGGTTGACTTTGGTCAAACATTGTTTTAACTTTGGTCAAACAGACTTTTGAACCACTAAGAATCATATTTTTGCAAACAGTTTGACTTTGGTCAAACAGACTTTTTTTTGCAAATAGTGGTTTGACTTTGGTCAAAGACCGAATGTTCAAGCCCTCTTTGTCAACCATCATATCTAAAACTTCAAGGTTCGTTTTACCCACACCATGAAATGGATGAGTAATCGAGAAGCACAATCGGTCTGTTTTTGTTAGAGTCCAGGTGTGGAAGAATGTTAATTCCTGCTTTCAATGTTAGTTAAGCTGTTAACAGCAGGGATAGCTTGTATATGATGAAGTTTGTATGTTTGAATCAGTGAATCTATTTATTGTGCAAAGGTATGTTTGGGTTTTGTTCAATTGTATGCTCGATATGTATGAATTTGAAGATGATCGCACATTAATTTGGTATGTATATTTTCTAAAGACTATCCATGTTTTTACACGGGCATTTGGCTCTTTAAGCTTTTTAAACAAGTGCCTTTACTGAATCCAGTTATCTATAACCAAATTGTTAGGCTACTAAGTTATAATAGCTCTAGGTTTATAAAAACGACTTAAAAATGAGACTTTATTAAGTTATAACGCGATTAAATGATAGAATACACACACACACACACTAAACTAAATGTAAGACTGTAAACATTTCATATAATTGAAATATGGTTTTCTAAAAACCACCCGTGTTTGCACACGGGTCGTACTACTAGTAAATAGATACTATATGTAGGATAGTACATATGCCACTTAATCAAGGTAAAAATACCAAAGAGAAGGTTGTTTAGAACTCAACTAGTATGTGACAGCTGTTTGTCAGTGTATACACAGACGTAAATTAGTTGGTACATTGTAAAACAGTCGTAAATCAGTTGGTACATTATTTGGAGTTTACGGCCATTTTTTGTCGCAAAATCTTTGTCGGTCACTATTTACGACAGATTTAGCGACTCAAATACTTGTCATTAAATTTACAATCAATTTCAATTTCTATTTTTAACTTTGTGACTAATTTTGTTCTCAAACAATTTAACAACTTTGCAACTGTTTTAATACTTTATTAAAATTTTACAGAATCAGCTACCAGTTATATATATAGTTTTTTGAAACTTTGCAAACGATTTGCAACATGTATAATTGTGTTATAAATTAGCTTCACAATATTTCTGACCAATCAAAATCAGCCGTAAAATTATTTCCTTGTTAATTTAGTACCTGTTTTAGTTAGTAACCAATTTTGCAACTGACTTTTAAGGGCTAATACCAGTTCTGCAGTTTTGTTATGTAATCTAAGTATTTAAAAAAATAAGATTGAAATAAACTTGTAAACTAAATCCGGTTTCATCATATCGGATGATATAATGATCAGTTAATAAATAAGTAAACATGTAATGGAAATAAACCATACAAGCAAAATTATTAAAAGATGACAAACATAGTATATATATATAATTGTTAGTTAATAATTGAGCATAAGGGATGGTCTTACTAATTACATCACACCGACGGATAAAAGAGAAAAAGAGAGGTACTTTTGTGCAAAATAAGATCATATTTATTTAGAATAGAATCAACTAAAGTTACTAACAGATGTTGTCCATTAGTGTTTAATTGTTTAATGGAATGCTGTTAAAACTTTTATTTTGGAACCTGTATGATAAAAAATTGTAAGCAGAATCAACTAAAGTTACTAACAGATGTTGTCCATTAATTAGTGTTTAATTATTTAATGGAATGCTGTTAAAACTTTTATTTTGGAACCTGTAGGATAAAAAATTGTAAGCAGAAACGTAAATAATATAATTAAATTAATTAGTTATAAAAAAATATTTTATGATCAACACCACCCAGATGGTGCTTTAGTTAATAGAAGAATATTTTACTCGTTGACGGGTTATTTACTGAAATATTTTATGATCAACACCACCCAGATGGTGCTTTAGTTAATAGAAGAATATTTTACTCGTTGACGGGTTATTTACTGTTTTTTAGTTTTATGATTATTTTACTTATTCTTTACTAGAAACGAACATTAAATTAAAAATATATTAACACATAGTATGTTGAATTTATTGACAAGTGTTGACATTTTATATATTCTCTTTTACATAAGTTAAAAGAAAATAATAATGCACTTCTTATTGAGATTTGTTGACATTTTATTTATTCTATTTCACATATGTGACAAGAAAATAATATTGCACTTCTTTAAGTAACCAATATTTGTTGAAATTTTATTTATTATCTTGTACATATGTAAAAAAGAAAATAATATATAGAGCACTTCTTTAAGTAAAAGAAAATAATATATAGAGCACTTCTTTAAGTAAACAATGAATAACTGCTTTTCAATAGTTATTTAAAATCACTAATTCTTAAAACATAAAATATTTTTTATTCAGAAGACGATGAAGTTGATAAAGGAAAAAAAATTATATAACAGATTATTTAGTTAACAATAAGATTAAGACTGATAATATCAGAACTAAACATAAGAAAAGAATAAAGGATCAAATCATATATCAAATTTTTAATGGAATGGGTGTTTGAAAAAAAAATATAAATATCAAATTTTAAATAGATCAAAATGTTTCTAATCCTCTCGATTGTTTATAAATGTTTAATTAAGGGTCATGCTAGCTGCACACGCCCAAAATTATTTTCACACCCCAAAGCGCCGCGCTATGGCCAAAGCGCGGCGCTTCGATCGACAAAACGTGCTTCGATTGACGTTTGAAACATTCGATACTGTTTGACAGACATAAAGCTGATTATGATGTTTTGTCGTTAACCCTAAGCGCCGCGCTTTGGCCATAGCGCGGCGCTTCGACCCCAAATTTCACCCTTTTAAAGGCCCCTTTTAAAAGCAACCTCTGAGACAGACAGTTCAATCATACACAAACACTTCGATATACATTTTCCTTCATTTCAGATCAAAGGTCTGTATTGCCTTTATTCCCCATCCGTTGTGTTTCTTCAAAATAACGCGCGGTTTTGCTGTATTAGTTACATCTCTTGAAAAAACGATGTCGTGGTTAAACAACTATATTTTCGGTCAATATTCTGACGAGACAGTTGTTCCTGATTCTTACGAGGGGACCGCTATTTCTGACTCGTATGAGAAACCGGTCTCGTCCAACTTGAGGGAGGCAGAGGTTGTATCTGGCATTCATTATCGTGATAACACGGTGACGCTGGATTTGAATACCCCTGTGGAGGACCCTTACGCACAACAAGGTTATTCGAATTTCGGTTACGGTGGCGAGTACAGCTTTGTACAGCAGGAGTGTGGTCCAAACGACAGTTACGGTTGTCAACAGAGCTTACAAGGTTATTCGAATTTCGGTTACGGTGGCGAGCACAACTTTGAACATCAAGTATATTCGGACCTCGGTGACGATGGTGAGCCGGGGGATGTGTCTGTTGACGAGGAAGGCTGTTACCCGGTTACGTTTTCGTTTGATACGACGCAGACCTTTTCGTCACGTAAAGAGTTGGTGCGTTGGGTACAAGACACGGCAAAAGACAACGGTTACCTCATTGTGACTAAGAGGTCGAATAAAAGAGGAGAGAATTACAAGATTTGGTTTCAATGTACTTTTGGTGGGGAGCATAAGAGTATAGCTACACAGAGGAAAACGGGTAGCAAGAAAATAGGCTGCCCGTTCGAGATGATCGGGTTTTCGGAATCATCCGGAAGTGTTTGGAGGATCGAGGTGACGAAGGCGAAGCATAACCACACTCCTATTGAAAACTTAGAGGGTCACGCGTATGCGAGAAGGCTTTCTTCGGAGGATACAAAACTGGTTAAGGAGCTGGCAGAGCAAGACATTCCCAACCAAAGTATCTGGCGAACGCTGACAAAAAACAATCCGGCTAGAAAGCTTATTCCGAAAGATATACACAACGCTGTTCAGAAGATCAACGCCGAAAAAAATGTCGGTAAGTCTCCGATGCAAAAACTTGAAAGCATTCTTCTCGAAAAAAATTACACTTATTACATGCGCACGAATGAGATATCAAACGAAGTTGAAGATGTCTTCTTTGTTCACGAAAGATCATTCAATATGTGGTGTGCCTTCCCGCATGTGCTAATTATTGACGCCACCTACAAAACGAACATGTACAACCTGCCATTTGTTCAGGTCGTAGGCATGACGTCGACAAACAAATCGTTTACGGCTGCTTGTGCGGTAATTTCCGCTGAGAAGTCAGAGAACTACCTATGGGTGTTGCAGAGGATCAAGTCTATGCTGGTAGGATGTATGGAACCGCGCGTGATTTTAACAGACAGGGATTTTGCGCTGATGAACGCGTGTGAACAAGTTTTTCCAAAAGCGCATAAGTATCTTTGTCGATTCCATATTCAACAAAATATTAATAAGAACAGCAAGAAGAAATTATCTGACAAGGATTGGAAAGAATTCGTACGTAGTTTTTGGTTATTGTGCGAGTCTACGACCGAGGAAATATACAGGTATAACTTGGAAAACCTTGAAGCACAGCTGAAAGAAGATGACCGTGAACGTAGGTATTTCTTACATAATTATGTTCAAATTTTATATAATAACAAAAACTGACTATTTACGTTTTTTTTAATTTTAGAGGTTTTTGATTATATGAAGAAATCCTGGTTGGATCCGTACCGTGAAAAGTTTGTATCATGCTGGATTAACAAAACTATCAACTTTCACCAAACTACGACCAACAGGGTTGAGGGCATGCATGCAACACTAAAAAGTCACTTTCCAAGTCATCGCAACACACTGGATAAACTTGTACTGTATGTTGATCATGTTGTTGATAGACAATACACCAAGATTAGTACAAGCTTTGAAACAAGCCTCCGAAAAGTGATGACGCACCACAAGAAGCAGCCCATGCTTGCATATATTCTCAGAAAGGTTTCAATATATGCGATTGAGCTTTTGAGTAGGGAACTAAAACGTAAGGAAGACGGGTTGAGAGCCTACGGTGCAAGCTGTGGTTGCCAACTTTTTACCAGCTGTGGTTTGCCATGTGCCTGTCGTTTGGAAAAGTTGGAAAATAAAGGTAATTAATATCTTTGACCTTTCTCGTTATGATTCTGCCACCTAATTTGTTTTCATCCACAGGTCAGCAACTCCGGATCACACACATAGACGTGTTCTGGAAGAAGCTTAACTTCAAGCCTGCAAAGAAAAACATAGAGGATATCGATGTAGACGCGGAATTTGAAAAATTGAAACAAAAGATCGATCCAACACCCCCTCAAGTGAAAAGGAGCTTCTTTGAAAAGTTTCAGCAAATCCTCAATCCAGGGAACAATAACAAAAAACCTCCTGCTGTTCTGAAGAAAACTCGTGGTCGCCCAACATTGAAAACGCAGGAAGAAAGAAAGGTTGAAGCCGCTAGAAAAAGCTCGTACATTCCGTCGGAAGAAACTTGGGTCGAGGCCTCAGATGATCTTCCCCGTCACAGCTCGTACATATCACTCGAAGATTCTAGAAGACAAAAGAATACCAAACCGATCAACCTGCACCCTGATTTCCCGATGATCAAGCTCGGTCCTAAGACGGATATAGCGATCCGCAACTACGCATCTCAGATTCCCGAAGTGATCCATCCATACATCGTTAGAATAAAGGACGTGAAACCAGATGGTCATTGTGGGTTTCGATCGGTGGCTGTTGGGTTAGGAGTGAAACAAAATTCATATTTGATGATCCGGAAACAACTTATAAAGGAGTTACGTACGAACGAATCGCTTTGGAGGCAGTTTTTCGATCCGGAAAACATAGGACATTATGATGCGCTGCTTAGACGGATCAATTTCAAGGGGGTGGGACGAGCAGATATCGAAAATTACATGACGATGCCTGAGACGGGGTTTCTTATTGCCCAACGATACGGTGTGATTGTTCACACCTTCGACATGCGTGGGAGCTGTACAATTTTCCCTCTGCTGGGCGGGCCAAACGAAGCTGAGGAACCTCACCTGGTGGTTGCGGTTGTGTTCGTCGACCATGGGCATTTCATACATGTAGAGCTTGGAGGTTGTTATCCAATGCCTCCCCCAAACCCACTCTGGACAGCACACAGAACAGAGCGCGCAGCAGCCTGGCATACATTATACAGGGATCAAATCAACACGTACGAAATGCTTACGTATCGTGCCCCTGACCTTAATGTAACCCCACATGTTCACGATGTAGGTTAAATGTGTTTAATAATAATCACGTTTGTGTTTGTTCATTATATGCGTTACATCACGTTAAAAACCGAATGTCACCGACACGACCCAATCAGATTCAATACGCACTTGTACGACCCAAAATGACCATAGACATCATAATACTACAATTAATGAAAAAATACGTCATGTTCATGTGCGGTAGGCGGCTGATACACATAACACCTCTCACAGGAGTACTTGTGCTTTCAAACCAAAATGATACGATATAACGGAATAAGACATCACACGTAACCGATTTGATCCGGAACTTGCAGTATAGTCCATATATAATAAAAAATGATGTATAATGGAAAAAATGGAAAATTTAGACTATTATCGACGCGTTTGTGAATTAAAAACAATTTTAAAAAATTTAAAAAAGGCCCAAAGCGCCCCGCTATGTCCAAAGCGGAGCGCTTTGCCCTTAAATAAGAACAGAAGCGCCCCGCTTTGGCCATAGCGGGGCGCTTCGGTCCATCGTTATACCTGAAGCGAGGCAGCTTCTCCCCCATTTCAACACAAAACACAAAACACACACAAAAGGTGCGATTACACACACTGATATCCGGATATCTTCGTTTTCAATCTTTCGACCGCTAAAAGGTAAGATCGAACACCCTTAATCGTTTTGGTTAAATGTAGATGTTTGATATTGTTTTGATTGGGCCGGATTTGATCCATTGCTGGATCTGTTCTTCAAAATGAAGAACCAAAACGCCGCGCCAAGGCCAAAGCGCGGCGCTTTGGTTCAAGTTTATTTTTTTTTATTATTTGTTTAATAATATTTGTTTAATATAAATTGTTTATTATTATTATTTGTTTATTATTTAAATTATATTTAATATTATTTGTTTATTATTTAAATTATATTATTTGTTTATTTAATAAATTATATTTAATATTATTTGTTTATTATTTTATATTTAATATTATTTGTTTATTATTTAAATTGTTTAAATAATATTATTTGTTTATTATTTTATATTTAATATTATCTTATCAACGTGCAGGGATGGATTCCTCCGATGACGAGATTGAGCATATGGAGGCTGAGGGAGATGAGGGAGAGCAGGAAGAGCCGACATGTCCGTACCTGCAGTTTCCGCCGGGGTCACGGGCGAGGGGGAGATGCGCGAGGTTGCGCACCATCCCCATTGGGGAGCATGTAGGGATAGACTGGGGCCTGTTGGAGACCGTGGGAGAGGCCGCGCGGGCGCGTGAGATAGTTGGACTAGATACTCCTTGGTCGCGCCTATTTGAGTTAGCGATGGAGGACTCGTACCCTGAGCTTACGTGGGAGTTTCTTTCCACGTTTACATACGCGCCGCATCCGGCGGATTACGTGGAGGACCCGGATTTTCCAGTCTACGAGGTTACATTCCGTCTTGCCGGTCAGGAGTTTCGGATGAGTGTGCGGCAGTTTGTTGTCCATACAGGTTTGTTTAAATAATATTATTTATTATTTTATATTTAATATCATTTGTTTATTTAATGTTATTTGTTTATTTAATGTTATTTGTTTATTTAATGTTATTTCTTTATTTAATATTATTTGTTTATACAGGTTTGTACACAGAGGCCGAGCTTGATACTGATTTATATACGCAGGCGGTTACGATGATGGACAGGCAGACGCTTATCAGTTTCTGGAGGTCCATTTCCAGGGTTCCCTTTGGGAGATCCTGGCAAAAGGCCACCACCATTAGAGACCCCTTGTTCCGATACCTGCAGCATGTTATCGCGGCAACTATCGTGCCGCGGGGTGCCAGCAGGGAGAAGGTCAACCTCAGTGACCTTTTCTTTCTATACTGCCTACTGCGCCGCCAGCCCTGCGATCTAGCAGCCTGCCTGGCAGATTACTTTGCCACAGCATACCACCGGCAGCTCCGCGGTTGGGTGCACACTGGCTCATTCATCACCGCCATCGCACGCTCGCTCGGGATCGTGCCCGAGGGAGATCCGGTGCTGTCCGATCCGGTCCCGTCTACCAGGTTGAGCCGCGCGTCAGTTTCTAGCATGCAGATCACCCGTCGCTTTGATGTTGGTCTGAGGTTTAGGGGCGGAAACGGGCTGATTTGGCAGCCGGAGCCGGTGCCGGAGGTCATCCCGGTTGTTATTGAGGTGAGGCCTGGAGTGTTGGCCCCTCCTGATGTTCAGGCGGCCGCTCGGCAGGCTCAGCTACAGGCTCTGGGACTCGATGAGTTCCCGGGCCAGCCTCAGGCTGAGGCTCAGGCTCAGCCTGAGGCTGAGCCTCAGGCTCAGCCTGTATTAGAGGATCCGGCTCAGGAGGAGCATATCGAGGAGATCCCGGTACCACCAGTTCAGCCAGCTCCTGAGCCGCCACAGTACCCGCAGCACGTTTACGCTGACCTGCCTCCGGTAGCGCGTGAGGTGGCTCGGGACTTCGACCGGCGCCTCAGACGCCAGGCCGCACGCCAGGACTGGATCATCGTGACGCTCGTTTCTCTACGAGAGCGCGCTGGGTTGCCTCCACTTCCCCTCCCACCGTCCCCACCGCACGAGGATTAGTATCTTAGTTTGTTTGTATAGTGTTTTGTTATGTATTATGAAGTCAGTTGTACCTTTTTGTTTTGTATGTACAAACTGATATATATATATATATATATATATTGCAGTTAATCTTCTATTTACATCACGTTGGTTTTGGATTGTTTACGTTTAATTCTTATGGTTTTCTGTACAATTTATTTAACGTGTTCGTTTAATTTAACAAAATAAACTAGGTTAACAGTTTATAAAGACGCACTTATATTATATACGTTCTATAAAAATAATGACGTAAAAAACGTAATTATAAAACAACGTATTATAAAACTCAAATACAATTTTTTCCTCCAAAAAACACTACCAAACTAACCCACATCCCACCTATTTCAAAAAAAAAAACAACACAAATTCCAGCCAACGCTTTTTGTCTTTTTGCACACTCAAAGCGCCCCGCTTTGGCCATAGCGGGGCGCTTTGAGTGTGCAAAAAGACAAAGGCCGTGTGCGAATAGACCAAGCCTTAATTAATAACGAACTTAAACTATCAAAATAATTCCAAGACATCAAATATGTTGTCATTAGCAAATCATGTAGCCATGATGATTGTGTGTAATTGACCTTTATTGGATTTTGTGTTCGTCTGCAAATAGCAATAATCAAAAGGTCTTGGTCAATATATTACCCTTTACTCTCTCTCCTCCTCCACATATATTGTCATCTGTCCTAATTTAACAATACTACCCTTTTCTGCAAATGCCTAAGATCCTCTTCTAATCATTCCTGATCTCTAGAAAACCCTAATATAACCCCCCCCCCCCCCCCCCCCCCCCTTCTCTTCCAAATACGAATAAAATGGATTGTTGTGACCTTAACAAAACCCTAGTACCCTCTCTTTTCTCATATATTTCAAGATTTTATGCTCATTTCTACCACCATTTACCTCAAGAAAATTGAGTAACGTTTTAAGATAAATGATAGGGATGCTAGTAAGTCGTGTTGTTCGAGCGAATTGTTTACACACGTTTTAAAGGAACAAAAATTATTTAAACAATAACGTATCATAGAGAAAAACCAACTTAGCACAAACCAATCACATAAATTCAAAAATACAAGAATAGACTACCCAAAACCCTCAAAGTTAACTAGAAAGCACAACCAATCACATAAGTTCAAAAATACAAGAATAAACTACCCAAAACCCTCAAAGTTAACTAAAAAAGAAGTGGTAGCTAGTTTCATCCTCATCTTAATATATAAAAAAACATATATATGAAAGGAGTTTACATATACATATATAGTAGAAAATTTAAAAGTGTCTCTTGCTATACACATGTTTCTCTAAATTGAAAACACAAAGTAGCGGTAGTTGATACAAAAGAAGATGAAGATGATGTAGATGAGGATAAAAGCATGATAGTAAATCCCAAACAAACCGCTAAAATAATCATATAATCATATACCATTCATAACACCATTACGAAAAAGCTAGCTTTGTGTTTGTATCTTTACCACAGCCACCATAGGTCACCATTTCTTGAAATCCTTTCATGGGTATACCAATCCGTTCAATCATCAATCAAAAAACCATCAATCTAACTCTTACCTGTTGGAAATAGGGTTTGGTCCACTTGGAACTTCATGAGCAGCCGCTTCAAATGATCTTGTAGGCTTTGGATGTGATTGATGACGGGTTCTTTGGTGACGAAAATCGGTGGTGGTTGTTGGTGATCTTGAGGATTCATCATGGGAATTTGAAGAGGTTGCTTGATGAGTTGGAAGTGATGTAACTTCCATGGAACTAGAGGATTGAAGCATAGTGATCAAGATAGTTAAGATCAAAAGTGCAACATATAAAAGTGAAGAACAAGATCTAGGGTTTGAGAAGTGAGAGATTTGTGAAGAGGATCTCAATTTAGCCATGCAGTAGTTGATTGTTTCTGGGAATAAAATATAATACCACCCCCCAAAAGACCACAAGAGATCAATATCCATTAACCAATTGCATACACCCAATGACTAAATCTTGAGCACCACCCCAAGGAGAGAGAGAGAGAGAGATAGAGAGAGAGAGAGGGGCTATAAAAAGTGGATGGAAAAGAATTATTGAAATTGAATACACATTTGATGAATAACTAATGGTATGTTATAGCATAGAAGTGGAAGTATATAGGAAAGGAGATGGCCAAAGCTACGTGGTAGTAGGTGAAATTTACTTAGCTATCCCTACTGTATTTTCATGAGGAAATCTACATGCAAACTTTAGCATAAAGTTTATTTTAAAATGTTATTGATAAAATATTTAAATTAATTAAAAATAGCTACTGTTATATATTTATTGATCATTAATATAATTAATAATTATAATTGAAAACATAAGAAGGCTATATTTTTTAAGAGTAATACAAAAAGGAAATATTAATTTTTAATAATTAGAGATGATCCTGAAACAAATCTAAGGAAATAATGAAGGTTTGTTTATCATTTATTTGTTAATTACAAAACTAGTTATTTCAAATCAAATCATTTCCAACTCTAAAAATGGTACAAACATAAGCAATATATTGTAACAAATTAGTTTGGTGATTTAACCAAATAAAGAAAAGTGAAAATGTTTGAAACTGTGGGAGTCTCATTCTCACTTTTCCTTTGTCCAAAACAATTGATTTTCCCTTTAGGGTAAAAAAGGCCCCAGAAAATATGGCACCATATATATATATATATATATATATATATATATATATATATATATATATATATATATATATATATATATATATATATATATCTTGTTACTGGTTATATATTTAGATTACATATTTGTTATAGGTTATATATGTACAGGGTGTTGCATACTCAAAGCGCGCGTATTATACATATATATTTGTATCGTGGTGGTCATGAGTTACAAAGGTACCTAGAGGTGTGTCTGACAATAAACTTCGTAACTTAGCTTAATGATATCTTAATATTCCCTTTCATCACTAATACTAGTTATTTTCATTCAGATTGAGGCTCATGCTGGATATGTTAGTGATCTCGCCTTTACCATTCAACACCAGAAATTAATTTTCATAACTTATGTCTTAACGAATCACACGTAGAGATATTGATAACACACATAGAGTTAATGGTATTTCATAACTAATTGATTGAGCAGCAGCTCGTAGACCACCTAAAAAAGAATATTTATTATTTAAGCGATATCCTGACATAAGAAGGCCAACAGGAGCAATACTTGAAATAGCAATCCATAAAAAAACACCAATACTGAGATTGGCTAGAACAAGGCGATAACCAAAAGGAATTACTAAATAACTTAATAAAATTGATATGACTGCTATAAATGGTCCAATACTAAATAATCGAGTATCTTCTCTAGATGGAAGAAGATTGTATGAAATTTATGGTTTCTGTTAGTGTAAATCCACTCACCTCAATTCAAGATGAGAAGCAATTCTCCATTGGTAGCAAATGGTTATCCATTAAGTGGAGGAAATCTTAGTTAAAATAAACCCCTCTTGCAAGCACGGACTAACAGGGTCAGCTACCCAGCCAATCTTCATAATTAAATACCGTTACAGTATAGGTAGAACTCGTTGT
This sequence comes from Helianthus tuberosus, assembly GCA_030545235.1. NCBI lineage: Eukaryota > Viridiplantae > Streptophyta > Magnoliopsida > Asterales > Asteraceae > Helianthus > Helianthus tuberosus. The sequence goes on from CM060351.1 coordinate 181,741,786, forward strand.
GAAAGAATCCCTTTAGCGACGACTTTGGTTATCAATAACGACGACAGTCGTCGCCCCTATTGCTCCAGTTTCTTGTAGTGTATTTCTTCTACCTCTCTTCCCGTAACAAATTAGAGAATCCCTGTCAATCTACACATGCGTGGAGACTTATAATATATAAATAAATACGCATAAATTTAGCTGCATATGTGCATATATCAATTTAAGTATAACTGATAATCATGATACATTTTAATAGTTATGTTAGAATCTTAGATACATACAGTCATACACAAATATATGAATAATGCTCTTATTATTTATGACACTGTATTTAACTGTAAGTATACTTATGTTTCATGTTAAGATAAATCATATATTTAAACCATCTTGGAATTTTCGAGTAAAGGTCAGGGGTATATTTGTCTAGTTAGGAAAAAAAAGCTGAAATATGCACTCATATGGGGCAATGGGTCTGAAAAGAAATAAAGAAAAAAAGAAAAAGGGAAGCATACGATAAAGAAAGAATAAGAAATAAAAGGAGTGACACCAGAAAGCAAGAAAGCATGGTGGACCGGTGGATTTGAAGAGGAGGAGGTTTTTGTGTCTTTTTCCTTGCTTGGAGGCTTCCCCCAAGAAACCCCTCTTTTTGACTTTTAATTCATTTTCTTTTTATCTTGATTAAGGTTTTGTTATACAAATCCATCTTTGTAACTCCATCTCCATAACATCATCTTCACTTATTTTGATTAAATAAAATGCATAATGTTAATTATATTCCGTAGTTACGTTTAGATATAAATTTTGTTAACTGAAAAATGTAACTTTAAACAGTACGAAAGAGTTTTACTTACATGTGAATTTACTTTCGAAGTCTAAAAGTCTCAATTTCACTACAGTATTATATAGAATTTTATACATTTCTTTGTTATCAAAAGCAAAGTTATTATTGTAACATTCAAAAGTAACAAAATTCAACACTTAATTACACATTTTTATCTTAACCTAACATCAGGTTGTCTCAAAAGGTAAAGTATATATGACAACAAGACTAGAGTAGAAATGAGTAAATATACCCACAAAGATTTTAGTTGATCACAATTCTTGTGGATTTAAGAACACAAACAATTTGTTTGTTGGTAAACATAACAATCTTAGAGAACACGCTCTTAATTATTAAGCATGTAAATCCTGATAACTAATATAGACTCACTCAATAATTAGAATAGGAATTTCTCACACAATTTCGCACAAAGTAGACCCAATATTTTACATATTAACGGAGCATCGAGTCATGGGTACTCAAGATATTTCATATTAGTATGAGTACCATCCACACAGATTATGGAGAAGATGAGCTTTTGTAGAAAACCTAAGTATTCATGTCTTGCTCTTTGGATCTTAAGCAAAGTAGTAGTTGAACTTTCAGCTTGAGCAAATATTTATCTTAATTAAGTTGGTATATATCCCTTGGTAACTTTCGTTAGTAATCTACTGAAAAACGTGTTAATCCGTCAGTAAAAGTCTTCTGTTTTAGGGGGTGGGGGTGGTCGCTAGTGATAGAATTCCATCACTCACAAGCACCCAATCAAGTTCCGCCATGTCATCAACCATTTTTCCATCACTCACAACCTTTTTTGGTGGCAATGGTCATCACTCACAACACCCAACAATAAACCCCCACACCCCCTCACAGCCATTTATCACGCTAACCCCATAACGCGTTGAAATTATCACGGAACATATATTATCACGCGTTAATATTTAGGTGGCGGTGGTCAAATATTTTCACCACGCGTGAACATTCCTTTATAACGGAATAATAACGCACCGCCCCTCCTCCTCTTATAATGAATATGAAAAAATCTAAGAATAACAACACAAGAAGGGGGTGTTGGGTGTTAAATTGAGTTTAATTAGTTATTATATTAAAATGAATTATGAAGGTTTTTTTGACTTTTGGGATTGATTTTGGTTAGTGTTAAAACTCGATTTCAATAACCGAAACAATGAAGTCTTTAATATTTTTAATTTTTTTTTTGGGTAAAAAATGAAGTCTTTGATATTTTTTAATTTAACTTTGTGTTCTTGAATTTCTTTCTGATTTAAGATAAAAACAAATAAGTAAAACTTTCTTTTTGATTTAGATTAAAAAAGACAAACAATTATTTAAGAGAAAACATGAATGAGGAAAACAAGGGTAATTTGATATGTTTACTTTTATTGTCACAAGAATCAAGACTAAGAAGTGAAATAAAGAGATTTTTTTTTTGAAAGGTAAACTTTTATAAACAACAAAACGACGACCCAAGCCGTGCCGATGAAATAAAGAGATTACTCATTTCATTCTAATATTAAAATGAATGAGGAAAACAAGGGTAATTTGATAAGTTTACTTTAATTATCACAAGAATCAAGACTAAGAAGTGAAATATAGAGATTACTCTTTTCATTCTAATAAAGTTAATTTGTGTATATAAAATAAAGTTTTGAAGAATATAGTTTAGCTTTGCAGTTCCGTTTTACTCGTATGAGTGGGTTAACTGGGTACCAAAAAAAGTAAATATATTTGGGCGGTGTGGAGTGCAAGACCGATTAGCAACTATGTGAGGGTTAAAAAAGAGAGGTATGGGGTGGCTTGGGATCGGGATCGAGTGACGTTACCTAAAGAAAATGGAGGTCTCGGGCTTAGCAAGCTTAAAAATATTAATACGTCGCTTCTTACTAAATGGGGATGGAGGTTTTTATCTGATAAAAATAGACTTTGGAACAAAGTGATTGAAGCTATTCATGTGACAAAATATGGGTGGGATCTTATTCCGGCTAGAAGAGTGATGGGAGGAGTGTGGTGCAACATCGCAAATGTGTGTCGAAAATATCTACTGACGGGATTTCATTGAGAAGATTCTTCAAAAGCTCAGTGGATAACGGTATGGATACGGCTTTTTGGCTAGACCCTTGGATTTGTAATGAACCTTTAAAAGATAAGTTCTCGGATCTATTCAAGCTAGAATCGGATAAAAGGTGTAGAGTTAGTGATAGAGTGAAAAATCCGATCAATTGTCGTGTGCTTCATTGGCAGTGGAAAAGAAATATATCGACAGGCGCCTAGTACTCGGTTTTAATATGAAAGAAGGTAGAGATCGGTGGGAATGGATGGGTGCTTCGGACGTGGAATTTTTGGTTGGAGCGGTGAAAAAACTCCTAGATAAAAATAGAATTGGCCCCGATGTATATGTCCCGGAATGGTGTAAGTGGTTGCCTTTAAAGTGTAACGTATTCTTTTGGCAGCCTAAGATAAATAAGATCGCGACTTTAGAGGTTTTAGAGAAGAGGAATTTTGGAATTCTAGAGTCGACTTGTATAATGTGCGATCATGGAGAAGAAACCGTGAACATATTTTTTGTTCGTGTATTACGGCCACGACTCTCTGGACGCACATAAATGCTTGGTGTAAGATCCTGAACATATTTATTTTTTCGTTTAGAGATCTGTTGGAGATACACGAGCACGTCAGATTAGTGGGTCTTCAAAAAGAAGCTTTAAAGGGTATTATAAGAATCGGGTGTTGGAGCATTTGGAGGGTGAGGAATGAAAGCCAAATTCAATAATAAAGTTAAAAAGATGGAAGAAATTATTTGTGAGATCAAGTCGGTCGACTTTTTATGGTTCAAATTTAGATCAAAAAACAAAACCATCTCTTGGGTTGATTGGTGTAATTTTGTAAATATGTAGTCTTCTTGGTTGTGGCTGCCTCGTTTTGAGGTGTTTACCGTTTTAATGAAGTTTACTTTTCAAAAAAATAAAAAAATAAATGGAAAAGTAAAAAAACGCATTTATAGAGTAAAGATCCCGTACAAAGTATCTTATTGTACAAAATGTATAAATGGCATGGAAAAATAAAAAAAACGTGGTGACATTTTCGTAACTATTTTAATCATAATTACCCTATAAGTTTATTTGTAGAGTAATTATGATACTCTACAAAATTACCTTATAAGATCAAAATTATTCTACAAGATCATTTTATAAAATTACTCTACAAGATCAAAATTACCCTACAAGATGATTTGTAGAGTAATTTTGATAATTATCATACGAGTAAAATAATTACGAAAATATTACTGCGTTTTTTTTTTACTTTGTCATTCTATTCTTACGTTTTGTACGATAAGATAGTTTATATTTGATCCTTTTTTAAAAGGGCGAATTAAGCTAGTCTTTAAGGTAACTAAAAACTACATCGACGTACGGTCCTTCGAATTTTGGGGAACACTACCAGACAACTGACCAACTGCGACTGCATTCCCTGTTATAAAATCAGTCGCTAAACGCCTTTTGCGATTTGTTTGCGACCGGAAAGGCGGTCAAAAAAACCTTGGTCGCTAATCCAATTTTGCGACCAGTGTTAATCTACGACCGTATTTTACAACCAAACATGCTGTTGTGGAGGGATTCGAATATAGAGTCACATCACAAAGAACCTTCAATCAACTGATTCTAAAGTTGCGATCAAGAACAACGATGGAGCTGCTGTTATGTGGAACAAAATCATCTAAGTAAAGGGGAATATGTCGTCGCTAAGAGATTCGAATATATAGTTACGTTGTTTGTAAACCACTGAAACTGTAACAATTCTTCTCCGCATGTTTTGTGGCCGGTAGTAACAGCAATCTTGTCTAAATCAAAAAAAAAAAAAAAAAAAAAAAATTGTTATGTAATACAATATGTAAGATATACATTCTTAAATGTATTAATTAATTACTATATATTGCATACGTTTATAGTGAGTGGTTTATGCATGCGGTCTTACAATAGATGCATATGTTAGTCACCATTAATTATTGATATGTTTATACTTTTATTGAAAAAAGTTAAGTTTGTAGAGTAAGCGATTTATAAAACAAATATTGACTACAAATGTTGCAAGTTTTTTTGTCACATTTTAGGTAGTGTGTTTAACAACTATAGTTTTTAAATCATTTTAATTTAACTATAACTAGAATAACATCCTTTTATATTTGGACCCCTCGTGTACTATATATGCGTGTGAACAAATGAATACTTTAGAATAGAGAACCCACAAAGCAAAGCAAAGCAAAGCATCTGCTTCTTTCATTCTTTCAATTCGCATCCCACAATCAACCCCCCCCCCCCTCCCCCCTTCTCTCTCTCTCTCTCTCTATATATATATATATATATATTGAAAGTGTAATGTACAATATGTTTTATCGTACGAACGTACGAGATTTGAAGTCCGTACGTTACAAACTCCATAACTAAAACCCCGCATGTTGTAAAATACTAAAAACCGCATGTTGAAAAAAAAACCACATGTTCTAAAAAAACCCACATTTTATAAACAAAAAGCCGCATGTTGTAACTCAATCTTGTACACGTCGTACGTTAAGACAAATTGTACGTTAACCAACCCCTATATATATATATATATATATATATATATAGTGAAGATCATTTAGGAACCACCATTTATAACGAGAACCAATGTAAACACAACCAAAACTACTTAAAAGGGCTTAAAACACACAATTTAAAACAAAAATCCATCAAAATTGCAACTTTTTATTAATAAAAAAATTGATTTTTTTTACAAAAAGTCACGATTTAACTATAAAAAATTAGCATTTGGTTTTGGAGTTTAGTTTTAGTGTTTAGCTTTTAGTATTTAGCTTGGGTGAGGGAGGGAGGATTTCTCACCCTAAAGTTGGCTCTCCCTCGTGGCTACACAATGACGGATGCACGGCCTTAGGTCTAACTACCTTTTGTTGTTACCCAACAATTTATTATGCATACCATCATTTGTTAACCACAAACATCATTTGTTTTCTCACCTTCCGTTATATAATTAAGACATTATGATCATTGATAATAAAATCATCTCCACAACCACTATATGTTGTTTGTGACTCGCTCCACAACCGATCGATGTAACCCAAGACCTAAAGCGCGACTACACAACTCCACATCTCACCATAACTCTAGCTCATGACGTAAACATAACCCTCAACTAAAACATCATCGTAACTTAACCCTAGATCTAAGTCACTATGATGCACATGTATCGTAGCACCACCACTAACAACCTTGTGGTCGTTCGCGTCGTTACAAAGAAACAGTTTGTATGTGTTTCTTTTGAATTATTATATTTATGTTGGTTTCATCAAATGCTTAGTTTTTAATAGGTGTGGTAGTCATGTTTAGGATTTAATATAACATTTTTTACATATGCACTTATACATTATGTGACCTATTCAATTTTCATATGGTATGTTAAGAAACAATTTGTACGTATTTCTTTAACATACTTGTGTTTTAAATGAAAAATGTGGCTTGTATTTTGGAGTCAAAATGTCAACCACTAAATAGTTGTTGAAAAATGGATTATCTTTTAGCCTTTCATCATGGACAAGATAAAAGAAGAGAACGACCATGACTCGTAGAGTAATAAAGAAATATAATAGAATGAAAAGGCGATACCTTAGTTTTTTATATTTGTTTTAATAATTCATGTTATATCTATATATGACTTGCCTAGTTTGTCTACCATTATGGGTGTAGCATGGGACCTCCCCACCTCCATAATTCCACGTATGATTGAATAATAATATGTTAAAGTTATACAAAAATATATTTTTGGTGTGAATAAGGTACGTATACGTAAAGGTCAAGTTTGTAATTTCAGGTTATATTTATGTATTTGTCTATTTGAGTCATAGCCGTCCTTTACTACTTTTTATGAGTGGTTCATAAACACATCTTTTGTATCCATTTTGTCTATGAAAGTCCAAATAATAAATAAATATCATTTAAAACGATTGATGCCTTAACAGGGAATAAATAAATATCATTACCCTATATATTAAAAAGAGAACCTTATGAATAGTTCTTTTTTTACTTTTTACACATTTTCAATACTGTATATATACAATTGATGTTGGATTTGTAATGTATATTAGTCATTAGTAAACTGGTTGGTTGCGACTATGTGTATCTTCTTGAACTTAGGTTCTACTCTAATTTAATTTAAAACGATTGATGCCTTAACAGGGTACTATACTACATGAACACCACGTCACGTCCTTCATCACTCCTATCATATATTTACATTCAATTGCCTTAATATGTTTAAGAAGCCAAAAATTAACACTAAAATGGTTATTGGCATGAATCATGATGATAGTTAATGGTTTTTCAACTTCTTTCGATCCGTTTAACCAGTTTTGATAACTTTAAAAACCATCGAACAACCAAACACAAAGTATGTTTCTTAAAATGAATTGCTCGAAAATACAATTGTGATGCATACTTATCGCTATCAGAAAATCGCGATTAACTTTTTTTCAATTAGGTTTGGTGAGGTTTCATTATCATCCTACCAAGTAATTAAAGATGAACTAAATCACCAATGATGTCATGATGATAACAGAATTCTAAAATTGTGAAAAAACAATAGAAATGGGACCAAAAAAAGAGAAAAAACAATTAAGAAAACATCCTTCATCAAAGCTTTTTTTCCACATTTTAAGGGAGACAAGAAACCAACCCCTCATGTTATATTTTTCTTTTTACATGGATCTACAACATTTTCAGTGTCACAAAGTCAATAGAGTGGACCTTTAATAGGATGGTTTTGATATATATATATATATATATATATATATATATGGGCTTCGGTTCAAATAAGAACCACTACGAGTTGTAAGAACAATGAGAACTTCTGTTTTTTGCGCGAGTTGGGCCACAATTTTTTGCACAAACGTAGATGAAAATATTATAAACACATCTGTAAACAAAAAAAAATTGTCGAGTCGGTAGTTTTGCCTGATGTAAGTTTTGTTTACGCGCTTGATGTAAATTTTGTTACGACGATAAATATTTTTTTACACCTCATGTAAATTTGTGTATGCGGCATTTTTTATTTTTTTTGGTTGAAACAATAGATTTTTTAAGATTTTTGAGAAAAAAAATTTAGAAAAACCTTTTGGATGACCTAGTTCTCATGGTTCTCACAACTCAAATTGGTTCTCATTTTAGCCTAACCCGAGATATATATACACACACATATATAGGAATCAGTTCATGTGAGAACTCCTCTGAGTTGTGAGAACCACAAGGACTCCTACTTCCCGTGTGAGTTTTTCGACCAAATATTGCGCAGAGGTAGATTATCATCTAACTAAAACATCCGTGAAAAAAAAACCAGAAAAAAATTTACAAGCCGGCATTTCATTCGACATATAAGTTTGATTTACGCTGGTGTAAATGATTGCTGACGTCATCAGCCCGAGAACATTAAATCTGATTTACGCCACCGTAAGAAGTCGCATATGATTATTTTTTAAATTTCAAAAAAGAAAATTTCATCAAAAATTTTTTTCAAAAAACCTTTGTATCAAAGAGGTCTCACAGTTCTCATAACTTAAGCTAGTTCTCGGTTTAACCATTCCCTATATATATATATATAGGGGACCGCTAAAATAAGAACCACCTCCAGTTGTAAGAACTGCGAGAACCACTCTCAACCAATCAGAATATGACAATTCAAAGGGTATTATGGTCATTTACCCCAAATGTCATTTCCCACCCTCTCTCCTCATTTATAATTGTCAGTAGTCTCTCTCTCCACCTTTTTAAAACTCCATCTCTTCTCTCCTCAACCTACTTCACTTCCTAAATTCAAAAGAAACCCCCTGCCCCTTCCGGTTAATCAGTGGAAGATGATGATGATGATGATTGATGGTGGGGGTGAAACCGCCGCCCACCACTGTTTCTCTCTCTCCCACCCTCGTTCATCCCTGTTTCTCTCTCTCCGGCCTCCCTTCCTCTCTGCCCTCATTTATTGGAGATAAAACCTTGGTCGCCGCCGCCGTCTCCTACGCCACCGTCACGGTCTCCTCCGCCACCATTCAGCACCATTTAACGTAGATAAAACCTTGGAGGTGGTGGGTGCTCGATGACGGTGGTGGAGTCTCGATGTCAGAGGTGGTGGGTGCTCGATGGCAGGTGGTGGGTGCTCGATGACGGTGGTGTAGTGCCGATGTCGGAGGTGGTGGGTGCTCGAGATGATGGTTTGAGTTGGGTCAGTGAAGGTGGGTTTTCAATTTTGTTTTGGTTGGATTTCTTTTGATATTTTGTCTGATGAACTCTGTTTTTGATGCGGGGTTGATTCTATTGAATCTGGGTTTGAATCTTGTGGGTTTGACTTTCTTGATGGTTTGTTTTATCTGCTTCAATCTGGGGTTTGATTCTGTTGAATCTGTTGCCTTTTGAATCTGTTGAATTTTTTTAATCTGTTTGAATATGTTTGAATGATGTTCTTGTTCCTTTTGGATGTTTAAATTGGTTGAATCTGGTGCCTTATTGAATCGGCGGTGATGATGCAAAAAAAAACTGACGTTGGCGCGGCAAGGATGGTGGAGGGTAGTTTTTGAACCTGCAACCCCACTTTGCAGCCTCTGGTTATCGGAAAATCTGAGCCAAAACTTCGTTTTTTTTCAAGAATCCACTCGTTCTTTTGATTTTTGTTTGTTGGGTTTTTTTTTTTTTTTTTTTTGTTTTTTTTGAGGCGTCGATGATGATAGCAAACTATCTGAGACACCTCCCGAGTGTGCGATTTTCTGGGTGCGTTCGTTTTTGCGTAAAAACGTTTTTGTAAAAAAAAAAGTTAAACCGTAAACTTTTTAACGTAAAACGTAAAAACGTAAAACTTTTCAATGTAAAACGCCAAAAAATACAACGACAGCAAACATCTTTTCTTTGATCCTCAGTAATGTTCTGCATGAAGCTTCATTTAATGATTTGTTACGTGAGTATAGTAAGATTTTGCTGCATGAGATGGACAAAATTGAAAAAAGAGGGACTGATGACACCCATATGTCATACTATCATCTTTGTTCCTGAAGAAGGTTTGGATGATAAGAAGAGACCTATAGCAGTGTAAATGCTACTTTGGTCTCAATGAATATAATGAAGACCACAGGCAGATAGCATCCACCCACAGGGGGTCGCTCTATGTCTCCAACATCCACAAAGACACTTCAACACATGAACAAAGAAAATAAACAACGCCAAACCCAAAACGTCATTTATTTGTCACATTTCTTGTAGTTTCAAAATAAAAAAGAGACTAATGACACTGAAGATTTAAAATCATAAATTGCTTCTACTTTGTTTTTTTTTTAATTTTCTTTATCTATTGTTTGTTTTGTAATGTCAGTTAATAAACAACAAAATAATATTAATGCTATAATGAAAAATATAATAAAACGTCAAAATTAGCAAATACGTGTAAAACGCCATAATGCCATAAAAACGCCCCAAAAAAACTACCAAACTATAATAAAATTAATTTGAACAACTAATATTATAAAAAAAAAGCGTGAAACAATGTGCAAAGAATATAAAACAAAAGAAGTCCAATAGTTATCTAACCGTCATTGGAAAACAAAACGCCATAATTACAGCCGTCAAAAGATTTGACGTGTTACACCATTAAAACAGTTGAGTCTGAAAACAAAACACGGTAAACTGAAAAAAACAGTAAAATGAAACGACGAAAACATAATTACTAACATTTATTATATTAAATTTATTTGTCTTTTTTCAAAACGCCATAATTACCTGTCATACGCGGAAAAAAAAAGTCAATATAAAAGAAGACCATGAGAACCCAAGCTCAAACACGCCAAAAAGACTAAAACGCCACATATTCTCCAAAACGCCAAAAAATTTAAAAAATGGCTAAGGTTATTGCATGGAGGTTTGAAAGGAAAGAGAAACGATTCATCATAAAGTTCTCTGACAGGAGAAGGGTAAAGGTAAGAACAATAAAAGCCATGATGGGAATGAATGAAAATGTTCAGAAGGATATCCTGGTCCTTGGGGTTCCAATAGACAACGATTGTGAAAGAACGAGAACTGTAATAAAAAGACTGGAGAGAAAGTTTCCAGCAGAAGATGATGAAGATGATGATGATATTGAAGATACTCACATACCAAAACTTAGCAGTTGGGTATTGAATGAGAAAGAAGGAACACTTGAAGTGACTTATAAAAACGGGGTGCAATATTCAAGGCCAATGGAAGAAATGTTGAAGACAGGGTTGCTATCTATCATTGAACAACTCTGTGATTTAACACCTTCAAACGATCCAAAATCCAAGGATGCAGTGATATTCAAGAATAGGCTGCAGCAAAGAAGAGACTAGCTAATGGCGTTATACGCAAAAATGAAATTTGATGATGAAGAATCTGAAGAAAGTGATGAACAAAGCGATGGGTACATCTCTGATGTAATCCCACCTACGGAAGACTATTAGTTTATTTTGATTTTCGTGTTATTGTAGTTTTATAAAATATTAATCTATGGTAATGAATTATTAACAAAAAGATACAAAATGCCAAAAAATTACATGGAAAAAGCCATAACGCCAAAAAATTAACTATATGACACAAAAAGAATTAATTCAACGAGAAGAATCTAAGAAAAAAAAGTAAAACGCCAAATAATTAATAAATCTACATAAAGCCAAAATTATCTTGCACGCAAAAAATAAAGAAGCATGTCAAACGCGAAAATCGTGAAAGGAGAAGAATACTAAAAAGACAAAAAAAACCCCTCGGACCCTGATCATGCCCCTCGCCACGTGTTCGGCCAGGATGCGTTCTCACCGTTCTCACACTTTTTGCCGTTTTCTCCTGATCCCGTTTCTATATATATATATATATATATATATATATATATATATATATATATATATATATATATATAATGAGGTTCAATGAGAAATCTTAAAAAAAGTAGAGAACCGAGAAACCATGTATTTAACATGTTAGTTATATCATAAAAATCTAATTTAATATGTAAAAAATATTTCTTTAAATTTTTTTGGAGCTTTTACGTATAAATAGAAGCTATTTTAATAAAAAAATCATTATTGTAAAGAAAGTTACTTTTTTACTGTTCTTCAAGATTTTTTTTTTAGTTTTAAATTTTTTTATTAAAAAGACTTTTAAATATATTTATATGCAAAAGATCTGAAAAAAAAAACTTTTAAAAAACTCAATTTTTTAAGTGTTAAATTAAATTTTTTTATAATACATTTAACATGATAAATGTATAATTCTCCCAGGTTCCCACTTTATTTTATTCTAAGTCACTAGCTTTCGAATTAAACAGATCGTTGAGGTGGAAAATATTTTAAGGCATCCAAGTAGTAATTAAATGTTAATTATTATTATTATTATTATTAAACTACAACATTAGCTACAAGAAAGTTTTTGAATTTTTATTTTGACCATGAAAGTTTTTGGATTTTTATTTTGACCACGTTTGTATTGATTTTTATTTTATTATTATTACTATTATATAATACAAATGTAGTTGATTCTTAAATATAGTCACTTTTGTGACTTTTGACTTTGACCAAATAAAGTTTGTTTGATGGTGGTTAAGATTATACCTTCAATTTTTTAGTTAACTTTTAAAGTTGTCGATTTTAACACCAGTTTTTTAAAAACTTATACGGTATTACTCTGACCCCTCGACTTTAAGTCACTTCGTGTTACGAATTCATACTTTTTAGCGGTTTGGGTCGTTGTTTGGCTCATTCCCGTCGGTATAAATTCGAATTCATCTCCGTTATACGTCATGTGAGTCACTTTGTATTATAAGTTCGTGATTTTGTTATATTTTTATCACTGTTTTGATCATCGTTTGATTGTTGTTTAGCATATTTTTACGCCCCTACCTTTTGTGCTAAAGTTTTACGCCCCCGCCTCGTAATGTGGGGGGATCAATTCTAGTCTTCCTATATAATAAAGCAAAACTTTAGATAGACACGTGTAAGCATATCAAGCCCCCCTTCATTTCATCTTATGTGTCAATTTCTCATATTTTTCTTTTTTTTAATTAAACCCTTCTCTTTCTTCCCAAACCAGCTTATCTGGTTCAAACCACAGACATCTATGCCTTTTCAGTTTTCCAAAACAACTTATCTGCAATTATTTAGATTTTTTGTTTAAAACTTACATTTGGACACTGTCTGTATGACACAATATAATAGAGGGGTGGCAAGATGGGAAGGTTGCCGGGTTGGTTAACCGGTCAAAACAGGTCATCCTTCGTGCATGTCGAAACAGGCTTGGTCAGGTTGACTTGACCTAGCGACCCGATAACACTTTTTTCCCATATTTTTATTAAATAATGGAATGTGTTGTTGTGATTGTAGATCTAATATTAGCACAATAATAATAATAATAATCTGCATCTGTAATAATCTGCTTTTGGAAGAATTTTGAAACAAAATAAAATCTTATATGATATATTGACAGCATGAATTGATCTCTTCAGCTAATTGAGAGAATTTCATCTAGCAAAATTACATTTGTTTTGTCCATTGATGATTTTTATTTTTTGGGTTCAAATTATAAGTGCTAGCTGCATTTTACATGATCCTATTGGTTGGCAGGGTATTGGTGGGGTTTCGTGAGTTTTCCGATAACGGGTTTGGTTGCAAAAAATTGTGAAATGAAACAAAGATGTAAGGTTTTTCATTCAGTTGATACAAGTAGAAAAGAAGATGGGACCCATAAAATGGTGAACATATCATATATGCCAGAAAGTGGTAAGATCAAGTACAACTCAATATTGTAGGTGGTGTTTGGATGTCACATATTGGAACTGTTTTTTAGATTAAAAGTTCTTTAATGTTTGGATAAACAAATTTTGGTTATTAATGAGTTTGGGTCAAATAAAATTGGCTATTCTACCGTTGTTCTAATCTTAAATGAGATTATTTAACTCTTAATCCTTGCAAAACCAACACATAGTGCTACTGTTCGATTAACTCCTCCCTGTTCCATAAGGCACATATGATGGTTTTCTAATTTAAACCCTTATGGGTAAATAAGTCATTTGGGTTAGATTAGCCTTTAATGGGTCATATGGGTGAAATTAGGCATTTGAGTTAGATTGATCTCTAATGAATTAAATGGTCAAATGAGTCATTTGGGTCGGATTATCCTCTAGCAGGTCGAATGGGTAAAATAGTGTGGAGGGTAAAAGTAATTGAAAGTCACTTGATTTAGAATTTAATTAAAAAGTAGTTTCTTAATTATGAGTCATTTGGTACCGGTATCCATATTTGGTGAAATTCGATACCAGTGGGAAATTCGGTACCGGTACCAAGTTCATCTCTACTATTAGATTGTTTAGATTATATGAATAGTTGAATACAATGCAATTTCTTATTTTGTATTATATATTATTCTTTAATATCAAACCAACTATTAGGTTTCTTCTTCTTTAGCATAATGTTGATTAAGATAAGATAGTTTTTATTGTGTCTAACAGTATTAACCATATAAAAACTTTAGTTCTCTTAGTATTAAACTAAATATATAGTTTACCAGCTTGATTTCTTTACTTTCCAATGCAATTTGATAAATTTAAGATTAATGATAGTTAATTGATTTAATTTGTTTCAAATCAAATTGTCTATATTTTAAGGTTAATGTGTCGCAACCCCCGATCCCTTATCTGTCCCGGGAACGGGCGGACGCGAACTCAGAGTTTCGGTGGTATCAGTTTACGTTAATTTGGCAGCGGAAATTACATCAGGACCGTAGTTAGTAATGTTTATCAGAGTAAAACCACCATATTTAATATTAATAATCACATGGGTAAAACCCAAGTTTCTTATTACAATACGTTTATAGGGATAAACCCTATTTTATTGAATTTAAAAACATCGTCTTTTAGGTAACTTTTATAGCCACATTTTTCCCAAGCCTTCAGTGCTCTCCAGCTGGCTTTTTACTAATTGGCTGTCACATTGTGTTACCTGAAACACGTTTTAAAAACATTTGTCAGTGGGAAATACTGGTGAGTGAATCCCAGTTTAATCAAGAAACATTTTATCAATTAAAACAGTATTGAGAGCGATCACATTGTTTATGTCTACACAATTACTCCATCTAGTACGGTCAATCCACTGACTTGTGGGTCATATTACACATTGGCTAACTCATTGTCCAATGGTAACGTATTGTCATCCCGACTTACTACTCACAGTGTAGTAAATTTTGTATACAAAACCCCAACATACCGGCAGTAATTGAAGAACTACAAAGACTCAATCACCGCTTAATCATATTGTAAAATATTAAGGTTTTGTAAAACATTCCAAAAAGGTTAACAAAAAGAGGATAAACTCACTTTGTTATCTCAGACTTCGCGTAAGGGTTTCCTGGGAATAATCTATAATTTATACAAATGTACATAGGTTAGTATCATAACCCTTTGAAAATATTAATGATACCCTCCCCGAGACGGTATTCCAACAACTACGTCGGGCAGAACCACGACAGTTGTTACGGAACCCTAAATCAATCAGGCATCGTATCTACTATGAAACTGGGGTTATAATACTTACAACGGAGCAGAACCACGCTAATTAGGGGTATAGTACCCGAGTATAATAACTCTACTACAAAAATTGTGATTGAGAATTGAGAAATGAACGAACTGAATTGAAGCCCGAGGCCTCCTTTATATAGTTGCAGAACCTGACTCTCACGCGGCCCGCGTAAGATAAGGCAAAGCCTTACGCGGCTCGTGTCAACATCGGGTCAACATATAGCTTAGCTGGGTCAGCATGTAGGTCCGCCACGATGTCGACACATGTCGGCTCAGGGTGTCTCTACGTTCTTGATCTCTCGCGGCCCGCGTACACTAACGGGAACTCTTACGCGGCCCGCATCAACTTATAAGTTAACGAATTCTGATTTAAACCTCTATACCGCCCGCGTGAAGGTTGGGGTGGGTCTACGCGGCCCGCCTCAGCTTAAGTTTTAAATTTTATTTTTAATGCTATAACGTATTTCGGGCTCGGTTTTCACATACGGGGTGTTTTATAAGACATATTGGGACATTTTACAATATTCCAAAGTGTCGAAAATATTCGAGAGTGTCGGTTTTACTGAGGGTTGTTACATCCTCCCCACCTTGTTTTAGAGCTCGTCCTCGAGATCTACTGGAACAAGTGCGGATATTTCCTTTGCATTTCAGATTCAAGCTCCCATGTGTACTCAGGTCCTCTTTTGGAGTCCCACTTCACTTTGACCAGAACTAATCTCTTATGCTTGAGATTCTTGACTTTCCTATATTCAATCTGTAGAGGCCTTTCTACAAACTTAAGTTATTCATTTACCTCTATATCCTTAAGAGGTACTATTAGTGATTCATCAGCTAAACACTTTTTGAGGTTAGATACATGAAATACATTATGTATTCCTGCCATTTCCTCTGGCAGTTGTAGCTGATAGGCTACAGGTCCTATTCTTTTAATAATCTTAAAGGTCCAATATACCTGGGACTTAACTTTCCCCTTTTTATGAATCTTACTACTCCTTTCCAAGGAGAGACCTTTAATAATACTTTATCTCCTACTTGAAATTCCAATGGTTTGCGTCGGTCATCAGCATAACTCTTCTGTCGATCACGTGCTGCTTTTAGTCGTTCTTTGACTTGAATAATCTTGTCAGTTGTTTCTTGCACTATCTCAGGTCCAGATAGTTGTTTTTCCCCAATTTATGCCCAACAGACTGGGGTTCGGCACTTTCGTCCATAAAGTGCTTCGAATGGTGCAGCATTGATACTTGTGTGATAACTATTATTATAAGAAAATTCTATTAAAGGTAAGTGATCGTCCCAATTACCTCCAAAGTCAATTACACAAGCTCTAAGCATGTCCTCCATTGTCTGAATTGTCCTTTCGCTTTGTCTATCCGTTTGAGGATGATAAGCTGTGCTTAACTTTAACTTGGTTCCCATTGCTTTTTGGAAACTTGACCAAAAATGAGAGGTAAATCGGCTATCTCTATCAGAAACAATTGATAAAGGAATGCCATGTAAAGAAACAATTTTATTTACATACAACTTAGCTAATTGTTCCATACTGAATGTTTCTTTCATTGGTAGAAAATGAGCTGACTTGGTTAGCCTATCTACAATCACCCAGATTGTATCATTTCCTTTCTTAGTTTTGGGTAATTTAGTAACAAAATCCATTGTTATCAATTCCCATTTCCGCACCGGCATTTCTAACTGTTGTAATAGATCTGAGGGTTTCTGGTGTTCAGCTTTGACTTGTGAACAAGTTAAACATTTAGAAACATAGGTTGCTATGTCCTTCTTCATTCCTATCCACCAGAAATTTTTCCTTAAATCCTGGTACATTTTATCATTTCCTGGGTGCATCGTATACTTAGATTTATGGGCTTCTTCTGATATATGATGACGCAGGTTTCCTAATTTAGGTATCCACATTCTCTTTTAATGAAATCTCCAAATTCCATCTACTCCTTGTTCTAATTCTTTTAGCATACCTTTTAATTTTTCAGTATCTTCCTTGATTACTGATTCTTGTGCTTCTCTTATTTGATCATTTAAATCTACTTATAGACTTAATTTAAGAGAACGTACCATTTTTGGCTTTTCATGATACTTTCGACTTAAAGCATCTGCCACTACATTTGCTTTTCCTTCATGATACTGGATATCACATTCATAGTCACTAAGCATCTCCATCCAGCGTCTTTGTCTCATATTCAACTCCTTTTGCTTAAAAATATATCTTAAACTCTTATGATCAGTGAATATGGTAAACTTACTACCATAAAGGTAATGTCTCCAAATTTTAAGAGCAAAAATTATAGCTCCTAACTCTAAATCATGTGCTGAATAATTCTCTTCATGATTCTTAAGTTGTCTAGATGCGTAAGCTATAACCTTTTGACGTTGCATTAATACATATCCATAACCTAATTTGGAAGCATCACAATAGACTACAAAGTCTTCAGCTCCTTCTGGTAATGCTAGTATGGGTGTATGGGTTAATCTTTGCTTAAGAATTCTAAAAGCTTCTTCTTGTTTTGGTCCCCATTCAAACTTAACAAATTTACAGGTTAGCTTAGTTAAAGGAATGGCTATTCTAGAAAAATCTTGAATAAATCTTCTATAATAACCGGCCAATCCTAAGAAACTTCTAACCTCGGTTGGTGACTCAGGGGTTTTCCATTTAGTAATTGCCTCGATCTTTGTGGGATCCACATGAATTCCTTCATGGTTAACTAAATGTCCGAGAAACTGTACCTGTTCTAACCAAAATTCGCACTTAGAAAATTTAGCATAAAGCTTTTCCTTTCTTAATAAACTTAAAAGTGCGTGCAAATGCTTTGCATGATCCTCTTTACTCTTAGAGTAGATTAAAATATCATCTATAAAAACAATTATTAATTTATCCAAATATGGCTTACATATTCGGTTCATCATGTCCATAAATGCGGCTGGGGCATTGGTTAAACCAAATGGCATGACAGTAAATTCATAATGGCCATACCTTGTTCTAAATGCAGTTTTAGGAATATCCTCTTCATGTACCTTTAATTGATGATATCCTGATATTAAATCGATTTTAGAGAAAAATCGAGCTCCTTGTAGTTGATCAAACAGATCATCGATTCTCGGCAATGGGTACCGATTCTTAATCGTAACCTTGTTTAATTCACGGTAGTCAATGCACATACGCATCGATCCGTCCTTCTTTTTAACAAACAGTATCGGCGCTCCCCATGGCGACGAACTTGGCTGTATAAATCCTTTCTCTAACAATTCATCTAATTGTTTCTTCAGTTCCTGCATTTCAGCGGGTGCCAAACGATAGGGTGCTTTGGCAATCGGTGATGTTCCTGGTATTAAATGGATTCTGAATTCAACTTCCCTATCTGGAGGTTGCCCTGGTAATTCTTCTGGAAATACATCTGAAAACTGAGATACTACTGGAATATCTTTTAAATCCTTTCCTTTAGTGTTAGTGATTATGGAAATCAAATACACTAATGATCCTTTTCTTATGTAACTTGCAGTTTTCATCACAGAGATGAATTTTGTTGTTCTAGATGGTTTATCTCCTTTAATTGTGATCGTTTTACCTTTTGGTGAATTTACTTAGATTGACTTTTGATCACATAAAATACTAGCTTTATTGGTTATTAATCAATCCATTCCTAAAACAACATCAAATCCTGCCAGATTCATGGGATAAAGATTTGCAATAAATTTCTGATTTAAAATTTCTATGCTTGCCCCCTGCAAGATTTCAGAATTTACTTGGATTGACTTTTGATCACATAAAATACTAGCTTTATTGGTTATTAACCAATCCATTCCTAAAACAACATCGAATCCTGCCAGATTCATGGGATAAAGATTTGCAATAAATTTCTGATTTAAAATTTATATGCTTGCCCCCTGCAAGATTTCAGAAATCCTAACAGTTTCTCCATTAGTTGTTTCTACTAAACATTCTTGTGGTAGTTTAGTTAATGACTGCTTTAGAAATTTGCAAAATGATGTATTAATAAAACTTTGGTTTGCACCAGAGTCAAATAATACTTTAGCAAAAACATCATTAACTAAAAACGTACCAGCTATGACATCTGGAATCATCTTAGCTTCTTCTGCAGTCAGAACAAATGCTCTAGCATTTTGAGTATTCTTGTTATTTGTAGCTGGAGCTAATTTCGGACAATTAAGCTTGATATGACCTTGTTCTCCACAGTTGTAACATATCCTGTTGTTACCTTTCTTCCTGCAGTTTTCTTCCTTGTGTCCCGATATTTTGCAAAAGTTACAGTATATAGAGCATTTTCCTGAATGCTTTCTTTTGCAATTCTTATAGTAAGGTGTAGAGGTAGAACCTATATTTTTCCCACGATTAAAATTTCCAGAACGAAATTCTTGTGTGAGTTTCTGGGTTAGGTTTCTCCTTTGATCATCTTCTCGGGTACGGACTAATTCATCTGTCAAGGTATTTGCTAGTTCTACAGCTTCTTCTATAGTTTGAGGTCTAGCTGCCTTGACTACGTGTCTTATCTCTCCAATTAATCCCCAGATATAACGGGAGATTAATACTGGTTCAGGTGAAGCAAGAGTTGGCACTATTCTAGCATATTCGAAGAATATTTTAGTGTATCCCTTACTATCTACACCAGTCATCCTAAGATTTAGGAAATTTGTTTGCTATCTGTTCCTTCTCATTAGGTGGACATAATTTCCTTTCTACCTTATTCTTAAATTCTTCCCATTCCATATTGTAGGTTTTATCACTTCCTCTTTGATTGAAGGATAGTGTTCCACCATTCTAGTGCTGCATTCTTAAACAGATTAGAAGCAAACAATATCTTATCTTCTTCAGCACATTTGCTTATTCTTAAGACTGCCTCAGTTTTCTCTATCCAGCGTAGGGTTGCAATGGCCCCTTCATTGCCCGAGAATTCCATTGGTTTACAAGACCAGAATTCTTTATAAGAACAACCGTAAGACACGGTTCTTCTCCTTTTGGTAATAGGCATTTGAAGTACATGTCCATTGTTCACGCTGTTTTCGGGTTCAATTGGTCGCTTACTGCTATGCTTACTTTTATTATTAGCTTCTTGAATAGTTTGAATAATAAATGGCATTGCATCTATGATTCCTTGTGCCACTATATGTTGAACGGCACTATTATCCATTTGATTTCCATTGTTATTGATGCTTGGATTCTCATTAACCACGTTAATGTTACTCTGGTTATCATTATTCAGATTTCCTTGATTTCCTTCGTCGGCCATCTGAATTTTAAACATTTATCCCATATTAATATCACAAAATAATATTTAATATAGTTAATCACATGATACGCAATCTAGCCAAAAACGTAGATCATTGCTACTTTTACTCTATTTCCATATACTATTATGTATCTATTACACACTAGTACTGAAATAAAAATTACAATACCAACAGAAATAGAATTACACTAATAGTAATATGCATCCGTACACACATATTTTGTTTTTGTTTTTATTTTTATATATATTTTATTATTATTACTATTATCGTTTCCTCTATCACATCACGGATATGAATTTATCCAAAAATCCATATTGCGCTCATCGTATTTCCATACGAGACGCTCTCCCACCTGACGCATTCTCTCACTGCTTTCTAAAATTTCCTCCCCAAAAGTCCTAAGTTCTTGGACGTTTTCTGAACTCATTGGGGGTGCAGGTTCTAGGACTGGGTTCGGAATCTGGGGTGCGGGTTCCTGATATGGGGGTGAAAGTGCCTGAAATCGGTAAGGATCTTCTAAGATTTCCCTAATATATTCATCGTGGTAATAGGGATCTAAAGGGTCCATACCTGGATAGGCTCCTATGTTTTGTATGGGTGTGTCTTCATGTATCCGGTAACGTTGCACAAAGTCCCTATTATCGTCCCACCAGGGGCCGTAATTTGGGTCTAGAGGGTTTGGTGCAGGTACCCTAGGGATTTCTTCTGGGTTGAAATCATGCATCTCCACTTGGTTTTCAGGGTTTTCTATCTCCATGGGTTGGTCTGGGATTTGTGGTTGTGGGGCTACTAGTTGTTCCAGACTTGGGTCAGCAGCAGTTGTAGCTAGGATATGGAAATTAACAAGGCTTCTATTAAGCATATCCTGTGTATGGGCATCTGACTTTCGCTTAGCGGCTGCTAAAACTCTTTGATGTTGCAACTTTCGCATTCTTTTCCTACGTGCAAAGGCTTCCTTGCTGAACCATCCTCGTTTCTTATGAGGGAATGGCTCTTCTGACTGAGCTTTAAAAGCAAATATCCCTTCTTCCTGATCAGCAGAATACCCAGAAAGGGCAGGCTGTGAAGAGGTACCTTCACTCCTAGGTGAATCAGACAATTGACGACTCATGTCTGAGGGTCCTTGATCACTCATACTGTAAACTAACAAATAGTCAAATAACACATAACAAATAAAATACAGTTATGCACGTATTTCCGTAATTTATTTCCTAACACAAAATTTAGAATTTAAGTGTTAGCAGAACACTTCTTTGGCTCAGACCAGTGGCTAGGCTCTGATACCACCTTCTGTCGCAACCCCTGATCCCTTATCTGTCCCAGGAACGGGCGGACGTGAACTCAGAGTTTCGGTGGTATCAGTTTATGTTAATTTGGCAGCGGAAATTACATCAGGACCGTAGTTAGGAAATGTTTATCAGAGTAAAACCACCATATTTAATATTAATAATCACATGGGTAAAACCCAAGTTTCTTATTACAATACGTTTATAGGGATAAACCCTATTTTATTGAATTTAAAAACATCGTCTTTTTGGTAACTTTTATAGCCACATTTTTCCCAAGCCTTCAGTGCTCTTCAGCTGGCTTTTTACTAATTGGCTGTCACATTGTGTTACCTGAAACGCGTTTTAAAAACATTTATCAGTGGGAAATATTGGTGAGTGAATCCCAGTTTAATCAAGAAACATTTTATCAATTAAAACAGTATTGAGAGCGATCACATTGTTTATGTCTACACAATTACTCCATCTAGTACTGTCAATCCACTGACTTGTGGGTCATATTACACATTGGCTAACTCATTGTCCAATGGTAACGTATTGTCATCCCGAGTTACTACTCACAGTGTAGTAAATTTTGTATACAAAACCCCAACATACCGGCAGTAATTGAAGAACTACAAAGACTCAATCACTGCTTAATCATATTGTAAAATATTAAGGTTTTGTAAAATATTCCAAAAAGGTTAACAAAAAGAGGATAAACTCACTTTGCTATCTTAGACTTCGCGTAAGGGTTTCCTGGGAATAATCTATAACTTATACAAATGTACATAGGTTAGTATCATAACCCTTTGGAAATATTAATGATACCCTCCCCGAGACGGTATTCCAACAACTACGTCGGGCAGAACCACGACAGTTGTTACGGAACCCTAAATCAATCGGGCATCGTATCTACTATGAAACTGGAGTTATAATACTTACAACGGAGCAGAACCTCGCTAATTAGGGGTATAATACCCGAGTATAATAACTCTACTACAGAAATTGTGATTGAGAATTGAGAAATGAACGAACTGAATTGAAGCCCGAGGCCTCCTTTATATAGTTGCAGAACCTGACTCTCACGCGGCCCGCGTAAGATAAGGCAAAGCCTTACGCGGCCTGTGTCAACATCCGGTCAACATATAGCTTAGCTGGGTCAGCATGTAGGTCCGCCACGATGTCGACACGTGTCGGCTCAGGGTGTCTCTACGTTCTTGATCTCTCGCGGCCCGCGTACAC
This sequence comes from Helianthus tuberosus, assembly GCA_030545235.1. Taxonomy (NCBI): domain Eukaryota; kingdom Viridiplantae; phylum Streptophyta; class Magnoliopsida; order Asterales; family Asteraceae; genus Helianthus; species Helianthus tuberosus. Next base: position 181,764,970 of record CM060351.1, read on the forward strand.
TAACGGGAACTCTTACGCGGCCCGCATCAACTTATAAGTTAACGAATTCTGATTTAAACCTCTATACCGCCTGCGTGAAGGTTGGGGTGGGTCTACGCGGCCCGCCTCGGCTTAAGTTTTAAATTTTATTTTTAATGCTATAACGTATTTCGGGCTCGGTTTTCACATACGGGGTGTTTTATAAGACATATTGGGACATTTTACAATATACCAAAGTGTCGGAAATATTCGAGAGTGTCGGTTTTACTGAGGGTTGTTACATAATGCGAGTATTGTTTGATTTCTCATGTATGCTTAGTCTATGTTTATTGTTTTTAACAGAGCCCTAATTTGATTTTTTTTAGTTTCATGAGCAGAGTGATGAATTTGAGTGTAATGATTGATTCAAATTGTTTCACAAAAATAGATCACTGATGAAGATGTATATTGTTTTGTTTTATTTTTTTGAAGTTATTTGCATCAATGGATGAATGGCGGCGGCGGCTACTGGAACTTGGGTTTCGGTGAATCAATTTCGGTGGCACGCTATTGCCGAGGTTTGCCTTCAACATAATCATTCTTGCGTTCAGAAGATTATCACCATTTCTACCACACTGTTGGCGATCAAGGTAATTTTACTTCTTTAAATAACCGCATATTGTATATAGGTTTCTGCATACGACATACTGGCTAATTTGTCTACTTGAGCTTGATAAATGATTTCTTGAATTCTTAGTTGGTTTCACTGATAATTTACTACCAGGGCTCTCTATTTTTATAGTGGCTTTGTGGTAAAAGACATCGTTGCGTTTACTTAAAGATTGACGATGGGAATCATGTGAATATGCTTGGTTCCGATGATGAATTTGGAACTCAAGTTCCAACCCCAGCTCAAACCGTTGTGGAAGGGTCAGGTGTAGAAAACTTGTGTTAAATCTGTTTTTATTTATTGTTTGGAAGATAAATGGAGATGGTTTGACTTTTGATCTTTAACCTTTGACTTTTGAATGTAATATATAATTTTTATCTCACAACTGTAATTATCATTTTTATATGATATTTTCAGTATAGATTTATCATTAATAATAACTTTAATATTATTGTCATGGTTAAAAAAATTGGCTTCATTAATGGTGAATTGTTGTGCATGGCTAAGGTTTTGTTTGCTATTTTTTAGGAACAAGAGCTTTGGGAAGAACTTGAAATGTTAATTCTTGCAAGTGATGGTCTATGGGATGTAGTACCTAATGATGTATGTCATGGTGGTGGTGGTAGTTACACTATTTATATCTTGGCTTTGGCTTTGGCTAATTATAAGTTTTCACAAGCTCTCTTGGCTCTCCATACTGGATGTCGTCATGTCTTTTGCTTACTCTTCCATTGGCTTTGGCTTCCGCTTATCCATAGCTAAAGTGCTTTGTAAGTATTATTAGTTTCAACCATTTTAAAATCCTAATTAGTCATTGCGCTATGATATAATATAATATGATATAACAGGCGGAGGTGATTTAAGGACCACCCTAACAGGAGTAAAAGTAGGAATAGACGTATCCGGACAAGAGAAAGTTTGGAGGACCTTTCAAGCCATCGGTGACATTGCTTTTGCTTATGCTTATTCTACTGTTCTTAAAAAAATTATAAACAGGTCAAATATACAATATACGTTTTTATCTTAGGAAACTGAAGCTTGACGAAAACGTTGCACATTTTTTGCCGGAGTTTGGTATGAATGGAAAAGATCAAATAAAGGCAGGTTCTCTTAATCCAAGTTCTATTATTTTCTGTTTTCTTAATTAAGGCATGTTTTAGTTGTCCCATTTGAACAAACATTAGTGACTAAGGATGTTTTTGGATTTGTACGATTTGGGACGAAGCGGAACCGAGGCAAATCGAGACGTCGAGTATCGACACGACATGTATGATTTGGGATATCGAAAGGGAAATGGTGGATACATAGCTCATAGCTCATGATAAGGAGGTGTACGATATTGTGTGGGGCGGTGTGGGTGTGTTCGCATCGTTTTCGGCTGATGGGTCGATGAGGGTGTTCGATTTACGACATTAGGAGCATTCGACGATTATTTACGAGAGTTCTGAGCCGGATACGCCGTTGGTTCGGCTTGGGTGGAATAAGCAGGATCCGAGGTATATGGCGACGATTATAATGGATAGCGCGAAGGTGGTTGTGTTGGATATTCGGTTTCCGGAGTTGCCGGTTGTGGAGCTGCAGAGGCATCAGGCGAGTGTGAATGCGATTGCGTGGGCGCCGCATAGTTCGTGTCATATTTGTACTGCGGGTGATGATTCGCAAGCGCTTATTTGGGACTTGAGTTCTATGGGGCAACCGGTTGAGGGGGGTTGGATCCGATTTTGGCGTGTACTGCGGGTGCTGAGATTGAACAGTTGCAGTGGTCGTCTTCGCAACCGGATTTGGTTGCCATTGCTTTTGCGTCGAAGCTGCAGATTCTGTGGGTATGATTATGTTAAAATATTGGTCTGTTTTGTAATTGTGTTTGGTTGGTTGCATTGATTTTAGGTTGACTTGTAGCCTATATAGATTTGGGAATACACTGACATTTGCATTTGCTTCTTATCCATTTAAATGCTTTTAGTTTTTTGGTTGTGATTGTTCAAGAACTAAGCACTTGTGCATAGTGCTGGTCGAATAAAATGTCTTATATATCACATATAGGTGTTTTAGGGGCGGCAATTCTTGACACGAGTCACAAACCCGATACGAAAGAAACAGGTTTGGGTCAATTAACACAACCCGTTTTAAAAAAGCGTGTCGGGTTCGGGTTGACCCGTATTGAAAACAGGTTCGGGTTTGGGTTGACCCGTTTAACTATTTAGAAAAAAAGGTTTTATATTTTTGTTTTTTCCGTTACATGTTTATATTATGCTTTGCAGGGGAGTTTGCATATTATTCTAAGAAATCATATAAAAAATTATTTTGTAAATATAAATTTTTTTAACACAATCTATAACTCGTGAAGCTCACGGGTATATAACCTAGTTAACTTATAAAGGTGACATCTCGTATAAATATGGGTTAACATACAAATGATAGAAATAGCTAGAGTCTAGAACAATGATGTTTGAACTAAAATAAATATTATTACGTTAATGTAGCTTAATAATTATTGGTCTAGTCCAAGTTCATACTTTAGTTATTTATATCATTCGTATATTAAAAGTTGTTTGTTTTTTTTTTTTTTTTCTAACACAGACTTTTATAAATCATCTTATTTGGATAAATAGATTAGACTAATCGGTATGGTGAGGCTCATCCCCAAGTGGATGGGCCGCCGCGTCACCCGTCACGTCATCAAGAGTGAGGATGGGTCTAAAGGGGATGGACCAAGTGGGTGGAGGATGGGGCCCCACACTATTTATAAAAACAATTAAAATATATAAATGATTTGATTTTTTAGAGAGAGAGAGAAAGCTGGCCCGTCACATGCGTCGTTGGGGAGACGGAGAAGCCGGGACGGGGCAGGGGGCGGTGTGGGGGTGCGGCGCCGGGGCTCGCCGGGGCAGGGCCGGCCCCCATACCGTTTAGTCTTAGTAATAGAGTTTTAAAAGTATTATTATATTTAACATACTCATAATAAAAGGAACAAACAAACAAAAAAAAAGCAATAACGGATCAACTAGACCCAACTTTTTTTTTCTGAGGTCGTCGTCACAATCTTTGAATAACTATATTTCGGCGTTTCCTTTCTTTCAAATTATCGTGATGCACTAATGATGAGTGGGAAAGTTTTGCTCATTTAATTTTTTTTAGTATAAAGATGATTCATAATTATGTCTAGTACGCAATAAGATTAAGACACATGAAAAAGAAACAAAAATTATATAATACACGAGTCATATATATTAAATATGTAATAGATTAAAATAAAAACATGATTTGACCAATTATATCACTCAAATAAGAGAAACGGTTTAAAAGTGTTATCTACTAATTATTATGTGAGACTTCTAATGTAATGTGTGTGAAAGGGTAGATGCACGGTACCCCTGACCGTGAAAGGGATCCCCCTTCCTAAGCTAACGACCTAGCAACGCTGCCTGGCGGTTAATATCCTACCGGGTGGGTATTTTGGTTGAACCAAGGCTCGAACCTGTCCACACCAGTTTATAACGGGTGCTGGTGACCACTGGGACACCCCAAGTGGTTAAATGTAATGTGTGTGTGGGTTTTTGTTTATGTATGAAAGGTATGATTTTATTTGATATATGATCAAGATAAAAAGCATGTAGGTCCACATTACGCATGAAAGACAATAATATATGTAACATTGCTTTAGAAGGTTTGACAATTTTTACAATTATTGTTGATCATATAAGTGACTAAATTTTGAGATCAGTAGTTAACACTTCTTAAAATGTTTGATTTGATGCATCCTTTTTAATTTATAATACTTTTTCCTTGAGTAGAATTTTGATACATATCAATAATGTGTATATAAATGTTGACTTTTTGGTAATTAGTTTAATAGTATATGAGTTAAATTGTAAAAGTTAAAATATCATAATCGTAAATCTATATTATTATTACTTTATTACTATAATTATTACTATTATTACTATTACTGTATATATTAATAAAGCAAATGAAATGAACAGTTATTTTAATATATGATAATCATATATTAATATATTAATAATTATTATTATTTTGTTTATTTTCTAAGTTGGATAAGCTTGGTGTCAATCAATACTGGTATCGAAAATACCGGTACGGTCCGGTTCATTATCGGTACATGAAGGTAAAAATCAGCACCAGCCTGATACAGAAAACACCAAAATTCGGCACCTGATTGAGTTTGAAAATCTTTTAGTTCGGGAAATTCGGTACTGCAAGACGGTACCATTTGCTTATCCCTAATCAGAGCTCGGTGACAATCGATACCGAAAATACCGGTTACAATACCGGTATATGAAGGTAAAAATCGGTAGCGAACCGGTACTCGGAACGCCAAAATTTGGTACCGAATTGGTACTTAGGATCCTTCTGTTCAGGAAATTCGGTACCGGTACCCAGTATTATTTGTTCATCTCTAACCACGGGTTTCATACCAACAACATCATTAACATACAACTTTTTTTGTTGATTTTATTTTGATTATTTTTTACTGTTTTTTACATTCTCTTTTTGTTCTTGTTAGTGGTTTGATGTGTGTAAAATGCAACATATAAATTACATCAAATGAGGGATAAAACTAACCTTTTTTAGTACTAATGTTGGAAAAAGTGTGCTTTTATCTTCCTTTTGTATTTTCAGGACCAAATGAGCTTAAACAAACAAAAGGAACAAATATGCAGCAAAAACTAACATAAATACAAAGAAAATGAATAAACATGGCATGCCCGACCCCTCGACAGCATCTCCACAAGCAAAAAAAAAACAAGAAACAGAAGGCTGACCACGGCCTGTACCCACTGGACACGGGGGCGTGGTCAGGTGTCTGCAGATAAGAACAATGTCACACCCTGACTTTTGCGGAAGCGTGATTATGTGTGACTTGCTTAATATCATTGCATTCAACCATAACAACCAACTATATGATAAAACTAGAGATGTTCATCCATTGATTAAGTTTTAGAACATTACCATAACATTGTTTTGGAATTCAAACACAGACCCCGAATCCGAATTACAAACCATGCAAATTGTTTTGGAGTTCCATAAAGACTCGACAAAAGATACTACTAAAAACTAGGTTTTGGACTATGTATCTTATCCAGGATAAGATACACAATCCCAAACCCTTAGACACCGGATGACATCTTTTATTCCAAACAACCCTTAAAAACTTTCAACGCCCGCCAGATCCATACTTAGTTTTCTGAAATACATGTAGTTTGAAAACATCAACAAAAGTTGAGCGAGTTCATGTGTTTAGTGTGTGAGCTCGAATAAACCTTGTAATCATTATAACTAAGTATGTAGTTGTAAACCCTGGTATGAAAGCAAACAAGGAAAACAGATCTTTAATGGTTTGCAAGGCCATTAATATGTGTGACATGATGCAGGAAGGCTCAAACCTAACAGATTTTACACCGGGCTTCAGTTTGAAGACATATCACCTCATGGGCCAAACCCCGGTCCACATGGGTGTGGGCTCGCTACACCCAAATAGATCTATCACTCACGTCCATCGGTCCTACAACGAGGATTAATGGTCTTAAGCGTTGTACCCACCACTCACATGATCTAGCAGTACCTTTCCTTAGCTAACCATACCACATATAAACGTTTGTAAACAGCTTGTAACATGTACTTAACCCCCGAAGTTATAAAACTGAAAACAGTTAAAAGAAAAGGGGGAACATGAACTCACGGTTTTGCGTTCTTCGTATCTGTTAGTAACCCAAAGCTGCTAACTCGTGTGCACAACTACCTACAACATACTAAGGTCTATTAGACGAGAGGGTCGTGCCTTGGCTTAGTATTAATTAGTGTCTTTGAGTTACGTTTCATTGTGTCTTTGATATTATCCCAAGTTATATAATTATTTGTCAAAATAATAAATATTTTAACATAAATTATATTTATTCAATTTTGGAATAATAGTTAAAATAATATATTTTTAACTTGTCACACTTATGTATTGTACATGAATATTTCCCCAAGGATGTGTGTGTTAGTATTCGTATTCTTATCCTTGTATATTTTTGCCAAGTATCGGTGGCGTATTCTGGTGTGTATTTATACGTACGAGAATACGTATTTTCTTGTAATTATTGAGTATTTTATACTTAACCTTTCCGGAATAATATCTTTAATAAAAATACATCAATATATATTTCCAAAATATATATTTTAAGAAATATTACTTAGAAAAATTATTCATAACTTTTCCCTTGGCTAATATATTTATAAATCTCATTCAAGTCTAAAAAATAATATATTTCCAACTCTAACTTAGAAAATATATATAAACTTATTTTTCACCCAATTAATATCACAAGATAATATTTAATATAGTTAATCACATGATACACAATCTAGCAAAAAACGTAGATTATTGCTACTTTTACTCTATTTCCATATACTATTATGTATCTATTACACACTAGTACTGAAATAAAAATTACAATACCAACAGAAATAGAATCACACTAATAGTAATATGCATCCGTACACACATATTTTATTTTATTATATTATATTATATTATTACTACGATTAACGTTTCCTCCATCACATCACGGATATGGATTTATCCAAAAATCCATATTGCGTTCATCGTATTTCCATACGAGACGCTCTCCCACCTGTCTCATTCTCTCACTGCTTTCTAAAATTTCCTCCCCAAAAGTCCTAAGTTCTTATACGTTTTCTGCACTCATTGGGGGTGCAGGTTCTAGGACTGGGTTCGGAATCTGGGGTGCGGGTTCCTGATATGGGGGTGAAAGTGCCTGAAATCGGTAAGGATCTTCTAAGATCTCCCTAATATATTCATCGTGGTAATAGGGATCTAAAGGGTCCATACCTGGATAGGCTCCTATGTTCTGTATGGGTGTGTCTTCATGTAGCGGGTAACGTTGCACAAACACCCTATTATCATCCCACCAGGGGTCGTAATTTGGGTCTAGGGGGTTTGGTGTAGGTACCCTTGGGATTTCTTCTGGGTTAAAGTCATGCATCTCCACTTGGTTTTCAGGGTTTTCTATCTCCATGGGTTGGTCTGGGATTTGTGGTTGTGGGGCTACTAGTTGTTCCAGACTTGGGTCAGCAGCAGTTGTAGCTAGGATATGGAAATTAGCTAGGCTTCTATTAAGCATATCCTGTGTATGGGCATCTGACTTTCTCTTAGCGGCTGCTAAAACTCTTTGCTGTTGCAACTTTCGCATTCTTTTCCTACGTGCAAAGGCTTCCTTACTGAACCATCCTCTTTTCTTATGAGGGAATGGCTCTTCAGACTAAGCTTTAAAGACAAACATTCCTTCTTCCTGATCAGCAGAATACCCAGAAAGGGCAGGCTACGAAGAGGTACCTTCACTCCTAGGTGAATCAGACAACTGACGACTCATGTCTGAGGGTCCTTGATCACTCATACTGTAAACTAACAAATAGTCAAATAACACATAACAAATAAATACAGTTATGCACGTATTTCCATAATTTATTTCCTAACACAAAATTTAGAATTTAAGTGTCAGCAGAACACTTCTTTGGCTCAGCCAGTGGCTAGGCTCTGATACCACCTTCTGTCGCAACCCCCGATCCCTTATCTGTCCCGGGAACGGGCGGACGCGAACTAAGAGTTTTGGTGGTATCAGTTGGTTAATTTGGCAGCGGAAATTACATCAGGACTGTAGTTAGGAAATGTTTATCAGAGTAAAACCACAATATTTGATATTAATAATCACATGGGTAAAACCCAAGTTTCTTATTACAATAGATTTATAGGGATAAACCCTATTTTATTGAATTTAAAACATCGTCTTTTAGGTAACTTTTATAGCCACATTTTTCCCAAGCCTTCAGTGCTCTCCAGCTGGGTTTTTACTAATTGGCTGTCACATTGTGTTACCTGAAACGCGTTTTAAAAACATTTGTCAGTGGGAAATACTGGTGAGTGAATCCCAGTTTAATCAAGAAACATTTTATCAATTAAAACAGTATTGAGAGCGATCACATTGTTTATTTCTACACAATTACTCATTCAGTACTGTCAATCCTGACTTGCGGGTCATATTACACATTGGCTAACTCGTTGTCCAATGGTAACGTACTGTCATCCCGACTTACTACTCGCAGTAGTAAATTTTGTATACAAAACCCCAACATACCGGCAGTAATTGAAGAACTAAAAAGACACAATCACCGCTTAATCATATTGTAAAGCATTAAGGTTTTGTAAAGTATTACAAAAAGGTTAACAAAAATTGGATAAACTCACATTGCTATCTTAGACTTCGCGTAAGGGTTTCCTTGGAATAATCTATAATTTACACAAATGTACATAGGTTAGTATCATAACCCTTTGAAAATATTAATGATACCCTCCCCGAGACGGCATTCCAACAACTACGTCGGGCAGAACCACGACAGTTGTTACGGAACCCTAAATCAATCGGGCATCGTATCTACTACGAAACTGGGGTTATAATACTTACAACGGAGCAGAACCTCGCTAATTAGGGGGTATAATACCCGCGTACTATGCCTAATATTCAGAAAGTGAGATTGAGAAATGAAAATTGAACGAGTTCGACTGAGATCCGAGGCCTCCTTTATATAGTGCTGAAATCCGGTCTTCACGCGGCCCACGTAAAGGTAAGCTAAGGCTTACGCGGCCCGCGTCAAATCTGGGTCAACGCGTAGCTTGTCCTGGTCATCTACTAGGCTCGACACGATGATGACACGTGTCATCACCGGGCTGCGCCACATTTTGGAACACTCGCGGCCCGCGTTAACTTAACGGGGTCTTACGCGGCCCGCTTGAACTTAAGAAAATCAAAGGAATCCGGTTCTAACCCTTATACCGCCCGCGTAAGGATTGGGGTGGGTCTACGCGGCCCGCCTCAACTACTATTTTCTTGTTTTTCATTTTATTTTTAATACTATATTGTATTTCGGGCTCGGTTTTCACATACGGATTGTATTATAAGGCATATTGAGACATTTTAAAATATACTAGGGTGTAGGAAATATTATGAGGGTGTCGGTTTATTTGAGAGTTGTTACAGGTTTCTCCAATATTTCGGGTATAATTTATATGTTCATTCTCTTGGAATTTTGGTAATATTTTGGATTGTAATTTTTTGTATTTTGATGAGTTATATTATTTCAAGTCCTAAAATAATATAACTAATACACATAATATACAAATAATCACACACTTGGTGACTTCTAAATATATATTTCCTAAATACATATTTAGTCACTTTTATTTATAAAAACCAACCTCCAATATTTATAATTTTTGTAGCAAAATTTATGGCAAACTTTATATGAAAATTCATGGTTAAAAATATACTTGTAAATATTTGTTTAAAAATATTTCTCTAAGTGTTTAATTTTTACAAAAATTTTGCCAAAGTTCCCCTAAAAATGGAGGTTTCTATGCCTTCAAGGCATATCATTTTCTTTTGTAAATCAACACAATCAACAACAAATCAATCTACACTTACCAATTTGCCAAAACCAAGCATAAACTATTACCTCATGAACTTGAAAATTTATAAAAATGTGTAGTAACTTACTAGTGTATTTAGTAAGTCTTGTTACCCTTTAAAGTGTGGTTGTTTATTTAAAAACTCCATTTTTGAAGAAATTAGATCTTCACAACTTGTAATTAAATTTTCTGAAAATGTTTCTTCTTGGATTTTTCTTCTTAAATACATGATCCTACACTTTATTAACCACCAAAAATATGGTTTATTTCTTTAAGAACCAAGATTAAGTAAACTTTGTATTTTTGACTTGGTTTCTTGAAAAATCATTCTTGAAATCTTAGATTTACAAGACTTTATACACACTTTGATCATCACTTAACAAGAAAACAACTTATTCGTTCAAGTTCATGATTTACATGAGGATGATCTCTTGATCTTTAACATTTTCATCCTCTCATCTTGCTAGATTATGTTTTTAATCATTATCTAGCAAGATCACATGATGATCAGCATCAAAATCATGAGTAAACAACAATCAACAAGCATAACAACACATAAACATCATGATTTCTTATGCTTTTAAGCTTATGTTCAAGTTTCAAGTTCAAGATTCTTAGTGTTCATCATGATCATCAACTTGTATCTTCTTTTAACCACTAAAATAAGATGTAAAATGAAGAGTATAGTATTCTTACTACTAGCTCAAGGCTAGGGATGATCACTAGATGAAATGGAATGGATAAAAGCACAAGAGAAAGGTCCTTCAACTTCTACAAGCTCCAAGCTTCCTTGTATGGCTTCTAACACCCTTGTATATATGTAGAATGGATGAGACTTGAAAGATGATGATGATGATGGTGTGGAGGTGGGTGTTCGGCCTAGAGGTGAAGAGGAGGAAGGAGAAGAAGTGTGTTGGTGTGGTGTGATGATAATGAGAAGATATGATCTAGGAGTTTAACTTATAACACACCTTCACTTATTTAACTCATGGTCTAAGTGTTTAGTAAAGATCCAACACTAGATGGGGAAGGGGGGGTCTAGATGGGGAAGGGGGGGGGGGGGGTCTAGGCTTAGGTTTCAACTAATAGTTAGTTTTGTTAGTTATAATTCAAGTATTAGTTAGGTATTTAGTTACTAGATGTTATATGATGTGTTATGATGTTCGGGAACTATAACTAGCTTGGTAATGCTAAAACAATGCTTTTAGTGAAAATTTGGTGTTTCGGGTAGTGTCCGGTTGTTCGGTTGGTTACCGGTTCGTTAAGGTGCTAAACTATGCAGTTTAGAGTGCTTTATGTTACCTTTTGTAACAGTTTTGATTCCCGACACGTAGGAAAGCATTCAGGATCATTTAACCATATTTCTGCATGATATTAGAGTGCTTAAATGCTGATTATTGCTGATTTTTGCTTAATTCAACACTTTAAGTGAGTTTCAGGCACTTTCCGGCACTTAAACTATCTATAGGAAGGCAGTTTTGTGATCCTTACTTTCCTACACACTATATTAGTGTAATACTAGGTTTCTGACTCATCATGTGTCTCAATACAATGTCTGTCTATGTACTGAACTCCATCAGCATTTTTCTGATTTGTCTGACAACTGTGCTAACTGTGTTTCGTGCATCATTTGAATCAACAAAGTTTGCATGCAATACTGACATGTCATTTGCAATATATGATGCACATGTATGTATGATAACAATAATCAGAAAGCAATTCAAGTCATTAATTGTAATTCAGCACAGTCATTAAGCACTAATCATTGTTTAATAATTGTACAGATACTTGGAATTTTGACAGTTGTCACAAACAAAGATGAGGAAGCTTCTACGCCCACCACGAGGGCGTGCCCAGCTCAGCACGGGGCAAGGTCAACGCTAAGATTTTGCAGAATCTTGATAGTACAGATACGCTTCTACACACGGGGCCGTGCCCAGTGAACACGGGGCCGTGTGGAGCCTAATGCAGACAATTTCAATTAATGAAGGAAGAGAAAAGGGTTGGCCACGGGGGGCGGGTCCAGCGGACACGGGGCCGTGGCCGGGCTTCTGTTCAGGCTATAAATAGGGGTGCTTGGCTCACTTCAAAGGCATCTCTTGGCAAACCACCCACTCTCCCACTTTGCCACCACTCCACCACCACCACAACACCCACATCCACCACCATCATCCACCTTAGAGTGTGTGTAGTAGTCTCGGGACCCAAGATTGATTGTTAGAGTTCTTGTCAATCAAATGCCATGTTTGGCTAAGTCTCTTACATCACTTGGTGAAGACAAGCATTTATTGTATTACTTTTTATTTTTAATCTTTTCTCACTTTTTATTTGGTTTTGTATTAATGACTTTAATAACTAGTTTCTTATGTTGAAGGTGAAACTTCTTTATCATTTGTTCGTGGTGTCTTGGCATTACTTTACTGTCTATATAAAGTAAAAGATTTTCACCATTCATATCTCTACGGTCTATATAGAGATATGTTGGCTACCTGGTCGGGGGTTAAGGGAATGATTTAGCAAGGTTCTTGCCTTGTTCAGTGTATAGATCCTGCAAGGACCTGGGTCAAGCTTACTAGGACCTCCTTCAATACTCACTGGTATTAGATGGTGGGGGTGCGAATGGCTTGATCCCCTCATATGTAAACTACTATTAATACATTAAACCGGCTACTTGGGATTGTATCCCTGCTGACTAAAACCACCTAGCCGAGGGTAACGTCACCTTCAAAAGAGGGGCCTACCACTTTTCGCATTAATAACTTAATTAATTATTTTTCAATATTCCGACCCTTTGGGATTGTATCCTTGCTGACTCAAACCACTGGGTTGAGGGTAACGTCACCTTCAAAAGAGGGGCCTACTACTATAACTAAGATAATCTTTTAAAATTGCAAAAGTGCGGAAATCATCAAAGGATACATTAAAGGCGAGTCGGATCCAAGTGATTAATCTTGTCTATCTATTTTTATTTTTATTTCAGCATTTTTAGTTATTATTTTTCATGTTTAAAACATTTTCTAAAAAATTTAGTTTGATTAAACGTTGAGGATAAACCGGTATTAAAAGTTCTTGTGTCTTACCAACGCTATACTACGCTCGGTATCTTACCAACGCTATACTACGCTCACGATGGGTGCACTTGCCCATGTGTATGTTTAGTGTTAGTAGAATATCGTGTTTTATAAATTTAAAACTTGACTAATGTGTAAAATGGGCTTAAAATATTAATAAAAACATATTACACCTTACACACACCAAGTTTTTGGCGAAAATCATGAGAACCACTTTCCAACCATTGATCTTGGGAGATGGATGGATGAGATTAAAAGTAATAAAAACAATATTAAATTCTTTTTTGTCTTATTATGTTTTTAATATTTTAAAGTCAAAATGGTAGTTTAGTAAATTTGCTTGTTTTGTCTAATTGTATATTGTTTTTTATTACCTTTTTTGTCTTTATTAAATTAATTGTTTTTTATTAAAATTAGATTTTTTAATTAAAAAACATTTTAAGCTCTGATTTTTTTACAATTTTTTTTTTCAGGATTAAAAAAAAACGTTTTTACGAGTCGTTTTTTTACGCGCCATTTTTTTACGCATCGTTTTTTCGCCCCGTTTTTTAAGTCCCGTTTTTACGCGTCGTTTTTACTCCCTTTATTTACGCGTCGTTTTATCACCCAGTTTTTTTACGAACCGTTTTTTACGCGGTGTTTTTTTACGCCCCGATTTTTACGAGCCGTTTTACGCTCCGTATTTATGCCCAGTTTTTAACGTCGTTTTTATACGCCCTTTTACACGCCGTTTTTTACGCGCCGTTTTTAGGCCCCGTATTTACGCGTCGTTTTATCACTCAGTTTTTTTACGAGCCATTTTTTAAGCGTCGTTTTTACGCGATGTTTTTACGCCCCGTTTTTTACGTGTCGTTTTACGCACCGTTTTTTACGCCCGGTTTTACACGCCGTTTCTAACTTTTTTTTCAAATTCTTTTTACACGGACGTTTTTAAACTTTTTTACGTTTTTTTACGGTTTTAAATTTTTTTACAAAAACTTTTTTACAAAAAAAAAAAATTTATACGAAAACTTTTTGTACGGTTTTAAACTTTTTTTGCAAATTTCTTTTTCAAAAACTTTTTTACAAAGAACAAAAATTTATACGAAAACTTTTTTACGGTTTTAACTTTTTTTACACACACGTTTTTAAACTTTTTTACGAAAACTTTTTTTACGGTTTTAAACTTTTTTACAAGAACTCTTTTACAAAAAAAAATTTTACAAATTTTTTTTACAAAAACTTTTTTACAAAGAACAAAAATTTATACGAAAACTTTTTTATGGTTTTAAATCTTTTTTTACAAAAACTTTTTTACTGTTTTAAACTTTTTTTTTACGACAAAATTTTTTACGGGTTTAAATTTTTTTACAAAAAAACATTTTTTTTTACAAAAAACATTTTTTTGACGGTTTTAAACTTTTTTACAAAAAAACAAAAAAAAATTAACACCAAAACAAAAAAAGTTTTTTTACAAATTTTTTTTAACATAAAAAAAATTACGCCAAAACATATTGTTACGCTCCCAACCCTGATTTCGGGTTTACGAAATTTGAGAATTTTAACAAACGAACTCACCCAAAAATCGCGACTCAGAAGGTGTCTCAGATAAGTTAAACTTATCATCATCGTTTTAAAAAAAACGAACAATAAAAATCAAAACTATGTGTGGATCTTGAAAAAAACGGGGTTTGTCTCAAAGTTTCCAATAATCAAGGCTGCAAAATGTGGGGCTGCAGGTTTAAAAACCTATTCCCTGCCATCCTTGCCACGTTATCGTCATCAATTGTCGAAAAATTGGTTTCGAACTATCACTACCAACTTAACCCAATATCAAAAACACAAATCAATCCAAGATCCAAATGAAAAGCAACTCACATTTGACAAAAACTATTTTACAAAAAACAAAAATTTATACGAATTTTTTTTTACGGTTTTACCCTTTTTTTACAAAATTTTATTTGCATGTACGTTTTTAAAGTTTTTACGTTTCTTGCGAAAACTTTTTTACGGTTTTAAACTTTTTTTTACAAAAACTTTTTTACAAAGAACAAAAATTTATACGAAAACGTTTTTACGGTTTTAACTATTTTTTTACACACGTTTTTAAGAAAACTTTTTTACGGCTTTAAACTTTTTTTTACAAAAACTTTTTTACAATTTTTTTTTACAAAAGCTTTTTCACAAATAACAAAAAATTATACGAAAACTTCTTTTACGGTTTTAAACTTTTTTACAAAAAAAATTTTACAATTTTTTTTTACAAAGAACAAAAATTTATACGAAAACTTTTTTACGGTTTTAACTCTTTTTTTACAAAAAATTTTACGGTTTAAAACTTTTTTTTACGACAAAATTCTTTACGGGTTTAAACTTAAAAAAAAAAACAATTTTTTTAGATTTTTTTACAACAAAACAATTTTTTTATGGTTTTAAATTTTTTTACAAAAAACAAAAAAAATTTAACACCAAAACAAAAAAAAAATTTACAAAAAAATTTTTACAAAGGATTTTTTACAAAATTTTTTTTTTTACAAAAAACAAAAATAAATTATGCCAAAACATCTTTTTACGCCCCCGACCCCGTTTTCGAGTTTACGAAATTTGAGAATCTTAACAAACGAACACACTCAAAAATCGCGACTCAGTAGGTGTTTCAGATAAGTTAAACTTATCATCATCGTTTTAAAAAAAATAATAAAAACGAACAATAAAAATCAAAACAATGTGTGGATCTTGAAAAAAAAAAACGGGGTTTGGCTCAAAGTTTCCAATAATCAAGGCAGCAAAAAGTGGGGTTGCAGGTTCAAAAACCTACCCTCTGCCATCCTTGTCGCGCCATCATCACCAATTGTTGGAAAATTGATTTCGAACTATCACTGCCAACTCAACCCAATATCAAAAACACAAATCAATCCAAGATCCAAATGAAAAGCAACTCACATTATGCAAAAAAACATTATGCAGAATCAAGATCAAAATCAAACCGGAGTCTAATCAACCAAACCAAACCAGAGTCCGATTACACACCGAGCCACCATTAAAACATACTCTCATTCCACGTCTGAATGACACACTGTCGGGAAAACAAATGTTTTGACCTGTCACTGCCTAAAGACACAAATGTTTTCAACATAACAAACTTAACGGGTCAAAAGACCACCGGCACCGCCGGCGCCACAGAGACCACCGGAACCACCGGCACAACCCCAACTGAAAATATAAAAAACACCGGCACCAAACGGGCACCACCGGGCACCATCGGCGCCACTTGCAATAGGTTACCGTCGCAAAACAATCAACAAAATCAAAAAGGCTTGAACCCGGGGATACCTTAGGTCGCCGGAAAATACAAGTCGATTATGAATAAAAACCAACCACTCTAGCTACTGAAAACATCAAGATCTTAACGATCTTTCAGATTTATTAATATCTTTTTACCAATATCCAAACCATGAGCTCAGATCAAACCAACCACATTACAAATTAACTAGACTGCGGTTCCATTGCTAATATTAACAGAAGTTGCCACTGAAATAACTTGACACGACATGGGATCAGTAACCGGAGTTGAAAAAGACACTCCGATATCGCTTGACAGCAAGACCCCCCGATATCACCGCCAATCGTCCATCAACATCACCATCACCATATCACCGTCGATCATTCATCAACATCACCAGCTTCGCTGGTCATCATCAACATCTGAAACAAATATCATCGTCGTTCATCGTCACTCCGGTCATCTTCTCCGATGGCCATCGTTCACCGCCGATGACCGTCGTTCTCCGACCACCCTTCTCACCTCCAGCGACCACCATCAACCTGCTCTACCACCTCCGCCTCCACACCACCGTCTTCCACCACCTTCCCCATCATTGTTAACCCCACCGCTGCTGGAACCGTCACCCCCACCGCTGCCATTTCTTTGTTGTGGGTGGTTGATGAAGAAAAAACTTTAGATGAGATGGTATTAATCATATAACAACCCTAAAGAAAACCGACACCCTCGAATTTTTCCGACACCCTAATATATTTTAAAATATCCCTATATGTCCCAAAATACACCCCATACGCGAAAACGGGCCCCAGATACTAAATATTATTAAAAATAATATAAAATCTGATTTTTGGGTTTGTCGCGGGCCGCGTAGACCTCTTAAGGGTCTTACGCGGGCCGCGTGAGATCAAAAGTGTGGCGCAGCCCGGTGATGACACGTGTCATCATCGTGGCAAGGCTAGGCAGTGACCCGGATAGGCTACGCTGTTGACCAGCATTGACGCGGGCCACGTAGGCCCCGGTCTTGTGTTACGCGGGCCGCGAGAGAACCAAACTCAGCACCTATATACAGAATGCTTCGGATCTTCAGTCGACTCGCTCAAATCTTTCTTTCTAAACGTAAATTTCTGATAGTAGGCATTATACTCGGGTCTAATACCCCCCTAAATAGCGAAGTTCTGCTCCGTTGTAAGTATTATAACCCCTGGATACGTATTAGATACTCTGCCCGATTGATCTAGGGTTTCATAACGGCTGTCGTGGTTCTGCCCGACGTAGTCGTTGAAATGCCGTCTCAGGGAGGGTATTACTAATGTTAAAATGGGTTATTATACTAACACGTGTGCATTTGTGTAAATTATAGATTGTTACCAGGAAACCCTAAAGGATAATCTAAGATAGCAATGTGAGTTGATCCGCTTTTTGTGAACCTTTTATTAACTATTTTTACAAAACCTCATACGATTAATCATATATTAAGCAGTTATTGAGTATTTGTAAGAATACAATTATCATGAGTATGTTGGGGTTTTGTATACAAAATTTGTTACCACCTGGTCAAGGAGTAACATTTCCACAAGTCGGGTCTGACAGTACCATAGATGTTAATTAATATAACTTGGAAACAAATATAATTGCGAGATCGCCCTCAATACTGTACAATGGGTTTTATTTAAACTTGATTAAATTGGGATTCACTCACCAGTATTTCCCACTGACAAAAATGTTTTTAAACGCGTTTCAGGTAACAAACTGTGAAAGCCAAATAGAAGCCAGTTGGACAACACTGAAGGCTTGGAAAAGTGGCAATAAAGTTACCTAAAAAGAAATAGATGTTTTTCTTAAATAAAATAGGACTTATTCCTATGAAAATGTGTGTATAGCAAACTTGGGTTTTATCCCATGTGTTTAATATTATGAAAATGTGGTATTTTACTCTGATTAAATATTTCCTAACTACGATCCTGAAGAAAATTCCGCTGCCAAATTAGACAATACGCGATACCACCGAAACTGGCTCGCGGCCGCCCGTTCCCTGGGATTAGGGATCGGGGGTTGCGACAGAAGGTGGTATCAGAGTTAAGCCACTGATTCAGCCACAGAAGTGTTCTGCTGACATCAAAATTCAATCTGTTAGGAAATAAATTACGGGAATACGTGCATAATTGTATTTTATTGTTATGTGTTATTTGACTATTTGTTAGTTTATAGTATGAGCGACCAAGGACCATCTGACGCGTACCGTCAATTGTCTGGTTCGCCTAGAAGCGAAGGCACCTCCTCTTCTCAGCCTGCCCTCTCAGGGTACTTTGCTGATACGGAAGAAGGAATCTTTGTGTTTAAGGCTCAGTCAGAAGAGCCATTTCCTCAGAAAAAGAGGGGATGGTTCAGTAAAGGGGCACACGAGCGTAGAAAACGTATGAAAAAGTTACAAGACCAGAGAACACTAGCAGCAGTCAAGAGAGAGACAGATGCCTATGCTCAGGACATGATCAATAGGGGAATAGCCAACATTCACATCTTAGCAACCACTGCAGCTGACCCTAATCTGGAACAAATAATAGCACCCCAACCACAACCACCAATTCCTGACCAACCGATGGAGATAGAAAACCCTGAAAATCAAGTAGAAATGCATGATTTCAATCCGGAGGAAATACCTAGGGTACCTGCACCAAATCCCTTAGACCCAAATTACGACCCCTGGTGGGATGACGTTAGGGACTATGTGCAACGTTACCCGATACATGAAGACACACCCATGCAGAACTTAGGAGCCTACCTAGGTTTGGATCCTTTAGATCCTTATTACCACGATGAATACATTAGGGAGATTTTAGAAGATCCTTACCGATTCCAGGCACCTACACCTCCATACCAGGAACCCGCACCCCAGATTCCGAACCCAGTCCTAGAACCTGCACCCCCAATGAGTGCAGAAAACGTACAAGAACTTAGGATATTTGGTGAGGAAATTTTAGAGAGTAGTGAAAGAATGAGACAGGTGGGGGAGCGACTCGTCTGGAAGTACGACGATCGCAATATGGATTTTTGGATGAATCCATATCCATGAATGTGATGGTGGGAACGATAGTAATAATAATATTATTAATAATAAAATAATATGATATGTGTGTATTTGAATGAAAAAAAAAACTACGGATGCCTATTACTAGTAGTGTAACTTTAAATTTCAGTCGGTATTGTAATTTTAATTTCAGTACTGGTGTGTAATAGATGCATAGTATATGAATAGAGTAAGTCGCAATGATCGACGCTTTTGCCCAAAATGCGTGTCATGTGATTGGCTATGTTAAATATTATTTTGTGATATTAATACGTGGTAAATGTTTAAAATTCAGATGGCCGACGAAGGAAATCAAGGAAATCTGAATAATGATAACCAGAGTAACATTAACTTGGTTAATGAGAATCTGAGCATCAATAACAATGGAAACAAAATGGATAATAGTGCTTTCCAACACATAGTGGCACAAGGAATTATAGATGCAATGCCATTTATTCTCCAAACTGTTAAGGATGCTGATAATAAAAGAAAACATAGCAGTAAGCGACCAATTGAACCAGAACACAGCGTGAACAATGGACCCATACTTCAAGTGCCCATTCCCAAAAGAAGAAGAACCATGCCTTATGGTTGTTCTTACAAAGAATTCTGGTCCTGCAAACCAATAGAATTCTCGGGCAATGAAGGACCCATTGCAGCTCTACGCTGGATAGAAAAGACTGAGGCTGTTTTAAAAACAAGCAAGTGTGCTGAAGAAGACAAAATAATGTTTGCTTCTAATCTATTTAAGAACTCAGCCTTAGAATGGTGGAACACTATCCTCCAATCAAGAGGAAGTGATAAGGAATACAACATGGAATGGGAAGAATTTAAAAATATAGTAGAAAGGAAATTCTGCCCTCCCAATGAAAAGGAACAGATAGCAAATAAGTTTCTGAACTTAAGAATGACCGGGGTAGATAGTAAGGGTTATACTACCACATTCTTTGAATATGCTAGAAGAGTACCAACCCTTGCATCACCTGAACCGGTATTAATCTCCCGTTACATCTGGGGATTAATTGGAGAGATTAGACATGTAGTCAAGGCAGCTAGACCCCAAACTATAGAAGAAGTTGTAGAACTAGCAAATACCTTGACAGATGAGTTAATCCGTACTAGAGAAGAAGACCAGAGGAGAAACCTAGCTCAAAGGTTTACCCAAGAATTCCGTTATGGGAATTTCAATCGTAAGAATATAGGTTCTACCTCTGCACCATACTGCAAGGTCTGCAAGAAAAAACATTTGGGAAAATGCTTCACTCACTGCAATTTCTGTAAGTCACCAGGACACAAGGAAGAAGATTGCAGAAGAAAATCCAGTAATAGACTGTGCTTCAACTGTGGAGAAAAAGGTCATATCAAGCCGAACTGTCCGAAATTGGCTCTAGCTGCGAACAACAAGAACACTAAAAACGCTAGAGCATTCGTTCTGACTGCAGATGAAGCAAAGATGATTCCAGACGTGATAGCCGGTACGTTTTTAGTTAATGATATATTTGCTAAAGTATTATTTGACTCTGGTGCAAACCAAAGTTTCATTAATACTTCGTTTTATAAATTTCTTAATCAATCATTAACTAAACTACCACAAGAATGTCTAGTTGAGACAGCGAATGGAGAAACGGTTAGGATTTCTGAAATCTTGCAGGGAGCAAGAGTAAAATTTTTAAATCAAAAGTATATGGCAAACCTTTACCCAATGAATCTGGCAGGATTTGATGTCGTTTTAGAAATGGATTGGTTAATAGCCAATAAACCTAATATTTTATGTGATCAAAAGTCAATTCAAGTAAATTCATCAAAGGGTGAAAAGATCACAATTAAAGGTGATAAACCATCTAGATCCACAAAATTCATCTCTGTGATGAAAACTGCAAGCTATATAAGAAAAGGATCTATAGTGTATTTGATTTCTATAATCACTAACACTAAAGGAAAGGAATTAAAAGACATTCCAGTAGTATCTCAGTTTTCAGATATATTTCCAGAAGAATTACCAGGACTACCGCCAGACAGAGAAGTCGAATTCAAAATCCATCTATTACCAGGAACAGCACCGATTGCCAAAACACCTTACTGTTTGGCACCTGCAGAAATGCAGGAACTAAAGAAACAGTTAGACGAATTGTTGGAGAAAGGATTCATACAACCAAGCTCATCGCCGTGGGGAGCACCGATTTTATTTGTTAAAAAGAAGGACGGATCAATGCGTATGTGCATTGACTACCGTGAATTAAACAAGGTCACGATTAAGAATCGGTACCCATTACCAAGAATCGATGATCTGTTCGATCAACTACAAGGAGCTCGATTTTTCTCTAAAATCGATTTAAGGTCAGGATATCATCAATTAAAGGTACAGGAAGAGGATATTCCTAAACCGCATTTAGAATAAGGTATGGTCATTATGAATTTACTGTCATGCCATTTGGTTTAACCAATGCCCCAGCCGCATTTATGGACATGATGAACCGAATATGTAAGCCATATTTGGATAAATTCATAATTGTCATTATAGATGATATTCTAATTTACTCTAAGAGTAAAGAGGAACATGCAAAGCATTTGCACGCACTTTTAAGTCTATTAAGAAAGGAGAAGCTTTATGCTAAATTTTCAAAGTGCGAATTTTGGTTAGAGTAGGTACAGTTTCTTGGACATTTAGTCAATCATGAAGGAATTCATGTGGATCCAACAAAGATCGAGGCGGTTACCAAATGGAAAACCCCTGAGTCACCAACCGAGGTTAGAAGTTTCTTAGGATTGGCCGGTTATTATAGAAGATTCATTCAAGATTTTTCTAGATTAGCCATTCCTTTAACTAAGTTAACCTGTAAATCCATTAATTTTGAATGGGGACCAAGAAGAAGCATTTAGAATTCTTAAGAAAAGATTAACCCACGCACCCATACTAGTATTACCAGAAGGAACTGAAGAATTTATAGTATATTGTGACGCTTCTAAGTTAGGTTATGGATGTGTGTTGATGCAACGCCAAAAGGAGATAGCATATGCGTCTAGACAACTTAAGAATCATGAACAGAATTATTCAACCCATGACTTGGAATAAGGAGCTTTAATTTTTGCCCTTAAGATTTGGAGACATTACCTTTATGGTAGTAAGTTTACCATATTCACTGATTATAAAAGTTTAAGGTATGTTTTTGGGCAAAAAGAATTGAATATGAGACAAAGACGCTGAATGGAGATGCTAAGTGATTATGATTGTGATATCCAGTATCATGAAGGAAAAGCAAATGTAGTGGCAGATGCTTTAAGCCGAAAGTATCATGAAAAGCCAAAAAGGGTACGTTCTCTTAAACTAAATCTACAAATAGATTTACATGATCAGATAAGAGAAGCACAAGAATCAGTAATCAAAGATGATACTGAAAAATTAAAAGGTATGCTAAAGGAATTAGAACAAGGAACAGATGGAATTTGGAGATTCCATAAGAAGAGAATGTGGATACCTAAATTAGGAAACCTACGTCATCGTATATTAGAAGAAGCCCATAAGTCTAAGTATACGATGCATCCAGGAAGTGATAAGATGTACCATTATTTAAGAAAGAATTTTTGGTGGATAGGAATGAAAAAGGACATAGCAGCCTATGTTTCTAAATGTTAACTTGTTCACAAGTTAAAGCTAAACACCAGAAACCCTCAGGTCTGTTACAACAATTAGAAATGCCAGTGTGGAAATGGGAATTGATAACAATGGATTTTGTTACTAAATTACCTAAAACAAAGAAAGGAAATTATACAATCTGGGTGATTGTAGATAGGCTAACCAAGTCAGCTCATTTCCTACCAATGAAAGAAACTTTCAGTATGGAACAGTTAGCTAAATTATATGTAAATGAAATAGTTTCATTACATGGAATTCCTTTATCAATTGTTTTTGATAGGGATAGCCGTTTTACCTCTCATTATTGGGCAAGTTTCCAAAAAGCCATGGGAACCAAGTTAAATCTAAGCACAGCTTATCATCCTCAAACGGACGGACAAAGCGAAAGGACAATTCAAACAATGGAAGACATGCTTAGAGCTTGTGTAATTGATTTTGGTGATAATTGGGATGATCACTTACCTTTAATAGAATTTTCTTATAATAATAGTTATCACACTAGTATCAATGCAACACCATTCGAAGCACTTTATGGACGAAAGTGCCGAACCCCAGTCTGTTGGGCAGAAATTGGGGAAAAGCAACTATCTGGACCTGAGATAGTACAAGAAACAACTGACAAGATTATTCAAGTCAAGGAACGACTGAAAGCAGCACGTGATCGACAGAAGAGCTATGCTGATAACAGACGCAAACCATTGGAATTTCAAGTAGGAGATAAAGTATTGTTAAAGGTCTCTCCTTGGAAAGGAGTGGTAAGATTCAACAAAAGAGTGTAGGATCATGTACGAACCCGAATGAGTCTATCAGAGGAGTTTTACTTCGTTTCAGGTGCGGAAAACAAGAAACAAAGGTAGAAACAGCTTAATCTTCACTTTAAACACTGATTTGATTAATCTAACAGCAATTACAATCAGTCTTCAAACCGGCAGCACCTCGGTATGGAATACAAGACCTCAACACACTCTTACAACTGATCTCACTCCAACCCTATTTATAGGGGCTCTGATTCCGCTTGAACATGCAAGTTCATTTCGAGAGGAATCAGCACTTTACATCTCGAGCGGAATCAGGACATGTGATTTAGCTTGAAATGACATAATGTCATTTCGAGCGGAATCAGCACTAATACACATATTCTTGATTCTCGTGCCCTGATCTGTCCTATTCTATACAAGACTCGATACAAGACGAAGTTGACAGATGTATGCACTAACAGACTCCCCCTCAGATGTTGACGAGTCTCACGTGTCGAGTCTTCGCATCTTCAGTCTTGATCAGTCTCTGGGCTTCATTCTTTCACTCAGCATTAACAGACTCCCCCTAACAAAGTACTGGCATTCCTTCAATTCATCAGCAACATCTGCTTCGGGATCGTAGACTGGCTTACACTCTCTTCTCATAGTCTTCAGGTATCGGAAACCTGGCTCTTCCGGAGGTTGTTCCAAGATCGTAACCTGGCTTTTATCCAACTCAGGTATTCTCAGGATTGATAAATCAAGCTCTTTCATAATCCTGCACAATCTCTACCTCAAAGTAAATTTTCTAAATTTAACAATTCAATGTATGCACTATCACTGACTCTTCCTCAAAAATAACTCAAAAATCTTGATGAACCACTTTAAAATTTGATCAAAACACATTTGATTTTCAAACACATACTTCTTGCTGATATATGGCTTTCCGGTAGTAGTCATCTTTTCCGAACGGATTCTTTACATCACTAGCTTCTCTGTTCTTGCATTCTCTCTTGAAATGACCTTTCTCCCTGCATCGAAAACAAGTAACTTTAGATTTATCAAAACCCAAAGTAGAAACGTGTGCATCAAGAAAGTCATTTCTTCCAGTAATCAGCTTGAATTTTTCAGCTCGTCTAAGGACACTAGCTAGACACCATTTGATGTACATTAGTTCCATTTCTTCAGCGTCTATCTGATCGTAATCCTCCTTTGTGAGCATAGGATTCCCGATCCGCCCTGCGACTAAACCTTCATAAGATAGTAGCACGGAACCAAGTAAAGCCATGTGATCTTTCGCAATCTCTTCAGAAAAACTTTGACCATCTGGAAGATTCAAGGCAATATTGCATTGTATCACATAACCACTTCCACTTTTCGTACTTTGAGAACTGAAACTTGATGTAGTATCTTTTGGATTGACACTCGGGTATGAAGAGAAACCACTGCTGCTTTTAGAACTTTGATCAACCTTTTCTGAAGAATCTCCAGCACTAAACGCAGTCTGTATTTTTGGGCTTCTTTCAACTTCTGGAACACTGCCTTTGTAGTACATTTTTACATCCTGTTGACCACTTGGACTGTTCATCCTCGCTATCTTCTGTTGTTCCAAATCTTGACCCTCAATCTTCTCGATAAATTGAGAAATCGTTAACTCATCATAAACCCCCAGTGTTCTTCAAAATCATCAAGTATGTGCCCCATTCCTTTTGTGGTAAAGCGTCAGCTAACTTGTCTACCCACTCTTCACGATCCTTTTTTATACTAAGCATCGACATGGATCGCACTAAGTGGCAGTATCTTTCAATTAGCTTCTTTGTATCTTCCCCAGGCAAACTTGTAAACATATCAAATTCTTTCTTGAGCAGTGCTTTCTTGCTCTTGATCATATTCTCACTACCCTCAAACTTGACTCTAAGAGCATCCCAAATCGATTTTGAAGTCTTGTCATGTTGAAGTAACACAAAGATGTCTTCTTTGATAGCTTGCTGAAGTAGACTAATCATCATCTTTTCTGCTCTGTACATATCACGTCTTGATCACTAAACTCAGATATTTCTTTCTCAACTTGCAGATCAGTCTGTGGTAATACATATTTCTTCAGAATGCACTCCCAAGATCTGAGATGGTTAGCTTGAACCCAGTTTTCGAATCTGTCTTTCCATCCGTAGTACTCTTCTATGCTCATCAGTTTTGGGGGCTTTTGTAACGTTCGGGTCTCGTTTTCCAAGTTCATATTCTGAGCAATGGAAGCCGGAGTAGTCGGAGTAGCAAACACGTTGTAGAAATCGTTATCCATGTTTCAAGTTCAAGCGAAATAACCCAACAATCAGATTCAAGTGGAATATCAACCTGCCTTTTCAAGCGGAATACCTGTAACACAGAACTTCAAGCGAAATTAAAAAGTACAGTTACAAGCGAAATATCAATAAACGATTTCAAGCGGAATCCTGAGTTGAAGCGGAATCACTGAAGTGTGTTTTTGAGTGGAATCATAGTAAATTTCAAGCGTAATTTCTGATTTGGTATTCTAGAGCGGAATCAGAATTTTGCAACTTGGAGTGGAATCAGAATTTTGCAACTTGGAGCGGAATCAGACTTTTGCAACTTGGAGCGGAATCAGAATTTTACAACTTGGAGCGAATCAGACTTTTGCAACTTGGAGCGGAATCAGACCAATGAAGCTAATCTGGAGCGGAATCAGGAACTGGTCAGTTCGAGCGGAATCACTTCGGAGGTCCATTTCAGTCACTTTTAGTCCGAATTTTACTGTGAAACTTTCAAGGGTTTGTCAATAGGTAATTTTACACAATCTGTGAAAAATTGATCCAGTTTTGACCGTGAAAACTTGTTGAACTGATGAAAGAAGGTGTAGAAGATAGAAAATGTAATCAAATTCAGCTGTATTCTGCAGAACTCCTCTTCCTGAGCTCTGATACCAATTGTAGGATCGTGTACGAACCCGAATGAGTCTATCAGAGGAGTTTTACTTCGTTTCAGGTGCGGAAAACAAGAAACAAAGGTAGAAACAGCTTAATCTTCACTTTAAACACTGATTTGATTAATCTAACAGCAATTACAATCAGTCTTCAAACCGGCAGCACCTCGGTATGGAATACAAGACCTCGACACACTCTTACAACTGATCTTGCTCCAACCCTATTTATAGGGGCTCTGATTCCGCTTGAACATGCAAGTTCATTTCGAGCGGAATCAGCACTTTACATCTCGAGCGGAATCAGGACATGTGATTTAGCTTGAAATGACATAATGTCATTTCGAGCAGAATCAGCACTAATACACATATTCTTGATTCTCGTGCCCTGATCTATCCTATTCTATACAAGACTCGATACAAGACGAAGTTGACAGATGTATGCACTAACAAAGAGGAAAGCTAAGTCCCAGGTATGTTAGACCTTTTAAGATTATTAGAAGAATAAGACCCGTAGCCTATCAGCTACAACTGCCAGAGGAAATGGCAGGAATACATGATGTATTTCATGTCTCAAATCTCAAGAAATGCTTAGCCGATGAATCGCTGATGATACCTCTTAAGGATATAGAGGTAAATGAAAAACTCAAGTTTGTAGAAAGGCCTCTACAGATTGAAGACAGGAAAGTCAAGAATCTCAAACATAAGAGATTAGTTCTGGTCAAAGTGAAGTGGGACTCCAAAAGAGGAACTGAGTATACATGGGAGCTTGAATCAGAAATGCAAAGGAAATATCCACACTTGTTCCAGTAGATCTCGAGGACTAGCTCTAAAACAAGGTGGGGAGGATATAACAACCCTAAAGAAAACCGACACCCTCGAATTTTTCCGACACCCTAATATATTTTAAAATATCCCTATATGTCCCAAAATACACCCCATACGCGAAAACGGGCCCCGGATACCCTAAATATTATTAAAAATAATATAAAATCTGATTTTTGGGTTTGTCGCGGTCCGCGTAGACCTCTTAAGGGTCTTACGCGGGCCGCGTGAGATCAAAAGTGTGGCGCAGCCCGGTGATGACACGTGTCATCATCGTGGCGAGGCTAGGCAGTGACCCGGATAGGCTACGCTGTTGACTAGAGTTGACGCGGGCCGCGTAGGCCCCGGTCTTGTGTTACGCGGGCCGCGAGAGAACCAAACTCAGCACCTATATACAGAATGCTTCGGATCTTCAGTCGACTCGCTCAAATCTTTCTTTCTAAACGTAAATTTCTGATAGTAGGCATTATACTCGGGTCTAATACCCCCCTAAATAGCGAAGTTCTGCTCCGTTGTAAGTATTATAACCCCTGGATACGTATTAGATACTTTGCCCGATTGATCTAGGGTTTCGTAACGGCTGTCGTGGTTCTGCCCGACGTAGTCGTTGGAATGCCGTCTCAGGGAGGGTATTACTAATGTTAAAATGGGTTATTATACTAACACGTGTGCATTTGTGTAAATTATAGATTGTTACCAGGAAACCCTAAAGGATAATCTAAGACAGCAATGTGAGTTGATCCGCTTTTTGTGAACCTTTTATTAACTGTTTTTACAAAACCTCATACGATTAATCATATATTAAGCAGTTATTGAGTATTTGTAAGAATACAATTATCATGAGTATGTTGGGGTTTTGAATACAAAATTTGTTACCACCTGGTCAAGGAGTAACATTTCCACAAGTCGGGTCTGACAGTACCATGGATGTTAATTGATATAACTTGAAAATAAATATAATTGCGAGATCGCCCTCAATAATGTACAATGGGTTTTATTTAAACTTGATTAAATTGGGATTCACTCACCAGTATTTCCCACTGACAAAAATGTTTTTAAACGCGTTTCAGGTAACAAACTGTGAAAGCCAAATAGAAGCCAGCTAGACAGCACTGAAGGCTTGGAAAAGTGGCAATAAAGTTACCTAAAAAGAAATAGATGTTTTTCTTAAATAAAATAGGATTTATTCCTATGAAAATGTGTGTATTGCAAACTTGGGTTTTATCCCATGTGTTTAATATTATGAAAATGTGGTATTTTACTCTGATTAAATATTTTCTAACTACGGTCCTGAAAAAAATTCCGCTGCCAAATTAGACAATACGCGATACCACCGAAACTGGCTCACGGCCGCCCGTTCCCGGGGATTAGGGATCGGGGGTTGCGACAAATCACCACCGATCAAACATTGTTCTTGATTTGGGTATGAGAGAAGAGAGAGGTTTTGATATGAGAGAGAGAATGGATTCAATTTTGGAGATTTGGAAATCTCTATGTAAAAAGGACTATAAAGATAGAAGATTTGACATTTGGTGTAATTTACTAAAATAACTTTTAGGTTTTAAAATAATAGTGTATAGGTGTCATAATCTGATTGGTGGAGAAGAGTTCTCGCAACTGGGGATGGTTTTCATTTTAGCGGCTCCATATATATATATATAGGGGATGGTTCAAATGAAAACCACTTTTATTGTGAAAACTTGAAAACTAACTAAAAAAAGACTAAAAACACACCAAAAAAATTTATTTTTTTTTTCAATTTTTTTATAAAAATCGCAGGTTTTTTTATATAAAAAAAACTTTTTTTGTAGTACACAAGTGTAATAAATACACATGTGTAGTACACATACACATGTGCACTACAAATTTTTTTTTTTGAAATTTTTTTATATATAAAAAATAGCGAAAATTGGTATGCAAAACAAAAATTTGGTATGTATTTTTGGTTTTTTAATTAGTTTTTGAGTTTTCACAATAACTAGTGGTTTTCATTTGAACATTCCCCCTATATATATAGGGTAGGGTTCTAGAGTGAACATTAGGTTGAGAGTAAACTGTGTGAACTAATCTGAGGCATTAATTGTTTAGATCTTTGAAATTTTAATAATGGCAGTTTTGTAATTATTTATATGTAAAAAAATAAATAAAAAGTGTATAAAGGTAAATTGTTAACTACTTCTCTCTCCAATTAAATAATTAATTACATTCTCTCTCATTTATTTCTCTCACCAATTAACTAATTTTTTAATTCTAAAAAATATAACCATTATATAATATATTGTTCCATCTAGAACATGATTAAAAATAGTGTAGACGTGAATATACTTATATGTATTATACGTATTCACAATTTAGAAACGTATGTACATTAACAAATATCATTCCATCCAATCATCTTCTTTAAGTGTACATGTCTGATTTGTAATGTGCACATATATACATTCATAATATACTTCTAAAAAAAGTTAATGATATGGCTGTTCAAGATGGTACATATGTATATAGCAAGTATCTGAGATGATTGTTCGGCATTATACATATGTGTAC
Source organism: Helianthus tuberosus (assembly GCA_030545235.1). Taxonomy (NCBI): domain Eukaryota; kingdom Viridiplantae; phylum Streptophyta; class Magnoliopsida; order Asterales; family Asteraceae; genus Helianthus; species Helianthus tuberosus. Next base: position 181,795,160 of record CM060351.1, read on the forward strand.
ATAACAGTCTCAACACGTATATACATATATGTACATTATCACACTTATGTTATGAACAAGTGTACATTATCACATAAGATTAATGATGAGTACATGAAGAATAATCATGGATAAGCAATTGTAAAAAAAATTGAATATTTAATCCAAAAATATAAAATATATGTAACTAAAGTTTCTGTAAATAATTCATTCTTGGATGATTATGCAATTAAAAAAAATCCATTATTTTGAATTAAGAGAGATGGAGAAAATAATTATGTAATTTAAGAAAACTATCAAAATTAAAAGTGTAACTGAAATTCAATGATTAAACTAAAGATTTAAAACTAATTTATTGTATAATTACAATCTTACCCTTAACAACTAAAAAGGAGATTAATGGTCCTGATTAGTTCACACAGTTTACTATAAAGATGTTGTTTACAAATAAACCTAATTCTATATATATATATATATATATATATAGGGGATGGATCATGATAAAACTAGTTTAAATGAGAAAACCAAAATACTAACTAAAAAAGCCTAAAAAACATACAATTTTTTTTAATAATTTTTTATAAAAAATTCGCTATTTTTTATGTATGGAAAAAAAATTTCAAATTTTTTTTTTTGTTGTATTTATATAAAAAATAGCTATTTTTTATAAACATTTGTAAAAAAAATTGGTATGTTTTTTTAGCTTTTTTTAGTTAGTTTTCTAGTTTTCTCATTCAGATGTAGTTTTCTCATGATCCTCTCTCTCTATATATATATAATACTATATTAAGAGAACTGGGTTTTCTACCATTTTCGTAATTTTGCTATAGGTACAAATCTTGAAGCACCGTGTATAAATGAAGCAAGCCATTTTAGAGGGGGGAAACTTAGACATTGTCCAAAGTTTTAAGACACTTTGAGAGTTTGAGGGCAATCTAGATATTTCATCCATGGAATTCATGCCCACTTATGTCTTCCATTAATTGAATTAAATTAAGGAATTAAATAAAAGTTTTATAATAATTAAAGGAATTAATTGATTAAATTAAAGGTTAGACATGGAAGCTTTGAGATTTTTACACATTTTGTAGCAACATGTACTAGAGAGCCAAGCTATTTTAGAGGGGGTAAACTTGCGCATTGTCCAAAAATTTAAGACACTTTTGGGGCATTTTAGGGATTCCGGCACCTTTATAAATCCTCATCAATTAAAAATTGAATGGCACCTTTGTAACCCTTCATCAATTAAAAATTGAATGTCATCGTACACAACCCTTCAATAGAAATCTTGAAGTAGTCACCAGTTACAAATTAATCAATTCATTGCGATTCAATTCAATTCTTTAATTCCTTTACTTTGTCTTTTAAGTTTCCCCTCCGTTTCCACTCACCCCTTTTAACATCTGCGTAATGGAAATCAAACACCCATAAATCGGTCCACATATCAGGTTCGCTTCTTGTTCCCCCTGTAATTTGGTTTTCATTTTGTTTGTTGTTTAATGATGTGTGTTGATGTTAATTGGCCTGGTTTTTCTTTTCTACTCACTATTGATTTGGATGTGGGTGTAAAATGCATACCAAGTGCTTGATGGAATGCTTAAACCTTCAATTCATTCACCAGGTACATTTCTCATTTGTTTAATTTTACTTCAAAAGTCTTTTAATTTTCTTATTACATTTTTATGTAAACCCATCAGTTGCATTTGTATGAATGTTCGATTTATGGCAAAATATTTGTTTCACCATCTACTTATCTATGAAGTTTTGTTATTCAAGTAGAACGAAGACCAGAAGATTATAAAGACATCGAAGACCACCAATCACCAATTGAAGCCAAGCTAATGCCCGTAAAACATAAGGTAGGTCTTTACCCAGATCGATTTAGCGTGTCTTGACTATTTATTATTCTTAAATTTGGCATTGTTTTGTTATATCAATTGCTTAAGTGCTTATACGTTAATTCTACAAGTTTATGTTTTGTTTAGTAATGGTACAATTTACATTCTATGTCAAGTCATTCCTATTGGTAAGTAGGGTTACAATTATATATGTTCCTCTCTAAACTAGATGGTCTAATATTATTTGTTTATGTTGTTACGGTTTGTACAAAGACAAGTCTATATTGGAGATATATAATGATGCTCAGGCTATTGGGTTAATCGGGTTTTGTTTGCGGGTCACGGGTCGGCACGTTATCTGGTCATGGTTCAAATGGTTATTCGTTTACAGTTCACGGGTATGGGTCAGCCGGTCATGGGTCAAGTAGCTAAATGATCCAGGGGTAAATGGGTCTTTTGACCATGTAAATGGAGGTGACTTCGTGAGATTGTTAAAGCCTTTTGCAACAAGTTTTGACCAAATTATATGGACGTGATACAAATCTTGAAGCATAATGTACAAATGAAGCAAGCCATTTTAGCAAGGGGAAAATTGGACATTGTCCAAAGTTTTAAGACACTTTGAGGGCAATCTAGACATTTCATCCATAGAATTCATGCCCACTTATGTCTTCCATTAATTGAATTAAATTAAGGAATTAAATACAAATTTTATAATAATTAAAGGTATTAATTGATTAAATTAAAGGTTAGACATGCAACCTTTGGGATTTTCATGATTTAATAGTATGTATAAATATAAATAATCTATACTACCTTATTAAGAGAACTAGGATTTTTACCCTTTTATTAATTTTACATTGTGTACACATTTGAAGCAACATGTACAAGAGAGTCAAACTATTTTAGAGGGGGTAAACTTGCGCATTTCCCAAAAATTTAAGACACTTTATGGGCATTTTAGTGACTTGGGCATCTTCGTAACCTATAATAAGATAAATGCATAAAATTTTTCATAAGTACTACTCATCAATATTTTATGATTATCAGATAAATGTATAAAATTAATAATATTTCAAACATATATTTATATAACAAGTGATCCAAACCAAACTCCCCGTGGAGTTGAAAACTTTAAAAGATAAACCAGGTGAAACAAACCATGCAAACTGCAGGCCAACAACGATTACACCTTAACTTTAGATTTCATTTATGATACTGATTTCCAGTTAATTTTATTCAGTCCTAGGTGATATGTTATATTTGTTCTTTCATCCAACCATTGTTAAGCATTTAAAGTTAATTTATCATAACTTACATGTTTCGTTTTGTAAGATAAGAGTGACATGTTGGGTTTTGTAACTAACAAACTTCATACACAAAAGTCAACATTTATAATACATATTATAAATGAATATGATATCAGTCGGGATACCCGCCGCAACGCACGGGCTTTCCCACTAGTATATATATATATATATATATAGGGTGGGAGTTGGCTACAAAGTTCATTTTTCCTACAAAGTGTAAAAAGTCATAAAACACCACAATTTCAGCCATAAAACACACTCAAAACCCATAAATAACAAAGTGGAGATTATTAAAACACCATATTTGTGAGTTTTGTGTTATATTTTGGATGATAAGGCTTTGATTATCGAATGACTAATATTAGTGTGTTTTATGTTGATTGTCATGTTGTGTTTTATATTCATAGTTCTACGATTGTGTGTTTGAAGTTTTTATGGACTATTAAGGTTTAGATATTGTGTTTTAGTGATCTTCACTCTGTTATTTGTGGGTTTTGAGTGTATTTTATGGCTGAAATTGTGGTGTTTTATGACTTTGTACACTTTGTAGGAAATATGGACTTTGTAGTCGAACCCCACCCTATATATATATATATATATATATATATTATAACACCTCGTAAAATCATGTCCAATGATGTATTGACACGTGTAATAAACCCTAATGAAGTCAAATAGTAAATTTAAGGGACTAATTTTTCAAAAAATCAAAAACCTTGATTATGAAAAGACTGGAAGTGTTTGTATACCTAAAATAATTTTTTGAATAACCTCATACGGTATTCATATTCATAAATGAGCCACTTGGCAATTGAGTGTAGACGTTGCGGAATTAATTGAAAGTTTGCGCAATGAAGGGTTAAAAGCGTCAACATGTTAATTCTTACCTCTGAGTGACCTTTCAACAAACTGGGAGCTTCATGATATTCGATTATACTCTCGGGAATGCCAATTATTGGCCGTCTAAGGTTTTTATGCCTATAGGTAAAGTTACGCGCAACTTTGCAAGTTAGAGGGACTAAAAGTGTCAATATGTTTAATTATACCTCTGAATGACCTTTTAGCGAACCCGAAGCATCGTTATGTTTAATAATACTCTCAAGAATGCCTAATATGGATTAGATAAGGCTTCGACGCTATTAAACGATTAAATGCCCAAGTTTGCGCATTAGAGGGACCTAAAGCGTCAACTTTTGAATCTACGCCTTTGGTGACCTTTAAAGCGATCGAGAGCATATCAATAATTAAACTCATGCTTGGGAATGCCCATTATGGGCCATGGAAGGCTTGGATATCATTAAACGACATTTCGTGCTACTTTGTGCGATTGAAGGACTATTTGCGTCAAACTGCAAAAGTTTGTCGATTCGTATGTTATCGGACCTTCCGGAATATGACCATAAGTTAAACACATCCTAAATATCCCTTACCTAGCTTAAAAATAGGCTTAGAGGTGTTCGTGCGCAAAAATAAACTTTTAAGTCATGCAGGGACTAAAAGTGTCAAAAGTGCACAAGTTTGCATTTTCGCGCATATCTTACATTCTGGACACATCCGGACATCCAAAAATTTATGTAAGCACTAAAATATTTTATTTTAGTGTTTGGCATGATAAAATTCCATTCGTCGCGTAATTTGGATCGTTTGTCGCGTCCGTCCGTGTTTCGTCGTAATTAGCCGAACAACGCGACCGTACGACCAAACGAACCGACATCCGGCATATTTTTGAGCACATTTCAAGTTCCCTATACTTTAACTTCATTTTAGAGCCTTAAAATGGGGTTAACAGGGCTTAAACATGCCAAAACGCATCAAAAATCAAGTTTGGGGATGCAGGGGCCTGTTCTGCCAATTGCTGAAAGTTCCTGCCAGCACATAGGGTCCTTACGGACCGTATAGGACCTCTTACGGTCTGTAAAGGAGTCCCAGCACAGCAGAAACCAATTTTCACAAACCCAGCAGCTTGCACTTGTTTTCTTTGCTTATTTTAGCAATCTATGGGCTGGTTTGTGTGCCCATCAAGGTGCCCAATCAGAGTATGACAAGTGTACGGCTTATATTGTGCCCCCTTTTGCAAGAAACGATCCTAACGGTTCTTGTTTTCCTATATATACCCCCTTGATCTTGCTCCCATTCCACACCTTGATCTGAATTGTTCTAAGTTGGAGCTCTTGTGCTTCATAACTGAACATCCTAGATCAATTCCATCCTTGCTTGGACCCTTTGTAAGTGTCCTTTCGTGCTTAGTTTATTTGTTTAGATTTTATAGCCGAAAAGTCAAGCGTTTTGATAAACGCTTTGACTTTTAAACGGTTGAGCCATTGTTCGTAACGAACATGGCTACGTGACCATAATTAGGTAGGTGTTAAACCCTTAAAAGGGCACCTCCTAATTACCACGTTTACTTAGTTAAATTGTCGGGTCAAATAAAAGTCAGTCGGGTTAGTTTTAAATAAAATTCATAACTATTAATATAAAAACCATAAAATCAGTTTTCTCTCTTTAATAACTTGGTAAATATTAGTTGAACATGCCTAAGCATGATTCAACCCGACAATTCTAAGTATAGGCTCGGTTTGAAACCGAAAGTCGCAAAAGTTGACTTTTTCTTTGACTTTCAGTTCTGACCCGATTTAGCTTAGTTTAGATATGCCTTAGGATTCCTTTAGGACCAGGTTATAGGTTAGTGTAACCCTCTGAGGTTATACAACTTGGATCCTTAGTTATCCTATTCATTACATGTTTCCGTTATATGCTTAAATGTTGACCATTATGCCCTTTTGACCCTAAAACGAGAATTTTGAAAATGTGAGAGGACAATAATCTTTATTACTGATATATAAACTTGTCCCTAAAATTTGACATCAGTTTGAGGTCTAGATTAGGAGTTATGCTTATTAGCGTAAATGAAAAGCTTTTTATTAATTAAACGGCATAATTAGCGTATATCCTATCAAAACCCAATTTTTGATACCAAACATTTTACCTACTGATATAAAATAATATTTTGGGATTTTTGAAGATTTTTATTTATTTTTAGGCTGAGCATAACATAGAGTTCTAAGCTTAATTCGGTAATTGCCGGTTTTGCCCCTTTGGCCTATAAAATGAGTTTTACAAACTATTTTGATACCAAACCTTTTTCTACTAATCTAATATGATAAATAAAACATTTTGAGCCTTCTGGAATAATAAAAATATCAGATTTCCTTTAAAAACCCAGAAATAGCTCAAAATCGCCTTTTTAAGCGTTTTTAACGCATAGTATATATTAAAACTATTTTAAACATATAAGGTTTGATGCCTACTGATTTTTTCAGTAAATATTTATATATTAACAGTAAGCAAAAGTTTTAAATTCAGATTTCCAGTTTTGACCTTTAAAGCTTAAGTGAAATTACCAAAATGCCCCTTCGGTGCATAGTTTGGTTATAATTAATAAATTTCACATATATGTAATACCCTACTGATATAACTAATTAAATTAAGTATTTTTACTGATTATATCAGACCTGGAACTCAGAATAATATTTAATCTCTCTTATAACCTTTAAAATGACCAAAATACCCCTACGGGGCATAAATTGGCTTTAAATTCGTTTTGGGGCATAATGGAAGGTATCCTACTGATATCACAACATATTTAAGGCATATTAACTTAGGAAACCTGTTCATGACTTTTTGGTTACCCGTTACGCACTTTTCGCGTTCGGATCGGCTTATGTAACTAGTTTGCATAAATTAGCCGAAACGGGTCAAACCTTATCATTTTTATCTCAAAATCCAGAATGTGTTTAGTTTACCCTTATTACACAAGTATTCAAGCTGGTCAGGTCTAAACCACATTCTAATTCGGTTCTCGCTTAACCATGTTTTTTGAATCGTAAACCGGTCTAAGCATAGGCTTAATTAAGACCCGTTAGGAATCTAATAGGTTATTAAAAACCTTCGTTCCAGATTTAGGAGCCCAGTAAAAGCTATCTGTACTTGCTGAATTGATATACGGCTGGGATTGAATTTATATTTAGCTCAGGTAAATACTTTTAACTTATTTTCCCTATACGGGCTTGGGGTACGGTATATAAAATACCGCTTGGTCGGGCATTGAATCTTTAATTGTATGTAGGTTAAATCATTGAAATGTCCCGTTTAAATTGTTTTGTTTGCTTAAAGCCTTTGGGGGGTTAATGACCATGTCCCGAATATCCTTGGCATCATTCATGAAATGGCCACGACCTAAGCACGGGGTGTAGGCGTACTCCTGACAGATGCATATGTAAAAACTGGTAACCCACTTAAAGGAATCAACCTTGTGGGCATTATACCTGTGGTGTGTTTATTAATCTTTAACCCGGTATACAGATCGGGCTACTGAACGTATAACGAACATGTAATTCTTTTACAAGTTTATATATAAATAATTATCCCAAGTTATAAAAAGTTTTATGCCATGTGCATTCAAATCAATTTTCTAAAACATTTTCAAAATGAGTCAGTTAATTGTATTTACCAGTGTAAACTGACGTATTTTCCCAAAAAGGCTAAGTGCAGGTACTAATCGGAATAGGCTGGCCTCTCCTAGCATCAAATAAAAGTCTCGCAAGCTTAGATGCCTTAAAGTCTGTTGAACAATGTTATCTTTCTGTTTTAAGATCCACCTGTGGATCCATCTTACATTCCGTTGTAATATTTGATATTACTTTTGAATCGGATTGTAATATATTTATCTTTTGCTTCCGCTGTGCATTTAAATTGTGTTGTTTGTCTATGATGATATCAACTACGTCACGATACTCCCCACCGGGCCCACCGGTAATACGTGGAAATATCGGGGTGTGACATATTTATATATATATATATATATATATATATATATATTGTATATAATAAAAGAAACCATTGGGTGACATGTGTCACTCCCAGGTTTCTCCTCACTTGGTTTTTCCCACCTTTTTCACACCCTCTCTCAATCTCCTAACTTTGTTTTTTTGGATTACCCGGTTACTAAAAAATACCCAAATCGACTATTATTACTTTGCTAATTTACGAGTTTTTGTAATAGATTCCCTAATTAACATCATTGCCTTCTTCTATCTTCTTACAAATCTTCTCTCGCAATCTAGTGTTCAGAGGATTCCGATCATCAAAACATCAAGTTCTTAAATATCCGATCAGTATATCAATGGTAACTACTTCCCTTCCATATTAGATGTTTTTTGTATGTGTTCCTTTTATAACTTTGTGTATCTTATGCTTTTGATCGGTTGGGAAATTTGCGATTCCAAATAATAATGATTTCGTTAAACAGTGTATCATTGTACTTTTGAAATTCTTATTTTGTTTGCTATTTCTATGATTTTCATCCTTTCGTTGTTTTCCTCTGTTTTTATGTGAAGATTGAATGTTTTTTTATGTTCCTTTTATGTAGCTGTCGCAACCCCCGACCCATTGCCCCAGGAGGCGGGCGGTCGCGAGCTCACAAATTCGGTGATATCGGTGTTTATTAATTTGGCAGCGGAATTTACATCAGGACCGTAGTTAGGAAATATTTTATCAGAGTAAAACACCTTATTTTATAAATAATAACCACATGGGTAAAACCCAAGTTTCCATTCATAATATTTTTATAGGGATAAACCCTATTTTATTCAAATAAAACTTCTTCTTTATTTATGTAACTTTTATAGCCATTTTTCCAAGCCTTCAGTGCACTACAGCTGGCTTCTATTTGGCTTTCACATTTTGTTACCTGAAAAGCGTTTAAAACATTTTTGTCAGTGGAAAATACTGGTTAGTGAATGCCAGTTTAATCAAAACAAGTTTTATCATTTTACATCATTGAGGGCAACCCGCAATTACATTTGTTTACATCTACTTTAATTACTACCCACGGTACTGTCAATCCTGACTTGTGGTCATGCTACTACTCATAGTGTAGTAACAAATTTTGTATACAAAACCCCAACATACCGATGATAATTGTAGAATTACAAATACTCAATCACTGTCAATTATAATGTAAAAAAATTGAGGTTTTGTAAAAACAGTTTACAAAAAGAAGGATTACTCGCATTGCTAATTTAGGTATTTCCTTGTGACTTCCTGGTTATAATCTATTAATTTAAACAATGCACACGCATTGGTATAATAACCCAAATTTACATTAGCTATACCCTTCCCGAGACAGAAATCCAACGCCTGAGTCAGGCAGAGCCTCGACATGCGTTACGGAGCACTATATCAATCTGGCAGCGTAACTAATACGTAACCGGGGGTTATAATACTTACATCGAGGCAAAGCTTCGCTATTTTAGTGGGTATAATACCCGGGAATTATAATTGCTATCAGAGAATTGGGAGAGAAAGTTGTTTTGTGAACGGTTTGCAATTGAAGCCCGAACTCTCAATTTATAGGGCCTGATCAAGGGCGGCTCGCGCCCTGCGAGAGAAATAAGAAAAGGCTTCGCGGCCCACGAGCGAGTTAGGGTAGGCTCTAGCTTTGTCGAATAAACGGTATAGGTTGGCCACGACTGGGACACGTGGTAGCTAAAGGCTCGGCCTGGTGTCAAGGAGGTCGCGGCCCACGACAGACACACATGAGTGTGTTGCGCCCTGCGAGTGGCCGGTAAACTTATTTTATTTGATTTTTGTTAAAATAAAGGTATTTCGGGCCCACTTTTCGTATACGGGGTATATTTTAGGACCTATGGGGATGTTATAAGGGTTTTGGGAGAGTTGTTATATCCTCCCCACCTTGTTTTTGAACTCGTCCTCAAGGTCTACTAGAACAGGTCTGGATATTTTCTCTGCATCTCGGATTCAAGCTCCCAAGTGTATTCTGGTCCTCTCTTGGAATTAGGGGTGTTTAAAATCATCTGAATCCGAATCCGATTTATCCGATTATCCGAATCCGAATTATCCAAAAATTCGGATATCCGAATTTTCGGATATCCAAAATTCGGATAATCCGGATTTTCGGATTCGGATTCGGATTCGGATAGTGATTTCAGAAAGTTTCGGATATTTCGGATATCCGATATCCGATTTTTTTAAATGTACGTATATATAAATACCACTATAGAAAAAAAAACCTAACCCTAATCTTTTCTAATCATCCGCTCTCACCTCTCGGGCTCTCATTCACTCACACTCACCACACGAACAAAAAAGTATCCAGAAGAATCCAAATAGATCTGTTTCCACGAGCTGAAAATCGAAGATCCAATCCAAGGTTTGTTTCCACTTCTAACTGTTCTAAGTTTCTGTTTCATACGAAGAATAAAACAATCAAAACCAATTTCGATTAGTTATCAAATAATCGAAGATCCAATCCATCGATTTGTTTCCAGTATCATCGATTTGTTTTATCTTCCAAACCATGTTTCTGATTTTTCGATTAGTTATATATGATTTGTTTCCAGTTTCATCGATTTGTTCATAGATTTTTCATATGATTTTTGTTCATAGATTGGTTATCCTGTTCTAATTTGTTCATACTTCATAGATTGGTTATCTTTCTGATTTGTTCAAGCCGATTGTAATGTGTGTTCGAGTGAGATTGCTAACGATTTCCATTCAGATTTGTTCATAGATTGGTTATCTTGTTCTGATTTGTTCATAGATTCATTGTATTTTTTATTTGTTACAGGTTGTTTTAAATGGATATCTCCAATGCAAACAACTCCGATTGTGAGCTAGTGTCGGAAAATGAGGTGATTTCTAAGGCTAAAGAAAAAAAGCAAAAGAAGAAACAAGATGGAAAAGGAAAACCCCCAAATATACCCAACAGTACTGTAAGTGAATCTGAACCTACACGAGCTAGTAGAAAAAGATCTGGTTGGTGGGATCATTTTGTTAAAAGTGATGTAGTTGATAAGGCTGAGTGTGTTTACTGCAGTCGGTTGATAGGTTGTGCATCAAAAAGCGGGACGACCCCTTTGAAAAACCATATTAGCGCTTGCCCAAAATTTCCGGCAAATATTGATAAAAAAAAAGAAGTTACTTGATCTTGAGTCTAAGACACATGTTAGTGATGATGGTTCGGTTGAAACAAGGACAATACCTAAGTTATGGGAGTTTAACCAAGAAATTATTAGGAAGGCTTTAGCAAAAATGTTGATTGTTGACGAATTACCATTTTCTTTTGTTGAGCGTGAAGGTTTTCGTGAGTTTTGTAAGGTTATTAATCCACATTTTATTGTACCTTCACGTTCAACTGCTACACAAGATTGCTATAGCTATTTTATTGAGGAAAGGAGGCGATTAGTAGATATATTTAAAAACATGTCTTCTAGAATATGTTTTACCCCCGACACTTGGACCTCGGGCCAAAATTTATCATATATGTGTTTAACTGCATATTTTATCGATGACGATTGGCGTTTGCATAAAAGAATTATAAATTTTTTCCCAATCATTGGTAATTCCAGGGTCCTAATAGGGAGAGCAGTTGAAAAGTGTTTAATAGAATGGGGTTTAAAAAATGTTTTAAGTGTGACGGTAGATAATGCTAGCTCAAATGATTTAGCTATTAAACACTTGTAGAAGGTTTTAAACCATTGGGAATGTGGTGTGTTGAAGGGAGAATTTTACATGTGAGATGTGCGGCTCATATTTTGAATTTAGTGGTTAAAGATGGTCTTAGTAATATGATTTCATCAATCAAAAAAGTTTGTGCAATAGTGAAATATGTAAGGGCTTCTCCTGCTAGACTTCAAAAAATTTTAGCTTGTGTTGAAGAAGAGAAGATAGAAAGCAATAGTTTAGTGTGTATGGATGTTGATACCCGTTGGAATTCCACCTTTTTAATGTTGGAATCTGCTATTAAGTTCAAGAAAGCTTTTTCAAACTTATTGTTAAAGGATTCTAGTTGTGAGAAAGAGGTTTTAAAGTGTGAATGTGGTTTACTTAACGCTGATGATTGGAACAATGTGAATAGCTTGTTGCCTTTTTTGATGATATTTTATGAAGCTACATTAAGATTTTCAGGTTCTCGTTATGTGACTTCTAATTCTTATGTGCATGAGATACTTGGGGTTGGCACTGTGATTGATGGTTTTTCTATGAGTTCTGATGATTCAATAAGTTCAATGGCACTTAACATGAAAAGAAAATATCAAAAATATTGGGGGGGATGTTACCAAGTTAAACCATTTTTTGTTCATCGCCGTGGTTCTTGACACGAGACGGAAATGGAAGTATATTAAGTGGGTTGTTTAAGCAAAATATGTAGATGAGAGGATCCTAAAAAAGTCTAGATTCAAACTTGCGTTCTTTGTTTGAATTTTATAAAAAATCTATGCCTCAAAAGGAGAAGGAATTTGAGGTGTCGTCATCTACATCAATGCCCATGGGAGGTTCTAATTCTAGTGACATAATGGATGTTGATGAACTCATGACAAAGAGGTTTGCAATGGCCATGGGTAGTTCGCAAACATCTTTGAACAAAAGTGAGTTAGATAAATATCTTAGTGAAGACTGCGAACCCATGGATGCACGTTTTGACATTTTAAAACGGTGGAAAGTTCAACAATGCCGATATCCCGTTCTTGCTAAGATGGCCCGGGATATTCTTGCCATTCCGGTTTCTACGGTTGCTTCCGAGTCGGCTTTTAGCACCGGTGGACGGGTGCTTGATTGTTTTCGAACCTCCTTGACTCCAAGAATGGTGGAAGCGTTGGTATGTGCACAAGATTGGTTACGTGCTTTTTATAAACCAATTTGTATTGAAGATACCATTTTTGATATCGAGCGCTTGGAAGAAGGTTATAATTTATTATTATTTTTACTTTCTAGTTGTATATTTTTTATACATATGTCGTTTATAATATGTTCTTTTCTATTATGTCACAGGTATGAAAGAGTTGGTGTTGGAACAACCCACAATTATTATTGATGAAACGGTTGATGAAAGTAGTGAACCGTCTGAAACTGCTCAAGGTATCTTTATTGCATATGATTTTCTAGATTTAAGTGTTATGTTTGAATTAGAAGTGCATATAAAACAAAGGATTCAGTTTAAGTTTATAAAAGCATCTTCACAAGTTGATGATGATGGATGGGCAATTGAGAATGGCCTTTGTTTGTTTAAGGCTGAAGACTAATTTTAGAGGATATAATTAAATAGTTTATTGAAATTTTTTTCTTTTATCTAGTTTATGATCCTTTTAAAAAAGTTTATCAACTGGTTGTTTAAAAAAGTTTTTGAAAACCATTGTAGTGAATAATTTATGAAAACCATTGTAGGGAATTATCAACACTGGTTGTTTAAAAAAGTGTATAAACAAGTTAAAACATGAGTATCATCACTGAAATGGCTGATGAAACAAACAAAACAATAATGTTTCCATTATTATCAAAAATTATACACACAAATACACGCATGTTTTTTAAATTTCCTTACTAATTGTCGATTTTGATTTTGTGTTATTAGGCGTTTGTGGAAATTCAAGGTCACATGATTGAGACAACTGCAAAATTGAAACAGGTTGATCTTTTTATTTGTTTGATCGTTAATTGTGTGTTTTTTTCTTCTTAATGTTTGTTTATTGTTGACATGTAAGTTATAAGTTACATAAAAATTCATAGAATACATTGTGTATTGTGGTATCTAAGAAATTAAAAACCTGGAGTTTCACTCTAAGATATAATAAGCTGTTTCGTGAACCGTATCAAGTTTGTTATATCAACTTTTTTCTAGACTGAGCTCATTTATGTTCTTGCGTAGCAGGTTTCGTATGGTGCCTTGAAAGTTGGAAGGATGGATTGGAGTCTGATGCTTGGATTTAGAAGATTATGTTTTTATTTCGACTTTTAAGACAATGTTTTGCGTTATTTTGGACATGTTAAGTGATTTAGAACAATGGATTATGTTGGATTGTGTTTTGTTGAACATCAGATCTTTAATTTGCTGTTTGGTTTGTTGAAACTTTTATTTTGAAATTTAGTTTTTTTAGAATTTCGGATATTCGTTTCATTATCCGAATCCGTATCCGAACTTTCGGATATCCGAAAGACGAATATCCAAAATTTCGGATACGGATTCGGATGGTGAAATCTACTATCCGAAATTTAAAATGTTCGGATATCCGACTTTCGGATTTCGGATAGCCGGTTTTGAACACCCCTAGTTGGAATCCCATTTTACTTTGACTAGACCTAATCTCTTGTGTTTGAGATTCTTGATCTTTCTGTCTTCAATCTGTAGTGGTTTCTCTATGATGTGTGTCAGTGTGAATATATTTTTATGTATATTTTAAGCCCTTTTTAACACTTTAGTCAAGTTTTAAATTTATAAAACACGATATTCTACTAACACTAAACACACATATGGGCAAGTGCACCCATCGTGAGCGTAGTATAGCGTTGGTAAGATACCGAGGTCGTCCAAGGACACAAGAGCTTTTAGTACCGGTTTATCCTCAACGTCTAATCAAATCAAAATTTTAGAAAACAGGTTTAAATATGAAAATAAAAACTAAAAATGCTGAAAAATAAAAATAAAATAAAAGATAGACAAGATGAATCACTTGGATCCGACTCGCCTTTAGTGTAACCTTTGATGATTTCCGCACTTTTGCACTTTTTAAGAGATTATCTTAGTTATAGTAGTAGGCCCCTCTTTTGAAGGTGACGTTACCCTCAACCCAGTAGTTTGAGTCAGCAAGGATACAATCCTAAAGGGTCGGAATATTGAAAGATAATTAATTAAGTTATTAATGCGTAATGTGGTCGGCCCCTCTCTTTTGAAGGTGACGTTACCCTCGGCTAAGTGGTTTGACTCAGCAGGGATACAATCCCAAGTAGCCGGGTTAATGTATTAATAGTAATTTACATATGAGGGGATCAAGCCATTCGCACCCCCGCCGTCCAATACCAGTGGGTATTGAAGGAGGTCCTAGTAAGCTTGACCCAGGTCCTTGCAGGATCTATACATTGAACAAGGCAAGAACCTTACCAAACCATTCCCTTAACCCCCGACCAGGTAGCCAACATATCTCTATATAGACCGTAGAGATATGAATGGTGTCAATCTTTTATTTTATATAGACAGTAAAATAACGCCAAGACACCACGGACAAATGATAAGGAAGTTTCACCTTCAACATAAGAAACTAGTTATTAAAGTCATTAATACAAAACCAAATAAAAAGTGCGAAAAGATTAAAAAACAATAGTATTACACTAAATGCTTGTCTTCACCAAGTGATGTAAGAGACTTAGGCAAACATCGCCTTTGATTTTCAAGAACTCTTACTATCAATCTTGGATCCCGAGACTACTACACACACTCTATGATGGATGATGGTGGTGGAGGATGTGGGTGTTGTGATGGTGGTGGAGTGTGGGTGAAGTGGGAGAGATGTGGTTTGCCAAGGGATGCCTTTGAAGTGAACCAAGCACCTCTATTTATAGCCTGCACAGAAGCCCAGACACGGCCCCGTGTCCGCTGGACATGGCCCCGTGTCCATCCACTTTCTCTTTCTTCATTAATTGCAATTTGTCTCCATTAGCTCCACACGCCCCCGTGTCCGCTGGGCACGGCCCCGTGTGGAGAAGCGTATCTGTACTATCAAGATTTGCTTGGATTCTGCGAGTCTTAGCGTTGACCACGGCTGTGTTGAGCTGGGCATGCCCCGTGTTGGGAAATAGAAGCTTCTACAACTTTGTCTTTTCTTCAGACACTTGAGCACGCCCCCGTGTCCGCTGGGCACGGGGCGTGTTCAGCCTTCTGTTTGCTTGTTTTTTGCTTGGGAAGATGTTGTCGAATGGTCGGGCATACCACGTTTATTCCTTTTCTTGTAGTTATGTTAGATTTTGCTGCATATTTTCTCCTTTTGTTCATTTACGCTCATTTAATCCTGAAAATACAAAAGGAAGACAAAAGCACACTTTTTCCAACATTAGTACTAAAAAAGGGTTCGTTTTATGCCTCATTTGATGTAATTTATATGTTGCATTTTACACACATCACTCTACAAACTTAAGCTTCTCATTTACCTCTATGTCTTTAAGAGGTACCACTAACGATTCATCTGCTAAGCATTTCTTGAGATTACATACATGGAATACATCATGTATTCCTGACATTTCTTCTGGCAGTTGTAGCTACTAAGCTACTGGTCCTATTCTTCTAATAATCTCAAAGGGTCCAAAATACCTGGGGCTTAGCTTTCCCCTTTTGATGAATCTAACTACTCCTTTCCATGGAGAAACTTTTAATAATACTTTGTTTCCTACTTGAAATTCCAACGGTTTTCGCCTATTATCAGCATAACTCTTTTGGCGATCGCGTGCTGCTTTTAGTCTTTCCTTGACTTGAATAATCTTATCCGTTGTTTCTTGCACTATTTCTGGTCCAGACAATTGTTTTTCTCCAATTTTTGCCCAACAGACTTGAGTTCGGCACTTTCGTCCAGAGAGTGCTTCAAATGGTGCAGCATTGATACTGGTATGATAGCTGTTATTATAAGAAAATTCTATTAATGGTAAATGATCGTCCCAAATTCCTCCGAAATCAATTACACAAGCTCTAAGCATATCTTCCATTGTCTGAATATTTCTTTCACTTTGTCCGTCCGTTTGAGGATGATAAGCTGTGCTTAGATTTAACTTGGTCCCCATTACTTTTTGGAAACTAGTCCAAAAATGGGAAGTAAAACGGCTATCTCTATCAGACACAATAGATAAAGGAATTCCATGTAATGAAACTATTTCATTTGCATATAACTTGGCTAATTGTTCCATACTGAAAGTTTCCTTCATCGGTAAGAAATGAGCAGACTTGGTTAATCTGTCTACAATCACCCAGATTGTATCATTACCTTTTCTTGTTTTGGGTAATTTGGTAACAAAGTCCATTATTATCAATTCCCATTTCCATACAGGCATTTCCAATTGCTGCAGTAAACCTGAGGGTTTCTGATGTTCAGCTTTAACTTGTGAACAGGTTAAACACTTGGCTACATAGGCTGCTATATCCTTTTTCATTCCTATCCACCAGAAATTCTTTCTTAAGTCTTGATACATCTTATTACTACCAGGATGTATCGTATATTTAGAATTATGGGCTTCTTCTAAAAATCGGTGGCGTAAGTTTCCTTGTTTGGGTACCAAATTCTTTTCTTATGGAATCTCCAAATTTCATCTGTTCCTTGTTCTAATTCCTTAATCATTCCTTTTAATTTCTCAGTATCGTCCTTGATTACTGATTCTTGTACTTCTCTAATTTGCTCGTTTAAATCTATCTGCAGATTTAATTTAAGAGAACGTACTCGTTTTGGCTTTTCATGATACTTTCGACTTAAAACATCAGCTACTACATTGGCTTTTCCTGCATGATACTTGATACTACAATCATAATCACTACGAATTTCCATCCAGCGTCTCTGTCTCATATTTAACTCTTTTTGCCCGAAAACATATCTTAAACTCTTATGATCAGTGAAAACGGTAAACTTACTACCGTAAAGGTAATGTCTCCAAATTTTAAGGGCAAAAATTATGGCTCCTAACTCTAGATCATGGGTTGTATAGTTCCCTTCATGGTTCTTAAGTTGTCTAGAGGCATAGGCTATAACCTTTTGACGTTGCAACAACACACATCCATAACCTAACTTAGAAGCGTCACAATAGACTACAAGGTTTTCAGTTCCTTCTGGTAACGCTAGTATGGGTGTGTTGGTTAATCTATGCTTAAGGATTCTAAAGGCTTCTTCCTGTTTTGGTCCCCATTCAAACTTAACTGATTTACAAGTCAGTTTGTTAATGGAATGGCTATTCTAGAGAAATCTCGGATAAACCGTCTATAATAACCTGCCAGTCCAAGAAAACTTCTCATCTCAGTTGGTGATTCAAGGACTTTCCATTTAGTAATTGCCTCGATCTTTGTGGGATCCACATGAATTCCTTCATGATTGACTAAATGTCCAAGGAATTGTACTTCTTGTAACCAAAATTCACATTTTGAAAATTTAGCATAAAGTTTTTATTTTCTCAATAATGTAAGGAGTGCATGCAGATGCGCTGCATGTTCCTCTTTACTCTTAGAGTAAATGAGAATATCATCTATAAAGACAATTATGAATTTATCCAGATATGGTTTACATATTCTGTTCATCATGTCCATAAATGTGGCTAAGGAATTAGTTAAACCAAATGGCATGACGGTAAATTCATAATGACCAAACCTTGTTCTGAAGGCAGTTTTAGGAATGTCCTCTTCCTGTACTTTCAGTTGATGATATCCTGAGCGTAAATCGATGTTAGAAAAGAATCGAGCTCCCTGTAGTTGATCAAACAGATCATCGATTCTCGGTAATGGGTACCGATTTTTTAATCGTGACTTTGTTCAATTCTCGGTAATCAATGCACATACGCATTGATCCGTCTTTCTTCTTGACAAACAAGATTGGTGCTTCCCAAGGTGATGAACTTGGTTGCATGAAACCTTTCTCCAGAAGTTCGTCCAATTGCTTCTTCAGTTCCTGCATCTCTGCTGGTGCCAAACGGTAAGGTGCCTTGGCAATCGGTGTTGTCCCTGGTAGTAGGTGAATTCTGAATTTGACTTCCCTATCTGGCGGTAGTCCAGGTAGCTCTTCAGGAAAAACATCTGAGAATTGAGATACCACGGGAATATGTTAGGATCTGAGTTTGGATTGATTGTATTTTATGTTTGAAATAAGATGAACAATGAACAAGTAATGCAGCGGAATATAAATGGAATTAAACTTTGCACACAATCAAATAAGAGAATTGCTTTCAACACACATTTTCAACATAGAACCGAAAGATTAAATTTATTTCAACTACGATTACAATGCATGCCTGTAACAAACTCCCCCTCAGCCTGAGCTCACAGTGATTGTTCGTACAGGAGAAAAGTGGTGAAGAGCTAATAGAACAGTACAGGGTACTGTTCTATTTATAAGCACCCCCAAACCACTGAAGCATCTAGGCTGACGTCACCATGAAAGTGACATCTAACCTCCTAACAAACTCTAACAACTGATCTAATACAACCACTGCTATGCTATCTACTGTTTACAATACATTACATAAGAAAACTAAACTACTGCTTTATCCTTCCACTGTTGTGACTCTAGCAGTACTTGATAACCTCAGCAGTGCTTGACCCATAGCAGTAGATTGATCAACAGGGCTTTAGTCTTCATCAGCCTTTAACTTGGTCAGCAGTTGTGATCAGCAGATGTTGTAAAGGATCAGTGGATGGAGGTTATCAGATGTTGAAATCACTTTCAAGGGGAGTGCCTTGTATACATTCACTGCTTATTCTGGATCCACTGCTCTGATCCAGTTTTGGCTTTAATTATCTGTTCCTCTGATAGGGTTCAATCCCAACAATCTCCCCCTGGAACAGATAATGCCAAAACCCTTCATTATTGTGGAACTTTATTGTCTCATCAACAGTTCCCTTATTTGCCCTTTGAGTTGAAACTCAAAGTCTAAGGCATCTGTATCATCTTCATCCCTGTAAAGTGGAAGATCAAGGAGATCCTGCAGATCTTCAACACTCAGGCCAAGTGCTTGTTCCCTTGATATTTTCTTCACTTCTCCACTAGACTTGATCACAGTCAGTACATGGGTCTGTTTATCAGTTTTCCATTTTAGTACTTTTGAGTCTGGTGGGTTTCTTGGGAAATTTTTATTGGATGAGGAGTTTGGAGATGCTGGCCTTGTGATGACTGACTGAGCAGTGCTTTGAGCTTGAGCAAGTTCAGGAATATCAGCCATCATCTTTTTGTAAACCATTTTTATAACTTCATTTCCAGCAGCTATTTCCTCTGTTGTTTCTGCATCCATCTGTTTTTGCCTTCTACTTTGATAAAGAATTGCACCAGATGGAGCAGTGGCTCTCCTGATTTGCAGCTTTGATGGTCTAGTTGAAACCTCTGCTTCAGGATAGTCAGGTTTTTGAGGAATTTTTGGATTTTTCTTTCTTAATTCCTCCAACTTTTTGTAAGTAGCCCTGACTTTATCTTCTTTCCACCTCATCACTTGGTTCTTTGACCCAAAGTCAGCAGTGATTAATTCCTCTTTCATTCTCCTCAGCTCCAATGCCTTATCAGGTACATTCTTCTTGTATTTTGCCCAATCAGGAGGAGTATGTTTAACCTTGTTTTTAATCATTTCTTGAATCCTGACTGCTTCACTTTCAAGCTCAGGAATGGTCCATTCTTTGTACATGTGTTTTTCTCCCTTATATTTCTTATAAGCCATGATATTTTCAATGTAGTCTTTTCTCAGGGATTCATCTGCTCTTTCTGATATTTTCTGATAGACATTCTTTGCAAACTGCTCCAAAGATCTGACTTGTGTGAGCAGAAATTGATAATGCCTTTGAATTTCTTTGTCAGACTTTCCTTGTGAATTTTTCTTGGAGATATCCTCTGCCTGTTGAGCCTTAACTTTCAAGTATTCTTCAATGTTGTTAGGCCTGGGATATCCTTCAACAGATGGTAAACTCCTTTTAGCAGGGTCATCCTCAAAGTAGAAAGATTTGATTTCTTCTCTGACAGCTATAAGCTACAGGGGACATTGGACACCTGCAGGAGTAATGTCAGTGATTGGCTTTTGAACTTGGGCTGAAGAGAGAGGAACAGGGTTAGGTATGGTAACAAGTGATAAAGGTTGTGAAGATGTTGGTGGTGGTGAAGAATCATCATCTTTTAGAATTAACCTTCTCCTTTTAGGTTGAGGAGAGGCTGATGATCTTTTGGGTGGTTTTGTGGTGCTGATTTGAGTGGTGGTTATTGTATTGGAAGTGATTGGAGTGGGAAGTTGCTGACTAACAGTTGTTGAAACAACTGGTGTTTCAACCACTGTTGCCATTACAACAGATGTTGTAACATCTGTTGTCTTCTGCTTTTTAGCTGGAGATGAGGGTGGTGTTGATGATGTTTTGGTGGTGAGGTGATCTTTGGTGGTAGTGGTAAGGCAGTGGTTGTGGTGTATGTTGAAGTGGTGTGTGTTGAAGTGGTGGCAGGTGTTTCGCTAGCAGTTGTTGAAACCACTGAAGTATCAGCAGTTGTTGATACAACAGGTGTTACAAAAGCTGTTTGGGTGGAAGATTGATGTGTGAGGTTTTTTGTAGGTTTAGGAGTTTGCTTTGTGGGTCTGGATGGTGTGTGTTTGGGTTCCCTCACTTTTCTAGTGGGATAATTTCTTTTTGGCTCAGGATTTTTGTCATCCTTTGGCTCAGAAATACCCTGCTCATTCAGCTCCATAAATGCTCTTTTCTCTTGTTCCCACCTGGCTTTATCCTTAGCCTTTCTATCTCTTTTTACCTCTGCTAATGCATCAGCAATGGCATTAGTGGTAACATCAATCTTTTTGGACCCATCTAGCAAAGGGATGTCTTTGAGCATACTATCTTTTTGTGGCTCAATGTACAGACCATCTTCATATCCCTTCTTCTTCCACTGCTTGATTTTCTCCCCCTTTTTGGCATTATCTGGTGGTGGGTTATCAATAAAGAGAACAGTGGGAGGAGCAGTGCCAGTGGTGTTTAGTATGTGGGCCTTTATAGCCTTGATATCAGCTTGGGTATCTTTAAACCTTGATTCCATGAGATTTCTGAGTTTTTGGACTTGAATCTCATGTTGCTGATCAGCCAATTCTCTTTGATGTTGGAGCAGTGGTTGAAACAAATTCCATAACTCATTTGCAGCAAGTGCATGTGGTGGTGCAGGTGCTTGAGCTGGAGCAGCAGTGGTTGGTACCTTTTGAACTTTCAACAACTGTTGCAGCATATCTTTAATTTCTGCAATAGAGGTATCCAGTTTGTCAACTATGTTCGTCAATTCTCGGTACATTAAACCATCACCCAACTTAATGGGATCATCTGATTTCCCACTAACAGCACTACGTGAAAAAAGGGCTATGGTCACACTTTTGGCAAAACCGCCCTGCCACACATTTTAAAAAATGTGTGGCCAAAGCTCATTTTTCACATTTTAAAACACCTTCAGCAACACATTTTATTATTGATGTGACCATTTATACCAGTTCAGAACCTTTAGCTACACTTTTAACAAAAAAATAGCCACAATTTGAAATGTGTGGACAAATGTGATCTGTGGCCACATATTTTGTTTCATGTGATAAAAAACACATGTATTTGACACACTTAGTCACACTTTAAGCAAAAAAAAAATGTGGCATATATTAGCCACTCTAGCAAAGTGTGACAAATTCTTATCTATGATTACAATATTTGTTTTCATGTGACCAATAACATATATATATTCAAAACCTTTAGCCACACTTTAAGTAAAAAACTGTGACATTTATTAGTCACACTAAAAAGTGTGGCCAAATGTGATATACAGCCACAATATTTGTTTCATATGACTAAAAAGATATTTATTCGAAACCTTTAGCCACACATTAAGAAAAAACAGTCACACTAAAAAAGTGTGGCCAAATGTGATCTAAGATCACATTATATGTTTATAATGTGGCTAAAATCTAATACATATGGCCACATATATTATTTTGTGTAACCAAAGGTTAGAAAATAGTCACACTTAAAATTACAAAATTTCATATGGCTTTACATAAATATTCGTCACACCATCTTCACTTTGGTTATTTCGTGTGACGAAATCTTATCAAATGTCATGGAAAAAATGTGTGGCAAAATGTTAAACTTACTACATCTTTTAAAATTCCCCCCAAAATACTTCATTCTAAAAATTAAACTTCCCCCTAAAATATTTCATTCTAAAATTTGCCCCCAAAATATTTATCCTAAAACCTAAACTTCCCCCAAAAATATTTTATTCTAAAATTTTCCCCCCAAAATATTTATCCCAAAACTTAAACTTCCCCCCAAAATGTTTCATTCGAAACTTTTCTCTCAAATAATATTCTCATTTAAAAAATCATATTATTTAATATTAAAAAACCCTCACTACATATCTAAAAATTCAACCTATTATTAAATATTATATACTCTAAACCTTCTAAATAATATGTTAACTTATGCATATTAGATACGTTTAGATACATTTTTAATGTATGTAAATTAATTATATCGGTACCGAATTTCCCATATCGAATTCTTTTCGGTACCCATTTTTTGGCGTTTTCAGTACTGATACTTTCGTTCAGTACGGTACCTTCAATACGGTACCAGTATTTTACTCAAATTAACTTTCAAATACCAGTACCTGTACGATTGTACTCATATTTTATGAGTTTTTGTATCAGTATTTTTGGTATCGGTACGTTCGGTACGGGTATCAAGCTCATCCTAATCATGCATGTGTTAATAGACCATATCGGGACTTAATGGATCACAATGGGCAATAATGGGTCATAAATGTGTTAATGGACCATGTTAGGCCCAAATATAGCACAATGGCTAATAGTGGATCATGCATGTCTTACTGGACCGTATTGGCCCTTAGTGGATTACAATAGCCAATAGTGGATCATACGTGTTTTAGTAGGCTATATTGGACCTAAACGGACCACAATGACAAATAGAGGATCATATATGTGTTAATGAACCATAGTGGGCCTTAGTGAATCACAATGGACAATAGTAGATCATACAACTCTTAATGGACCATGCTGGGCCTTAATGGAGCACGGTGGACAATAGTGGATCATATATGTCTTAATGGACCATATAAGGCCTTAATGGATCACAATGGCTAATAGTGAGTCATATATGGGTTAATGAACCACATTGGACCTTAATGGATGATGATGATCAATAGTGGATCATATGTATCTTAGTGGACCATATTGGGTCTTAATGGACCATGTTGGGCCTTGATGGATCACAAGTAGTGAATCATATATGTGTTAATGAACCATATTGGGTCTTAATGGCTCACAATTGATAATAGTGGATCATATATATCTTAGTGGGCCATATTGGGTCTTATGGATCACGATGAACAATAATAAATCATATATGTTTTAGTTGACCATATTGGGCCTTGATGGATCGCAAATAGTGAATCATATATGGGTTAATAAACCATATTGGGTGTTAATGGATCATAATTGCCAATAGTGGATCATGTATCTGTAATGAACCATAATGAACCGTATTAAACCATATTGGACCTTAACGGACAATTGTAAATCAAACATATCTTAATGGATACAATATAATATTATTTTCTTTTATAAGTTTTTTATTATTTTTTATAAATATTAAAAAGGAACTTTAATTTTCATTATCACAATTTACCTAAAAAATTCGTGTATAAAATATAAAAAATGAACTTTAATTTTCATTCCCACAGTTTGCCTACAAAATTTCGTATTTCCCTCTATTTTCCTCACCATTAACCCAAAAAAATTTCATATTCCCTCTATTTCCCTTAACCTATGTTTTGAACCCTAAATACACCTAGGTAATAACTAACAACATAGATAAGAAAAAACACCAAATTAGGAGAGAACGGAGAGAAGAGAACACCTTCAACAGGAGCAAAACGGGCGACGGGGAGTCAGCAACCATCACTAATGGCAGCAGGAGTCAGACTGGGAAACACAGAAAAGCAAACACACGAAGAAGATGGAGGCGAACAGTGCAAAAATTTGGAGACCTAAAGTCGCCACAGTGAGTCTTTTTGTCTCTAACATCCCTTACGGGGCGTATGAAGCTCATCTTAAACCCTATTTTAAAGATTTGGGTGATCTTGTCTCTATGTATATCGCACGGAGAAAAGATAAATTGGGCAACAATTTTGGATTTGTTAGATTTGCCAATGTCAAAGTCAAGTTGGACCTTGTTAAAGCAACAAGGAAACATTTGTATTGGAGGACCTTGCTATCTCTTCGATTCTTCTGCTCAATTCCTTCGTTATCTCAATTTCTAGAGTTTCAAGATGACAAGATCTGGTCAGCCTCACAGAAGACAGTTCGATTTCTGCCGGATTCAAACCCTATCTAATGTTCGTCACTTGTATTGATAGGGTTTGGATCGAATTGTTGAATTGTTTCTGTCAAATAATCTTAATCGAGATTATTTGATAGATTGAAGGTAAACAGGCGAGGTCATGGTGGTGGCCGTGGATACGGGCGAGGTTGTGGTGGTGGCGGGTTCAATTGAGGCTCAAGCAAACAATGAACAATCATTTGGTAATAGAGGGTTATTTGGTGTTTAAGGTGTCATTGAGGAGTCTGATATTGGGAAAGGTTATGAGAGACACAATGGTGATGGTTCTCGTGGTGGTCGTCATGGCGGATTTGCTATTGAAGATGTGGAGGATGGAGATCATCCTCGTCGTTCATATGAACGTCGCAGCGGGACATGCTATGGGTATTTTTTTCCTTTTTAGTTTTTTTAATACATTTTGGACTCATTTTTTATGCTTGGAATGATCATTGGGTTTGAAATCTCTAAGTTCGTAAGTTATTTATTATTACATGTATAGGAATGAATCCAAACAATACTACTTTCTAGTTCTGTATCATGTTCATTGTTGGATCAAAAACTCAGACCATGATATTAATATTTTCTTCTGGTATGCGGAGTATGGGACAGCCTAAACTCATTAAGCTCATGTCGCTTGTCCTGGACATGCTTATTATTTCTAAGCAAGATATTTACCAAGAGTGTGGTATATATTATGATGTATGTTTTAATAATTCCAAGAGTGTGCACTTGTGCCAGAACCTGCAAGTTCTTAATTTTGGTTCATATATATTATGTTGACCTTGTGCATTCTTTCTTTGGCCTATATGTGCATTGCTGTTTCTAATGAAATTGCTTAACCTGTAGAACATGATCATTGGAGCAGCTCAAATGTATAGAGGAACTCTGGTTGTTTCTTTTCTGAGTATCTATACGGCTATGCCTCAAAACAATGGAATTTATCTTGTATACTTGGAAAGTTCTTATCATTTTCAGTTGGTTGTGCTGGCAGTTTAGGATGTTGTGACAAATGTTGGTTTCGTGAAAATGTTTTCCTCTTATAAAGAAATAATATTTCCTATCCTTTTTCTTATGAGGTAGAGCTTTGAGCTTCCCTACTGCCAGGATATAGAAGATAGAACTTACACGAGTATAAACTTATGTTTGTTTGACAGGTGTCAATCACGGGTAAAGAACCAGAAGAGTGCATGTCAGATGGTGGCAGAGTGGGGCGGCGGGGTGGGGAGGCCAGCAGCTGGGGTGGCTCTGGATTGCCCGTTGTGGCGTTTGAGCCGGCTCACAATGGCTAGTGGTGTTTGGTGGTTCCAACAACCAGATCCGGCAGAATCAGATAGTGGTTACACGCTAACGCCCGTCTTTCCGGAAACCGAGGTAAGATTCAACATTCTAGATCTGACTTATGATGGCTAGTGGTGTAATCACGAACCAGCGTTTGAACATGGTTTTTTTTTTTTTTTTGAAAAAAGTATTAAAATTTCGTTTTAAAAAAATGAAGAAGGAAATAATCAAAATAATATAATATGGGATTAAATCAAATATGGTTTTGACTTTCAAATTTTTTGCTTCGTTATTGCAATCTTCTTTTTAATTTAGTCCCTGTTTCTATAGTATTCCTTCTATAGACTTTTGAATTCAAAAATTGCACTTATGTTAATGTTTTATTTTACTGATTGTTTAAAGATTTTTTAAGTTTCCTAAAATGTTAGAAATATTTTTTTTAAATGTTAGTAGGATCAAAAATTCATCCGATGACAATAATTTCAGGTTTCTTTTCTGCCTTCCTTTCTCTGTTTGTTGAGTTCAGTTTTTTTCATTAATTTCAGTTGCTGAGTGTTTGTATTTATAGTATGCGTGCTCATTTTTTCAGGTTATAGGATGGCTGCTGATTGTGCTCTTAGAGCATTGCAGGACAAGGTGAACGATAATAAAGATAATGCAGGTTGTTATTGCTGAAATCAGTCATACTAATTCACCACTTCATATTGCGATTGTGCATTTACAATTTTATATTGGTCGTGTTAAATTTTTACAAATCTGAACGTGTTTATCTTCATTTGAAAGTTAATGGCTCATACTAGCATGACTTATGTACCATTTTGGTGCATTTAGCTAATATGAGCCACGTATCAAGCAAATGCACTTATCAATGATTGCTTGAAGTACAAATCTAGACGTGTTTATCTTCATTTGTGGTTCTTATAAGTGTTTACTGGGTTTGTTCTTTATTTCAAAATAACTTAATAGGCTTAGAAGTTGTAATTACATGCTTCATTTAGGTCAGCTGTAATTACATATACATGTTTTACTGTTATTATGCATAATATACATCTCCTTTGATTTAAGCTCATTTGTTAATTTTATGTGAAGTATTTATTCTGAAAGACATCTGTTGTGTAAGAACTTTGTTGGCTTTGTTTTTTTAGTAATTCCGTAGGCCTTTGTAACTTGAGTTTGTTGTGTTACTTTAGCATTGCCAATTTGTGTTTGGTTGAATGCTTAGGTATTATGCCTATAATATTGATAGAAGATAGAGCCTGCGAATTCCGGCAACAAAGGTAATTCCTCGGATATCATATCGAATGTTTATTAGATTGGTTAGTTGATTTCTGACCCTAAGGCTAATGGATTCGATGGTGGTTCTCTTCCTCGATTAGACGACCGTGAAGAATCGAGGGGAAGCTTCAAGAAATGATGGTGGTTCTCTTCTTTTGTCACATATCCGGTTGACTCTGGTTCTGTCTGCTCCAGCAGCTCGGAGTACTTCGCGAAAGAGAGGTCGAGGCGGAAGTTACGTTATGCACCGGTAAGTTGAAGTTCACTGTTGTTGAATTGTTGTACACATGAGATTCAGTTATATATGAGAAATATGTTTTAATAAGAATAACATGAAGTGAACATATTGTATATTTGTGGTTTGATTTGGTTTTGCACACTCATGGTTTTCTTCTTTACGGTGAAGATTATAGCCACTCACAGTGGATCTAGATTATATATGATATACAACAAATCCTATCGAGTCGCTATTGAGTTACTTAAGTTTCTATGTCGCGTTTCTATGCCGCCGCGCCGCAATGCGCGGTGGGTAAAAGTTCTAGTTAGTATTAATTTGGTGATATGTAGTACAATTAGTTTGTTTAAATGGCTGATTTTGATTGCTTTTGTAATATATGTGAGGACCGCGAGGATGGACCTGGACGACAAAACTTGAAGCATTCAGCAAGCAAAGGCAAAATAGTTGGATATAAATTTGAAGCACTTTCAAAGAGTTCTTAGTTTATATGTATATTGTATGTATAGATGTTTCTTTTGCAACTGTTGTAGATAGGTTTTGTTTAGAAGTTTTTGTCTTCAATAAGAATCTAAATTGAAATTTGTGTATGGATTTTGGGTTATTATTGTTAATATGATTTGGTTGTTAGATTTTCTTATGCTTATTGCACTTTTATGTTTTACAAAAAGTGAAATTAAAATAGGTAATTACATGAAAATAGCCACATAAAACCACAATAAATGAGTGACCAAATGTTAGAAATGGTCACACTTATGGTAAATGCATGTGACTATATAATAGAAACCGACACATACAGTAAATTTATGTGACTATATAGTTGGAACATCTACCATTTAGCCACACTTAATAGACCATTTGATTACAACAATCTTTTTGCCATTTGATGTGGCTAAAACAAATTTTGTAGTAACTAGATAATAGAAATGGTCACACTTACAGTAAATTCATGTGGCTATATAACAGAAATAATCACAGTTATAATATATGCATGTGGCCATTGATACCATTTAGTCACACTTAATGGACCATTTTCTTGATTACAACAACCTTTTGCCACATTTTTTTTAAATTGATGTGGCTAAAACAAACATTTTAGTGACTCTATAATATAAACAGCCACACTTCCACGGAGTTCATGTGGCTATATAATACAAACAACCACACTTACAATAAATTCATGTGACAATTTATACCATTTAGCCACATTAATGGACCGTTTGCTTGATTACAACTACCTTTTTGCCACATTTTTTTAAAATTATTGTGGCTAAAACAAACTTATTAGTGACTATATAATTGAAATGGTCACACTCATAGTAAATTCATGTGGCCGTCGCTACCATTTAGCCATACTTATTGGACAAAATGATTGATTTTAGCAAGACCTTTTAGCCATAGTTTAAGTTGCTACGGCCTCACATTAGTGAATGTGGCCGTATGATACCTACGATGACTCGACCTTTGGTCACACTTGAGTTGGAAAAAAAAAGTGTGGCGAAAGACGTATGGTCACACTTTTTTTATGTGGCCGTAAGCCTTTTTTGACGTAGTGCAGTGGTTGACTCAGGAAATGTATCCCAGAAATCATCCACTGATGCCCCTTTGTCTTGGTTCTGGGGACTTCTTCCTTCAAAAGGAGAAACACTTTTTAGTGAACAAGTAAAAACCGGATACACAAATGTTCCCATAGAAGAAATTGCCTTCAAGGAAGTCTGATTGATGAAACCACTGTCCAAATGCAAACCAGTGGGTTCAGCACTTGTAGTGGCTGCTTCACTTGAACTACCACCAAGAGTTACTTGTAACTCAAGGGGTGTAACCTCCTCAGGTCTTGTTGGTGGGTTAGTAATGATTGATATATCAGACCCAGTCACTTGTTGAGGCATACTCTCATGAACAGGTGATTGAGAAGGACTGGTTTGTGTCTGGTTCAAATCAAGAGCATCCAACAATAATTTTGTTTGTGGGAGAATTGTGGAGGTGAGGTTGGGTGTAGAAAGAGAATTTGCCCCGGGCATTGGGCTGTGGATGATGGATTCGAGTGATTCCAGAGCATCATATTGTGGTATCCCTATATGTACAACCTGTTCTTTTTGAGAAGAAGCAGGAGGAGTTTGAGGTATGGGTTGAGATATGTCTACCATCTGCTGTGAGGAAGTAGCAGCAGTGGTTTCTTGTGACTTTTGTGCTGTCACTGCCAGTTGCTCTGGTATCTCATCCTCCAGAGTTGCCTTTGATTTGGGTTTGGGGGGCTTTTCAGTTTTCTTTTGTCGTGGCTTTTTGGTGATTTTAGGTGTGGGTTTCACAGCAGTTGTTTTGATGCTGTGATCACCTAGAGCAGTGGGCTCAGCAGCAAATACCTGAGGAGCAGTGGTAGCTTCTAAATTCTGCTCAGGGACCTCTGCTTTTGTTTTGCAAGGTGTTGATAATCTTGTAAAGGTTTCAACTTTTAAGCTGTTTATTTGAAAAGAGTCACCTTGTTTTATTACATGAGCATCATCCTTACCAAATTTCTTTTGAAAGTAGTAACTTAGAAATCTTGGAAATAGTAAGAATGGCTTTTTATCAACATTTTTAACCAAGTCATTAAAGATTTCCTGGGAGTAGTTAAAATTTTCATTTTGTAGAATAGCATATCCCAAGTGTTGAATCTTTAATGGTATCTCATTAAAAGCAGTTGTTTTGTTTGAAACACACATCAAAAGGGTATGGAACAAAAATTTTAACACTCTAATTCGTATTTGACTAAAGTCGCAGCGGAAGATTCGTACCATAAAAATTCCTTTAGTTACAAACACTTTGACACACTTAACCTCATTTCTAGGGTTAATTTTTCTCAATAATTACATTTATTATACTTATTTATAACAAGAAATCATAAACTGACTTCACTCAATTACGTACTCGACACTCCCGTACAATCTATCTTGTGACTCGATCCTCGATCTCCAATCCTTGGATATCCTCGTGACTGGTATTACCTGCGCTCACCACATAAAATTTACAACATTAGTACGCATTATTAACATACAAGGTTTGTTCACATCTATTTCTCGTTTCATTAATTCTTTACATTCCAGCTTTTCCATCCTGTCATATAATTCGTGGTGAGTCTTCTTTGCTATTCCTGCATCACACTTATAAATCCATGTACACGAATTAAACAACATAAACACATAATCGTACCGAAAGAATTATGTTCATACTTAAACTTCATACACATTATCTCCCGACATACATATGTACACACATAAGTACTAACCTACATGCATCCTTACATATATATACACTTAAATCATTCTATAAGTATCTACATACACACATACCTACATTGTTACGCACGGTCATGACATCACACATTTGCATACATACATACATACGTACCTGATTGCAGTATACCAAACTCGTACATGCCTATTCTCCATACACATACCTACATACACTCACGTACTTATTCACATCCTTATAAACATACATACGAATCTATTTATCTACGTGCATACCCTTAAGATCACATAAACATGAGTTAAATTAGACATACGTGACTTAAAACGCCTTTAAACGAGTTCCCGGCATCAAATAAGACACGAAAACAACGTTTCGGAGAAACTACACCCGTCGCGCGACGCGACCCCCTCAAAATGACAGAAGGTTTGCAGCTGGTTGCTGCATATTTCCAGCGCGATCCGATTTCACGGAAACGGCCATAACTTCTTCATTATTGGTCCGTTTTACCCGATTCTTTTTCCTACGCGTCCGTAATTTAATTCTCCATCTTATGGAGTTAAGACCCGACATCCGGATTAACAAAATTCCAGACTTTTAAGCCTTCGGCTTGTTATCCTTTTTTCCATATCCTGTCCCGTTCATGCATTTATCCATCTATCTTGTTTATTTGACCATAGATTCTTATATACCTAATAATATCAATGACACCTATTATAAAAGATTAAATTCTCGGATATCTTGCATTCTTTAAACTCTATTTACTCAAAAGCTTACTTTGACCCGTTAAGGGTATTTTTGTATTTCATTGCATTTGATTCTCAAAAACATACATTTCGCTTCCGTACTTATCCTAATTATTCACTTGGTCATTTATCTTATTTCTAAACATCTTTTACAGGTCGTTCGCCCAAAATACCCACCAAGGGCATTTTAGTCAACTTTAACCCCAACCCTTACGACGAAGGACTTCAACACATAACCACCCTCAAACACCATGTTTAATTAATTATAACACCATATTACTTAACAATCTAAGAAGTGATTACAGAAATCACTTACCTCGTGCATTCGAGTTCAAGCATAGCTTCCGTGTTTATCCTTGGCCCGTTGTCCTTCCATGCTTATGTCCGTGTTGACATGACTCCTATCCGTACATGTCATTACATTTACATTCTTGTTAGCATATATGATTGTACGTATGAACGATCATATCAAATTCATATCTCATGTATGACCTTCATTAGTCAATTCCAACAAGCATAAAGCATACTCAACATCAACCTAACATAATCCTCTCCTGAACTATATCTAAAATGCATTCCTCATGTTAGTTTACTATCAATTTCATTATTACCACATTCTATACATGTTCACCCATTAATTGCATACAATTTCACATATTATTGTCATTTAGACATTTCATCAAACACTTGATGTGCGTACTACTTTCTAAGCATGATGCACAAGTCTTTCATGTGTTTATCCTAATTATCACTTTCATTTATCATCACAAGTAAACATCATACAAATTCCATACCATAATCACTCTATATACAAATACACATCACATACTACACATATTTCTAATCAAATTCATACCATTTCATGGATTAAACATAAACCCACTTAACTAATTGTGGTAATTCATCCAACCACCTAAATTCTAACAATTTACTCAAAGTCATCGCTTAGGGTTTGTTCTTAAACGTGCATACATCACTAATTTGGCCATAACCTTCATGATTCATACATAAATCACCACTAGTGATGATTACCAAGATTTCTCAACTTCATAAATCATAAAAATTCAACATACCTTATGATCCCCTCACGAAGGTGATCATTAATCCGTGTTTCTTCTTGAATTTGGGCCTCGATTCACCCTTCAATTTGGTGATTTAAATGAGCTAGGGTTTGGAGCTCTTGAGAGCTCCTGAAGCTTCACGAACACACACGTATGTGTGTTTGTGTGTGTGTGTTGACCTTTTAATTAGACAAATGAACTTTCATTTGTTCCACTTTAACCCCTCGGGTTTGCCTTTAAAACATAACTAACACTACCTTCATCATTTAATACTTTTGACCATACCATTAACTAGGTTAAATAGCCTAGTTATTTATTTCATGACGTGTCACATAAGAACACACGACAAATATTAACATTCAGATTTTTGGGGCGTTACAAAAATCTTGTTGCAGGTGGAAAGCTACCTTTTTGTAAGGTATCCTTTTTCATTGAATCTGCATACCCCCTTTCAAGGAAATCAGTTTTAAACTCGTTTTTGGGAAAAGAATTTTTACCTTGCTGATCATCGAGTTCAAAGACTTCTGAAATGGATTGAGGTGTGATTTTGACTGTTTTACCCATGAGAGAGGAATTAATGGCTATGACGTCTTCACCTTGTTTTTCAAGAGTAACATTTCTCCAAAATTCTGTTTGGGTTTTCAGGTAAATTGGAGCATCTGCTGTCAACAAAGTTTTATACTTTGATGACGACATAGTGTCAATGATGGAATCGTAGATATCGGTGGTACCGGGTTTTGTGAGAAGACCCAGATAGTTGTGAGGTGCTTTGTATGGAATTTCAATGGGTGTGGTAACCATTTGAGTGGCCTTTTTAGAAGATGAAGACTTTGATTTTATCATTTTGATGAAGACGAGGATGAATTTTGAGAAGAAGAAGATGGAAACTGCTTTGAGAAAGGAATTTTAGAATTCAATTCGACAGTAAAACCCTGTTTGGGGGTTTTGAAGAGGGTTTTATAGAGGAAAAAGTGAATGTTGACGTGGCAGCGGTTACAAAAGATCCGACCGCTATAACTGTCCACGTGCCAAACCCTGATGAATAATGGAGGACAGTTGTTTTATGAAATCACTGATGAATGAATAACAGTGGGTGTAACGGTAATAATGGAAGTAGTGGGTGACTTTTACTATCAGTAGATAGCATATCAGTGGATAAAGACACTGATTTTAAACAACAGTGCTTATCAAGGAAATGAGAGAACAGGGGTTGACTTTCAGCAGTGGACATATTTGAAGCAGAGCAGATGTTTAAACAAAACAGTGGTTATGGCAGACTTTTATGGATTTAATGAAAAATTCATTTTTAGCTATTTTTTAAGGATGAATTTTGATTTTCTGAAAACATTTTAATGCTTTTATTCATAGAAAAACAAGATTTTGCTTGTTATTCCATGTTTAGCATGCCAATCCTAGAGATCAAGCTTTCAAAGGTGGATGTATCTAATGCTTTTGTTAGCACATCTGCCAGCTGATCCTTAGTTGGTACATGGTGCAGAGAAATCAAACCTTTTTTATAGCAATCCCTCACAAAGTGATACCTGATATCTATGTGCTTGGTGGTAGAATGGGAGACTGGATTTTTGATGATATTTTCTGCTGCCTGACTGTCCAACATGAGAGGTGTCTTTAGGGCAGTGATACCCAAATCCAGCAGTTGATTTTGAAGCCAAAGCAGTTGGGCTGTACAGCTTGCAACAGCTATATACTCTGCCTCAGCAGTGGATGTGGAAACAGCTGCTTGCTTTTTGCTTTGCCAAGACACTAAGCAATTGCCTAGGAATTGGCACCCTCCTGAAGTGGACTTCCGTGTCTTGTCACATCCAGCAAAGTCACTATCTGAGAAACCTGAAAGCTCAATTTTACCATCAGCTGGATACCAGATACCAAGTGTGGGAGCACCTTTTAGGTATCTGAATATCCTTTTTACAGCAATAAGGTTTGACTTTCTAGGGGCTGACTGGGATCTTGCACACACACATGTTGCAAACATGATGTCAGGCCTAGATGCAGTTAGGTACAATAAAGACCCAATCATGCTTCTATATAAAGTTTGATTAACCAAATCATCCTTTTCATCAGACATGACTATTTTATTGGTTGCAATGGGTGTACTACATGGCTTACAATCATCCATCTCAAATTTATTTAAAAGTTCTTTGGCATATTTGCCTTGATGGATAAATGTGCCATTTTGCAGTTGCCTTACTTGGAGACCAAGAAAGCACTGGAGTTCACCCATTGCACTCATTTCAAACTCAGCTGTCATGAGTTGCCTAAATTCTTCACACATTTTATTACATGTGCTTCCAAAGATGATGTCATCCACATAAATTTGGACAATCATCAAATCTTTTCCTCTCCATTTTAAAAACAATGTTTTATCTATTTTACCTCTTGTGAACCCAATGGATAGTAGGAAAGTAGAAAGAGTTTCATACCAGGCTCTTGGTGCTTGTTTCAGGCCATACAAAGCTTTATTTAGCTTGTAGACATCATTTAGATTAAATGGATCCTCAAAGCCTGGAGGTTGAGAAACATATACATCTTCTTGAATCTTACCATAGATGAATGCACATTTGATATCCATTTGATACACCTTGATGTTGTGGTTGACAGCAAAGGCCAGAAATAGTCTGATAGCTTCAAGTCTTGCTACCGGGGCAAATGTTTCATCATAGTCAATGCCCTCTTCTTGTCTGAACCCTTGAACCACAAGCCTAGCTTTATTCTTAACAACAATGCCCCTTTCATCAGTTTTGTTTTTGAAGACCCACTTTGTGCCAATAGGACTTACACCCTCTGGCAGTGGTACAAGCTCCATACTTGTTGTCTTTTAAACTGTTGGAGCTCCTCTTGCATGGCTTCTACCCAGCTATTGTCTTTCAGTGTCTCTTGGTACTTGACTGGCTGATGGAGAGATAGGAAACCAGCAAAAAGACAAATGTTTTAGGATTGACTTCTTGTGAGCACCCCTTCATTGATGTTACCAATGATTTGGTCAGGTGGATGAGATTTCAAGAAGATTAGATCTCCTTGGTATGGAACAATGGCATTTAATGGTGAAGGCTGCAGATGTGAATCATCTGAGCTAACCACTACTGGTGACTTTGATGATCCAGCAGTGGCTTCAAAAGGTGGTGGAATAGGAGGTAATGGAGTGGACACATGATGACTTTTATCCACTGTTTGGGGACTTTTATCAACAGTGTTTGATGATGAGGAAGCAGGGGTTGATGGGCTACTTTGGTCAACAACTGTTGAGGTAGCAGTGGTTGAACTTTGACAGCTGTTTTGAACATCTGCTGCTCTACCATTTGATGCAGACTTTTGTTGTGGAATGATGACTTCATATCCATAGTCTGATGGTGAATTTTCTGATGGGCCTGCATTGTTAGGCTTGACAACAACACTTTCAAATGTGAATTTATCAAGATCAAATAAATCTGCAGGATTTGCTGGGATTTTCATTGATGAAAGTTCATTGAATTTTACATTCAAAGTCTCTTCCACTGTCTTAGTCCTTGTGTTAAACACTTTGTAGGCCTTAGCAGTGGTTGAGTATCCCAGATGATAACCACAATCAATTTTGGCTGCAAACTTAGAGATGGAAACTTTTAAGTTTAAAATGAAGCAAGGGCAGCCAAAAACTTTGAAATATGAAATCAATGGCTTTATTTTATACAGCAGTTCATAGGCAGTCTTTTGATGCCTGGGGTTGATTAAAACTCTGTTTTGGACATAGCAAGCAGTGTTTACTGCCTCTGCCTAAAAAGTTAATGGCAAACCAGAATCTGTAAGCATTGCTCTGGCAGCCTCAATCAAGGTCCTGTTCTTTCTTTCAACAACCCCATTTTGTTCTGGTGTTCTTGGAATGCTGTATTGCCTCACAATTCCTTTTGACACACAGAAATCATCTAACTCCTTGTTCCTGAACTCTGTGCCATTATCACTCCTGAAGACTTTTACTGGCAATTTAAACTGCTTTTCAACCTGTTTCACAAAGTCTTGCAGAATGCCTGCAGTCTCATCTTTTGAGAGTAAAAAGTAAGTCCATGTAAACCTAGAAAAGTCATCAACAATAACCAAACAATATCTTTTCTTCCTAAGACTCATGACTTTAACTGGGCCAAACAAATCCATGTGAAGCATTTGCAAACACTTGGTTGTTTTGGACTCTTCAATGGATTTGTATGAGCTTTTATGTTGTTTTCCTTTTAAGCAGGAAACACAATGCTCAGAACAGGTGAACAGTTTTTGAGGTAAACCTCTTACTAACCCCTTTTTTGAAATGGCAGTGATTGTCTTGAGATTTGTGTGCCCCAATCTCCTGTGCCATAATTATGTCTCTTTGTTTGATGCAGCTGAGAACAGACAAGCATCAGTCCTGGGGCTCTCTTTTGACATATCCACCACATAAACATTGCCACTTCTTTGAGCAACAAGTTGGGTCTTTCCAGTTTTTATTATTGCTTCAATCTTTTCAACCATTTCTGGTCCAACAATCCTACAACACTCTTTTGTAAAGAATGAGCCATAGCCCTTATCACTAATTTGAGAGACACTTAAGAGGTTGAATTTTAGATTGTCTATTAGATTGACATTTTCAAACTTAACTTTACCAGACTGTACAGTACCAGACCCCAGAACCTTTCCTTTGCTATTATTCCCAAAGGATATATCACCCCCTCCATGTGTTTTGAAATCTTTGAGAAGGGCTTTACATCCTGTCATGTGCCTGGAGCCTCCACTATCTACATACCAAAGACTATCTAAGCATGCAGAAGCTCCCTGCACATGTAGTAAAGGATTAGTTCATTAAGGTCTCCAAAGCCAATATGGCTTTGGATGGGGTCTCAGCAGTGTCTAGGTTAAGTTCAGATGGATGGGCAGTGGTTAGGTCAGGGGTTTGGACAATTTTGTGACTGCTTTTCTCTAACCACTGTTGGGGGTCTTGCCCAATGATCTGCTGATAACCAAAAGGATGCCTGTTCACTCTTGGTTTAGAAGGCCTTTTGTAAGCCTCATAAATATGTGGGATCCTTTGGTATGATGGTTGTTCTTTACCTCTTCTGAATTGATTTGCAGGGGGTGCATCAGTCACCTGAACATCTCTTTTAATAGATGTTTGGTTCAGCTGTTTTGTAACAGCTGTTTGGACTGGCACAAACAGTGGTTGGTTCTTGGTGAACTTAACAGATGAATTTGATGAACTCGAGGATGTTTTTGTAGTGTACTCATTCTTTTTCACATCAAAGTTTTTGAGATACACACATTCTTGAGTTTTGTGGTTTGTTTTACCACAGATGGTGCAGCTCTCAGCAGGTATAATGACACTTGTTTTGTTTAGATCATATGCTTTTAGATGAAAACAGTCTTTTGTTAGATGATTCTTCTTTTCACAAAAATCACAAAACAGGTTTTTGATCTTTTCTCTTTTCTTCCTTTTCTCAGACTCCTTAGCAACAGAGTTTTGAACCACTGTTGGGATGTCTTTGAGAGGAATGACCTTTGCTTTTGGAGCTGTGACACCATCAGTGGTTGTGAAATCCATGGGCTTGAAGTTTTCAAGAATGTCACACTCATCAGACCATGTGGGTTTAAATTGGTATTTCTCAATTTCCTCAAAGGTTGAGGACCCCACAGATCTTTCCAAAGTGATTTTGTTACCAAGTTTGTCAGTTATCTTAACTTCTTGGCCATTCTTGTTGGCTGGTTTTATTTCAGTTGAACAAGCTTGTTTTGCAGCAAGGTTTTCAAGTTCATCATATTTTCTATATCCTATTCCAAACTTGACATTGCTTTCAAGCTGTTTTTCAAGCATGACCTCATAACCTTTGCAAGATTCCACCCATCTTTCACAAGTGATTTGGGCGGACTCCAACTCCTTTTTACAAACTTGGTATTTTTCTACCATAGTTTGGAGTTGGTTCTTGGTTATGCTTTGCTCTTCTTTGAGACTGCAGATTTCTTTATCCTTTTCAGCCAATTTGTTTTTAAGTTCTTTTAATGACTTTTCAAATTTGACTTCATCAGTTAAGACTTTATCCCTAAGGTTTTCATTCACCTCTTTAATGCTAGCAAATGCAATAATGCATTTGTCTGAACACAGATTTTCAAGAACCTGAGGTGATACCTTGGCAGCAGCCATCATAGCACAATCACATTGATGATCACTTTCCTCATCAGCTCTCTCTTCTTTCTCACCTTCTTCCTTCTCTTCTTTTTCTTCTTTGTCTTCTTTGGACCAGGGGTCAAACAGTGGTTCAATCAGGGTTTCTGAATTTTCTCCCAGCAGTAGTTCACCAGCAACTGCAGTAACCACTGCTTCAGCCACTTCATCCACTGTTTCAGCACTTAGCTGTTCTCCTTTAGCTTCTACCCCTTCTGGTATTGACTCTAATGCCATCAGACAAAATTCATCATTAAAAGTATCATTAGAAGCATAGAGTGCAAAATTTTCATCACCAAGTTCATCATGCATACTACTCCAGTCAACAAAGCCTTGGGTGAAAAAGCTTTGCTGGTCTGGTTGAACCACTGGTGGAGCAGTT
The DNA here is from genome assembly GCA_030545235.1 of Helianthus tuberosus. Classification (NCBI taxonomy): domain Eukaryota; kingdom Viridiplantae; phylum Streptophyta; class Magnoliopsida; order Asterales; family Asteraceae; genus Helianthus; species Helianthus tuberosus. Next base: position 181,834,586 of record CM060351.1, read on the forward strand.
TGTTGAGGTGCAACAGGTTGCACTTGTGCCTGAGGGATAGGGGTTTGAACATACTGAATTTATGGAACAGTGGTTTGAACATAATGCACAGGCACTGGGGTTGCAGCATAGTGAGCAGTGTTAACATGGGTTGCAGGGGTATATTGGGTATAATGCACTGTGCTTTGGTGTTGTGGTCTAGGGTTTGAGCTGGGATGAGTTATAATTGGACCAGTGGTCTGACTCCTGCATTCCCTAGCAAAATGACATAACCTATTGCACTTATAACACTTGATTTTTTACTTATCCAACCCCACTTTTAAATTCTCATGTAACCCTGGGAATTTTCTCCCTATTCTTTTATATAATTTGCTTGTTCTCACACTAAGCAATGTCAATTGATGCAAGATGTCCATTTCTTCTAAGTCAGTGGGATCAAAGTGTTGCAAATCATTGCGTTCAAAGCATAAATTATCAGAGTTCTGGCTTTCTCCATTTGCTGTGAAAGCAAAGTTGGATGAGTGAGGATCAGAGTTGAAATTACCTCCAGCAGTTATGTCAATAAAATGATCATAACTTTGATCCTTACTGCTGCCAGACTCTTCTTGACCCAGAAGAGCTGTGTTTCCAAATGAATAATCATCTGTAACTTTGCCAGACTCTTGCAACTTCTTTTTCTGGTTTAACTCCCTTTCATAGGTCAGGAGTCTACCATGAAGTTGGGTCAGTGTTAGGTCTTTGAACTCAACAGAATTTCTAGTCACAAAGGCAATTGTATCCCATTTTTCAGGTAGTGATCTAAGAAACCTGCTATTTTGGGTAGATTTAGGAAATTCAACCTTAACAAGTCTTAGCTCACTAATGAGACAACTCAATCTCTCAAACTGTTGAGTCAATGACTCACCCTTAATGTGACAAAAGGTTTCATACTGCTGATTCAGAATTTTCCTATTATTTTCAATTACTTCTTCAGTTCCCCCGAATTGTTCCTTAAGTGCATCCCACAACTCTTTGGCACTGTTACAATGTAACAGTCCAGCATAGATTTCATTGGGTAATGCAGATGCTATGATGCTAAATGCTTTGGCATCCAATTCAAACTTTTGAAAATCAGTTTCAGTATAGTTTTCATATTTTTTAGGTTCGAATTTCTTTGAATCCTCAGCACTTGGCACCATAGGAACATGGGGCCCAAAAACAACTGTTCTCCAACATCCAGTGTTCTGTTGAGCAAGGATGTGACCCATCCTTCTCTCCCAGATGTTGTATTCATTTCGTTTCAGCAAGGGCGGTTTGAAAAGTGAGCCGATGTTATTCTTATCATCTTGTGATTGTGACGTCATCCTGGTTGTTTTACAGGTACTGATTAATCAACTTTGGTGGTGATTAAGCCTTACTCTGTTTTTCAACAAAACGAACAACTATCAGTATCAACGATTGTGAGTTGAACTATTATGTCAAAATGACTGTTAAATCAAATTTGACTGTCCGAGCTCTGAAACCAATTGTTAGGATCTGAGTTTGGATTAATTGTGTTTTATGTTTGAAATAAGATGAACAATGAACAAGTAATGCAGCGGAATATAAATGGAATTAAACTTTCCACACAATCAAACAGGAGAATTGCTTTCAACACACATTTTCAACATAGAACCGAAAGATTGAATTTATTTCAACTATGATTACAATGCATGCATGTAACAAACTCCCCCTCAGCCTGAGCTCACAGTGATTGTTCGTACAGGAGAAAAGTGGTGAAGAGCTAATAGAACAGTATAGGGTACTGTTCTATTTATAAGCACGCCCAAACCACTGAAGCATCTAGGCTGACGTCACTATGAAAGTGACATCTAACCTCCTAACAAACTCTAACAACTGATCTAATACAACCACTGCTATGCTATCTACTGTTTACAATAAATTACATAAGAAAACTAAACTACTGCTTTATCCTTCCACTGTTGTGACTCCAGCAGTACTTGATAACCTCAGCAGTGCTTGACCCATAGCAGTAGATTGATCAACAGGGCTTTAGTCTTCATCAGCCTTTAACTTGGTCAGCAGTTGTGATCAGCAGATGTTGTAAAGGATCAGTGGATGGAGGTCATCAGATGTTGAAACCACTTTCAAGGGGAGAAACTTGTATACATTCACTGCTTATTCTGGATCCACTGCTCTGATCCAGTTTTGGCTTTAATTATTTGTTCCTCTGAAAAGGTTCAATCCCAACAGAATATCTTTTAATTCTTTTTCTTTAGTGTTAATGATTATAGAAATCATATACACCAATGATACTTTCCTTGCATAACTTGCGGTTTTCATCACAGAGATGAATTTTATAGATCTAGTTGGCTTATCTCCTTTAATTGTGATCTTTTCACCCTTTGGTGAATTTACTTGTATTGACTTTTGATCACATAAAATACTGGCTTTATTGATTACTAACCAATCCATTCATAATACAACATCAAATCCAGCTAGGTTCATTGGGTAAAGATTAGCAATAAAATTATGGTTTAAAATTTCTATTCTTGCTCCCTGCAAGACTTCAGTGATCTTAATGGATTATCCATTTGCCGTTTCTACCAGACATTCTTGTTGAAGTTTAGTTAATGGTTGATTAAGAATTTTGCAAAATGAAGTATTGATAAAACTTTGGTTCGCACCAGAGTCAAATAATACTTTAGCAAAAACATCATTAACTAAAAACGTACCAACAATCACATCCAGAATCATTTTGGCTTCTTCATCTGTCAGAACAAATGCTCTAGCATTCTTAGTAGTCTTGTTGTTCATGGCTGGAGCTAGTTTTGGACAGTTAGGCTTAATATGCCCCTTTTCTCCACAATTGAAGCATACTCCATTACTGGGTTTCTTCATGCAGTCTTCTTCCTTGTGTCCAGGTATTTTGTAGAAGTTGCAGTAGGTAGAACATCTTCCCGAATGTTTTTTTCTTGCAGGACTTGCAGTAAGGTGCAGAAGTAGAACCTATATTCTTCCCACAGTTGGAATTACCGTAGCGAAATTCCTGGGTAAGTTTCTGGACTAGGTTCTTCCTCTGGTTCTCTTCTTGCGTACGTACCAATTCATCAGTCAAGGTATTTGCTAGTTCTACAGCTTCATCTATGGTTTGTGATATAGCTGCCTTGACTACATGTCTAATTTCACTGATTAATCCCCAGATGTAACGGGAGATTAATACTGGTTCTGGTGAGGCTAGGGTTGGCACTATTCTAGCATATTCCAAGAATATGGTAGTGTAACCCTTACAGTCTATTCCAGTCATTCTAAGATTTAAGAACTTATTAGCAATTTGTTCTTTTTCATTGGGAGGACAAAATTTTCTTTCGACCATGTTCTTAAACTCAGTCCATTCCATATTATAAACTCAGTCACTTCCCCTAGACTGGAGAATAGTATTCCACCATTCGAAGGCTGCATTCTTAAAAAGATTGGAAGCAAACATGATTTTATCTTCCTCTGCGCACTTGCTTATTTTTAAGACAACCTCTGTCTTTTCTATCCAGCGTAGAGCTGCAATGGCTACTTCATTGCCAGAGAATTCTATTGGTTTGCAAGACCAGAATTCTTTGTAAGAACAACCATATGACATGGTCCTTCTTCTTTTTGGAATAGGCAATTGAAGTAACGGTCCATTGTTTACGATGTGACTGGGTTCAGTAGGTGGTCGTTTACTTCCACTATCACTTTTATTATTTTCCTCTTCTTTAACAGTTTGGATGATATATGGCATAGCATCTCTAATTCCTTGTGTTACTATGCGTTGAATGGCACTGTTATTTATTTGGTTATCATTATTCTGGTTTTCCTGATTTTCTTCGTTGTCCATCTGGATTTATAAATAATTATCAGGTATTAATATCGTAGAATAATATTTAATGCCAACAATTGCACAAACAAACACATTGGTCAAAACCATCGAGCATTGTGACATTTACTCTATTTTATATATATATGCATCTATTACAAGTTGTAACTGGAATTTAAAACATACTACTAGTTATGCATCAGTAGGTATTAGATTATCTATTTTAGTTGGGGGGTTTTTCAAACTACTCGTATATATTATTATTATTATTATTATTATTATTATTATTATTATTATTATTATTATTATTATTTCTAGGGGTTCATCCAGTATTGCATATTTCGCTCGTCATACTTCCAAACGAGCTTTTCCCCTATTTTCTTTATTCTCTCTCCTTCATCTACTAACTCCTCACCAAATGTGTGGGGTTCCTGCACGTTTTCGGTAGTCATGGGTGGTGGTGGTGCGGGTATTAGTCAGGGTACGGTGGTAAAGGGTCTCCATATGGGTATGGGTTTTCTATTATTTCCCGAACATACTGGTCGGCATCCCAATATGGATTTAGAGGGTCAAGATTGGGGTATGGTGCTAATGGGTTTGGGATGGGTTCCTCTTGTGGGTAAAGTTCTCGATAATCCCTATGTTCATCATTCTACGGATCTTATGCTAAGGCATTGGGTGCTGGGACTCTAGGTATTTCATCAGGGTTAAAAGCTGGTATGGGAACTGGTTCTTCTCGGTTGGGTTCTATTTCCATAGGTTGAGTTGGGAAAAGTGGTAGTGGTTGTGGTGCCAGTATCTGGTCTAAGTTTGGGTCTGCGACAGTTGTAGCTAATATGTGAAAGTTGGCCAATCGCCTATTGATTATGTCTTGGGTTTGGGCGTGCATCTCCCTATTTGCTGCTGCTAAAGCCCTTTGTTGCTGTAATTTCCTCATTCTTTTCCTACGCTCATGTGCTCCCTGACTGAACCATCCTCTCTTTTTCGTAGGGAATGGTTCTGCGGATTGCGCCTTAAAGATGAATATCCCCTCTTCGGTGTCAGCTGAATACCCTGAAGGAGTAGGCTGGGAGGAAGTTCCTTCATCTTTAGGAGAATTAGAGAGGTGACGATAGGCGTCAGATGGTCCTTGATCACTCATACTGTAAACTAACATATTGTCAAATAACACAAAACAATAATACGTAGATATGCACATAATCACATAGATTATTTCCTAACAGAATTGACAATTTTGATATCAGCAGAACACTTATGTAGCTAAAATCAGTGGCTGTAGCTCTGATACCACCTCCTGTCGCAACCCCCGAACCCTTGCCCCGGGAGGCGGGCGGCCGCGAGCTCGCACATTAAGTGGTATCGGTGTTTATTAATTTGGCAGCGGAATTTACATCAGGACCGTAGTTAGGAAATATTTTATTAGAGTAAAACACCTCATTTTATAAATAATAACCACATGGGTAACATTCATAATATTTTTATAGGGATAAACCCTATTTTATCCAAATAAAACTTCTTCTTTATTTAGGTAACTTTTATAGCCACTTTTCCAAGCCTTCAGTGCTCTCCAGCTGGCTTCTATTTGGCTTTCACATTTTGTTACCTGAAACGCGTTTAAAACATTTTTGTCAGTGGAAAATACTGGTGAGTGAATTCCTGTTTAATCAAAACAAGTTTTATCATTTTACAGCATTGAGGGCAACCCGCAATTACATTTGTTTACATCTACTTTAATTACCACCCACGGTACTGTCAATACTGACTTGTGGTCATGCTACTACTCATAGTGTAGTAACAAATTTTGTATACAAAACCCCAACATACCGACGATAATTGTAGAATTGCAAATACTCAATCACTGTCAATTATAATGTAAAACAATTGAGGTTTTGTAAAAAACAGTTTACAAAAAGAAGGATTACTCACATTGCTAATTTAGGTATTTCCTTGTGACTTCCTGGTTATAATCTATTAATTTAAACAATGCACACGCGTTAGTATAATAACCCAAATTTACATTAGCTATACCCTCCCTGAGACAGAACTCCAACGACTGAGTCAGGCAGAGCCTCGACATGCGTTACGGAGCACCAGATCAATCGGGCAGCGTAACTAATACGTATCCGGGGGTTATAATACTTACATCGAGGCAGGCAAATCTTCGCTATTTTAGTGGGTATAATACCTGAGAATTATAATTGATATCATAGAATTGAGAGAGAGTTGTTTTGTGAACGGTTTGCAACTGAAGCCCGAACTCTCAATTTATAGGGCCTGATCAGGGGCGACTCGCGCCCCGCGAGAGAAACAAGAAAGGGCTTCGCGGCCCGCGAGCGAGGTAGGGTAGGCTCTAGCTTTGTCGAATCAACGGTATAGGTTGGCCACGACAGGGACACGTGGCAACTCAAGGCTCGACCTGGTGTCAAGGAGGTCGCGGCCCGCGACAGACACACAAGAGTGTGTCGCGCCCTGCGAGCGGCCGGTAAAACTTATTTTATTTGATTTTTGTTAAAATAAAGGTATTTCGGGCCTACTTTTCGTATACGGGGTATATTTTAGGACCTATCAGGATGTTATAAGGGTTTTGGGAGAGTTGTTATAGTAGCTTTCCTTCAAATATTCATCTATAAGTTTGATTTTCATTGTTTATTTGATTTTTTTTCGTTTTGAACGTCTGATGATTATTTCGACGATTCCTGTGTCGAGACTGTAAACATTTAGATTTTATACATAAGTTTGTTTTTGTTATTTATAAATCTTTGTTGAATCGGGTTTGATTTTTAGTTTCGCTAAAACAGAGGTGTTTAGGTTTTATAAAATAAGTTTGTTTTTGTAATTTATAAATCTTTTTTAAATCATGTTTGATTTTTGATTTCGCTGAAATATGTTGTTGTGACATTCATGTTGTATATCTATCTTTGTTCAATCTCATTTATTTTTATTTTGTCATGGTGAATATCTTTGGTTATTACCCTGTTTGATGATATGGTCATTGGGTCAACTAAGATAATGTATAAATGCCCTTTTTGAATTGTATTCAACTATTTATGATATTAAGAGTAATGATGTTTGTTTTGTTTGTGTTAATACTGTTGACGTGTTTAGGTACAATGTTTACGGATTTACACGCCACTTATTGAACAACAAAGTTTAGACCGTGAGGTATGGTGGGGCGTGGATTGGGGGCATGGTGCGACACGTGGAGTATGGGGCACCCAAGACCAAAAGCCAATTTCAAAAGGGTATGGTGGGGCGTGGCTGGGGTGGCGTGGAAAAAAAAAACAATTTCAAAGGGCTAGTGCTCTTGGCCAACGAGGTTCCGCCTCATGTTCGTAGCCCCGCCCAACGCCCGGGCTGAAACCCCCGCCCAAGAGGCCACGCCGAAACCCAAGCCCACCCAGGGTGGTGACGTGGACGTTTGTACCCAACCCACGTCCCAACCCCCGCCCCATACCCCATAGTCTTAAAGAAGTTTATGCTATGGATTTCGATACAGTATTATGAAAACATCGTTTATAGTTATAATTTTGTATATTGTATTAAACATTGTTGTTTATACATTCACCCATGTTTAGTTTAGTTTAGTTTGAAAATATGGATAATTTTTTTTTTGTCAAATTTTTAGACATGTCAACTACAATGTCAAAATATGAAAAAAAAAAAATCCTAATTAATGGATATTATAGGTTTCTATGTGCTCATCTCATGATTAACTGATAGGTAACTTTTTGACACGAGACAAACACATATTGTTTGGAAATTACCTTAGAGTAAACTGCTAAAATCGTCTCTGAGGTTTGACTCAAATTGCTATATCAGTTCAAAATCAACTTTTTTTGCTAAAACAGTCACTGACCCTAAGTTCTGTTGCTACATCAGTCCAAATAATAGACGGCGTTCAAACCTGCCGTTAATGGATGGGTAAAATTGTCATTTACATATTTTATTTCTTTTAACCCCTGAATTCCCGCACAAACACAAACACATTCACAGCTCTTCATTCAAACCTTCGATTAAACCCTAAGCGATTGATTGACGATGATCGACAATTGGAGTTGCTGGTGCGTTCGAGAAGAGGAGTCGACTTTTAATCCAACTGGAGAGTATGGTATGTTGATTCCCATTGTTCGATTAAACCCTAATTTGTGTAATGTTCTAATCTTGTTTGAGATTTGACGATTTCAGTTAAACACCCACATTATTTCACTCTAAAGGTTCATCATGGTGGAAGATTTACTGAATTTCCGGACTTGAAGTATAATGGTGGTTATGTATCTTACATTGACAAGGTGAACTCAGATTTGTTTTCGGTTATTATTATGTGTAACACCTCGAAAATTCACGTCCTATAATGGGTAGACACGTGTCATATGTTTAAACGTGTGAAAGAATATTATGAAAGGACTAAAGTTGACAAACATGGAAAGTATGTGGATATACGTATTCTAAGTGTCAACAGTGAATAAATGTATTGTACATTTACCCTACATGATGTTTATAACGTCAAACGAATAAATCATGGATCATACTAAGCTAAAAGTGAGAGATTACAAACTACAAGGGCTAAATGTGTCAACATGTTTAAGTTATACCTCTGAGTGACCTTTTGACAAATCCGAAGCTTTGTAACTGTAAATTATGCTCACTAGAATGCACGATATAAATTCCATAAAGTTTCGTTATCGTATGAGAAAGTTATGATCAAATTCGTGTGCGAAGGGTTAAAGCGTCAACGTTGATAATTAGGCCTTTTCGGGTAACAATAAAGTTAACCGAGGACTAAACAAAGTGGGTAAATGTCTTAAAGCCCTTATAAATCAATTTAGAGGCTCATTGTGCAAAACAAGACGCGAAAACGACCTTTAGAAGGACCAAGGACCAAAACTGCAATTAATGAAAATTTGAGTTGTCAGATCATACACGCTCGCGTAGCGCGAGCATGAGAGCTTTCGCCGTCGCGCTACGCGACGGCCCTATCTGATCAGCCAGCTCCGAATTCCTTGGGTTCTTGTCTGCCTTTGCACTTGTGTTCGACTTTTAACCGATTTTCCACATCTCTTGACCCCTAAAGCACCCCCTAAACACTTAGGGACATGTGTTAATCAGTTGTGGTGGATTGTAGACTCATGTGTCAAAGAATTGTGGTGAAAATTTCACTATAAAAGGACCATGAACTTGCAACAAGTCTTCACACCTTCTCTCAAGCTTTCTGATCATTCCTGGAGCTCAAGCCTGCTTCCAAGTGATCACTAATCAAGCTTAGGACTTCAGTAAGTTACTAATCCTTTCTTTTATTGAGTTTAGCTTAGTTATTTAGCTAAAAGTCAAACCGTCGTAATTACGGTTTGACTTCGAGATTAATTAATAATGGCTCAGTCAAATCTCGAATTAAAAGTACCTATAAGTAGGTAATTATGTGGGTAATAAAACCTCAAAAGGGTTCCCCCTGATTCCCACTCTAACTAGGTCTAATGTCGGGTCAAACGTGTAAATAAAAAGTCAACAGAATGTTTAAAATGCAATTTATGCATGATTAGCAATGTAGAACACTTATAACCTGTTTGATCATTAATATAATGTGGTAATTAGTGTAAGGACATGTCTAAACATGTTCAACCCGACAATTTCCTGTTTAGACCCGGTTCGGAACCGAAAGTCGCATAGTTTGACTTATACTTTGACTTTCAGTTCTGACCCGTTATGATATGTTTTAGAAATGCCTTAGAGCTTTATTTGGACCAGGTTACATGCTAGTATAACCCTCTGTGATTATACACCTCGGATCATTAGTTATCCAATTAATATGCATGATTCCGTTAATTGCTCGTATGTTGACCATTATGCCCTTTTCACCTTAAAACGTGATTTTTGGAAATGTAAAAGAGTAGAAACCTTAATTACTGATATTTAAACTTGCATACAAAATTTGACATCAGTTTGAGGTGTAGGTTAAGAGTTATGCTCGTTAGCGTAAAATTAAAGCTTTATGCTAATTAAACGGCGTAATTAGCGTATAGCCTAGTTAAACATACTTTTTGATATCAAACTTATTACCCACTGATGTAATATATTATTTTGGGATTTTTAAAGATTTTTAATTAATTTTAGGCTGAGCATAACTTATAGTCGTAGGCTTAATCCGGTAATTGTCGGTTTTGCCCTTACGGGCTATAAAATGAGTTTTACATATCTAAACGACTCCAAACCTTTTGCTACTGATCACATATGATAAATAAATTATTTTAAGCCTTTTGGAAATATAAAAATATCAGATTTATGTATCGAACCCGGAAATGGCTCCTAATCGCCTTTTTAAGCGTTTTTAACGCATAGTATGTACTAGTATTATTTTAAACATACAAGGGTTGATACCTACTGATATTTGAGGCAAATTATAATGTTTTAACAGTAAGCAAAGGTTGATAAACTCAGACTTCAGTTTTGAGCTTTTCGGCTTGTGTGAAATTACCAAAATACCCCTACGGGGCATAGTTTGATTATAATTGGTAAATTTCACATATATACTTATTCCTACTGTTATAACTTGGTAAAATGAGTATGTTAGCTGATTACATCAGACCTGTAACTCAGTTACACACTTAAACTCTTTTATAACCTTTTAAATGACCAAACTACCCCTACGGGGCATAGTTTGTGTTTAAATTCGTTTCGGGCATAATGAAAGACATATTACTGATGTCACAACATATATGAAGCATATTAACTTAGGAAACCTGTAAATAGCTCTCATGAATACCCGTCACGCTTTTTACGCGTTCGGTTCGGTTTATGTAACTAGTTTACATAAACTAGCCTAAACGGGTCAAACCTTAACGGTTTTATCCCAAAATCCAGAATGTGTATGAAATTCCCATATTAAACAAGTCTCTGAACTTGTCAGTTCTAAACCACATTCTATCCGGTCTTCGCTTAATCGTGCGTACGAACCGTGTCTTTGAAACTAGCCGGTCTAAGCTTAAGCTTAATTAAAGACCCGTTAGGATTCTAATAGGTTATTATAAACCTTCGTTCCAGATTAGGAGGACCAGTAAAAGCTACTTGCAATTTGCTTATTGTGATATATACTTTTCTCAGGTAAATACTTTTAACTTATTTTCCCTATACGGGCTTGGGTTACGGTATATAGCTTACCGCTTGATCGGGCATCAAATTCTCCACCGTTGAGTGGGTAGTTGAATAAATTTGATCGGCTCGTTTAAACAATCTTGTTACTTAAAGCCTTTGGGGGGTTAATGACCATGTCCCGGATATCCTTGGCATCATTTTACGAAATGGCCACGACTTAAGCGCGGGGTGTAGGCGTACACCCGTCAGTGCACAAAAGAATATTGTGGTGTGTCTATTGATCTTTAACCCGGACAAGATCCGGGCTACTGAACGCACAAGGAACATGTAATTCGTTCACAAGATTATAATATTAAATAATTCTCCCAAGTTAAATAAAATGTTTATGCCATGTGCATCCAATCCAATTTTCAATCATTTTCCAAAATGAGTCAGTTGATTGTATTTACCAGTGTAAACTGACGTATTTTCCCAAAAAGATTAAATGCAGGTACTAAACGTAATTGGCTGGATTGTCTCCTTAGCATCAATAAAGAGTCTCGCAAGCTTAAGATGCCTGGAGTTTGTTGAACCATTGTTTCCATTTTATGTTCGATCCTTCTGTGGATAAACTTCCGAATATTGTGACATTTGATATTACAAAATTAAATTCGGTTGTATTATATCTTTTAAATTGCTTCCGCTGTGCATATTAAATATTGTGTTGTTTGACTATTATGTTGCCAACCACGTCACGATACTCCCCCACCGGGCCCACCGGTGACACGTGGAAATCGGGGTGTGACAGGTTGGTATCAGAGCCAACATTGAGTGAATTAAACACTAGCCTTTTGTGTTTAATCTCAATGACACAATTGCACATTTCTAAACTTTCGAGTCTAGACAAATAACATAGGACAAATTCCACTTTGTTTGGTTTTGTGTTGTCCTTTATTTTTATATATATTTTGTTGTCATCTCATATTATAATGACAGGATTTGAAAATGCCGCCAAGATTTTTCAGGAGAAGGGGAAGAGGCAAGGGGCCAATCACCGCCCCCAACGACAACGAGGCAGGACCATCTCATATGCGAGCTCCGTCTACTACCGAGAGTGACGACCCTCGGCAAAACAGGAGAAACTTGTTTGAACCAGCCAGACGATCGGTATCCCACAGCTCTACACCTCCGGTCCAAAACCCTTATGGGCCACAACCGGAGTACGAGCCCAACAACCCTCAGCCCTCGTATATACCATTACAGCGATCCTTATCGCATAATTCTTTCGGGGACCCCACACCTGTTTTCAGGGGCCGGTTTAATCCGGTAGGCTACATCCAAGAACCCGTGGGTTTTAACCCACTGGGGCCAGAGGATTATTTCTCTGGCGATCACGCGGATGACATGGACGAGGATACAGACCCCGTCGAACCAGCAAGTGGTACACCAAACCACCAGATTGAGATCTCCGACGGATCTTCTTTCCACGGATCACCCTATGGTGGTCCAGACAGTTTCCAAGCCATGTTTAATCAGCACGAGTGGTACTATACACCTTCCCACCATTCGTCGCCTCACGAGCAGCAGCCGCAGCAGCAACAGGATCCCTCTGTGGATTCAAGATTCGTGGCAGTCACGCCACCGCCTCCACCGCCGCCAGTGCAGCCGGCACCTCCGCAACCGCCGAGGCGAAGGAGAACCGGTGCGCGCATGTCGTCACGAGCAGGGGATTTCCATTTCAGTTCCCCACGTCAATCCAGTGGCAGCCACTATCTGCCACATCAGGAGGACCCACAAATGGGTGGACCTTCTAATCCAGCTGTGCCACAGCCACCGCCGATGGGTTTTGACAACCCAATTCCAGCGTATACGGGTTCCATGGCGTATAACCCGTTTGAGCCACTGGTCCACAACAACTATGGTTACGCGGAGGCCGATCCTTACATGGTAGCGGCTAATTACAACGCTCTTCACCCGGAGGGACCATACAGAGCTCCATGGGGAGTAGGTTTCCCAACACATGGGTACCAGATACCTCCCAGACCTATTATGAGGACGCAATCGCAGCCGCCTCGGTTTTCTCCCCCAGAACGGGAGGAAATTCTTCAGAGGCTGGATCAGGTTGAGCGAGAAAATCGCCACGACCGCCAGGAGAGACAAAGCTTCTTCCAAGGATTGGCAAGCTTGATCAAGGGGAAGAACAAGAAGGATCATTGAATCCTTCCAATTATTGTTAAGCCCCTGCGTGGGCCAGTCTTGTTGTATAAGCCCCTGCGTGGGTGTATTTGGTTGTTAAGCCCCTACGTGGGAATGTATGTTGTTGTTTGCTTTGAGCCCCTGCGTGGGCCTATTTTTCCAATAAACCCCTACGAGGGTATATTGTATGTGTGAGTCCCTGCGTGGACTATTATGTTTGTTATTTAAGTCCCTGCGTGGACTAGTTTGTTGCTTCACCCCTTCTTGGGTAAATGTTTGTTGAAAAGACCCGTTTAGGGCAGCGTGTAATATGTATAATTAATGGAATGTTTGTTTTATAAATTTCATGTTTGCCTTACGTGCATAAATAATTTATATATGAAATAAATAAATTAAAATCATTCCTTTTGAAAAATCTGCCTATTTAAATTATTAATTAAGAATCTTAAGTGTGAAACCTAGCCTTCGGGTCAATTATAAGACCGGGCCAAGATGGTAAGACCTGTTTAAAAGATTCAAATCCCTGTTAACATCTGTGAACATGTTAACACTCCTGGCAGATGTGATTCATTTAAAAATCGCACACGTTATTATATAAAGATCTTTTTAAAGATTCCAAACCCAACTTAATGATCTCTGAATCATGGGTTAAATCATCAATTAAGATGATCACATTTTTACCATACCTGGTAATACGTGCCTACGGGCCATGCTCATTTCCAAATGAGCCAAAAGACAGTGGTAGTTATGACTCCCTGTCTGGTAAAGGTAATGAACTATGTTCAAACCTTAAAAGCCTTGATTCTCTGAAATCATAGCTTATAATTTAAATTGTCTATGTGACTAAGCCTTATGTGCTAATATATATATCGTTATTGTTTATAATTAGGAGAAAAATTTAATTGAAATCCTAATTTAATACGATTAATAAATTAACCAAATATGGTCTCTGCTTACCATGGTTAATGAGTTACCCTAAGGGGTAATTCCATAATAAACTCCCAAATAAAATATTATCCTTGTTTTCTGCAACAGTTCAATTAAAATGGCTGACTCAGACGAGATAAATAGCCATCCAGTGGAGCAAAATGATAACGCCCAGATTACTTTAACGGGTGCTGAATTAAAAGCGATCATAGACGGCGCTGTTACACAAGCTTTGGAGCGGCAATATGAAGATTATAGTGGGACTCGAAGTAGGACCCAATCTGCACCGCACTCAAAGCTCAAAACTCATTCTGAGGCGCATAGCAAGCCTCCTCCCAAAAAGGATATTCCCAAGAAAGATGGTGACGATCGTCAGTCCACCAATCATCAAAGTGTGCCATCGCAACAGATTGTATTACATCGAGAACCCAATAATAAGGGTTGCTCCTATAAATACTTTGTTTCGTGCAAGCCCCGGGATTTTAATGGGGAGAAAGGAGCCGTCGATTGTATGACATGGCTAGATGAGATGGATACGGTTGTGGACATCAGCGGATGCGCTGAGAGAGACGTGGTCAAGTTTGTGTCACAGTCTTTCAAGGGTGAAGCTTTAGCATGGTGGAGATCTCTGATTCAAGCCACCGGGAAAATCCCATTGTACAATATGTCGTGGGATCAATTTGTTGCCCTTATCAGGGAAAATTACTGCCCTCAGCATGAGGTGGAGAAGATAGAGTCTGACTTTCTATCCTTGGTATGACAAACCTCGACTGTCAAGCTTACCTAACGAGCTTCAACACTATGTCTCGGTTGGTTCCATATTTGGTAACCCCGGAACCAAAACGGATAGCTCGTTTTATCGGTGGTTTAGCCCCCGAGATCAAGGCAAGCGTAAAAGCTTCTCGGCCAGCTACTTTTAGATCCGTAGCTGACATTTCCTTATCCCTCACTCTGGATGCGGTCAGGCAGAGATCGCTGAAGAATAAGGAGGCTGAGAAGAGAAAGCGTGAAGATGATGGTTCACGAAAGTCGAACAAGAAGCACCGTGGGAGCGGTGACAACAAGAAAGGTTCTGAGTCGAGGAAAGATGGGCATAATGCTGGTGAGAAGCCCAAATGCAAAATTTGCAAGAAGCAGCACTATGGAAAGTGCAGACTTGAGTGGAACTCACAGACTCAGTCAAAAACCTATGCTTGTGGTATTTGCAAATCCACGGATCACAAAACCTTGGATTGCAAGAAGATAAAAGACGCAACGTGCTACCGGTGCAATGAAAAGGGGCACATTAAGACCAACTGCCCTAAATACAACAAGAAGCCTGAAGAGACCAAGAAGACTAATGCCAGAGTCTTCAGAATGGATGCGAAAGAGGCGGTGCAAGACGATAATGTCATAACAGGTACTTTCCTTGTAAACGATGTCTTTGCAAGAGTACTTTTTGATTCAGGCGCAGATAAGTCTTTCGTAGATCATAAGTTTTGTAAATTGTTAAATTTACCTGTCAAAACCTTAAGCGTAAACTATGAGGTAGAGTTAGCAGATGGTACCATAGAAACCGTCTCAACTGTGTTAGATGGATGTGTTATATCCATTAAGAACCATTCTTTTCCTCTGTCTCTACTTCCCTTTAAGTTGGCCGGTTTTGACATAGTTCTGGGTATGGACTGGTTATCTCATAACCAGGCCCAAATTGTATGTAACATGAAGCAAGTGGTAATAAAGACTCCGTCTAGTGAACCACTTACCATTCGGGGAGATACCCAGTATGGGCTGCCTGAGCAAGTGACTATGCTCAAGGCTTCAAAATGTTTAAAGAAGGGTTGTGTCATCTACATGGCACAAGTGATCATTGATGAGCCCAAACCGAAGATAGAAGACATCCCTGTCATCTCTGAATTCCCAGAAGTTTTTCCGGAAGAACTACCTGGTTTGCCACCAGATAGGCAAGTGGAATTCAGGATTGATATCATCCCCGGAGCAGTACCAGTTGCTAGAGCACCTTATAGGTTGGCACCCACAGAGATGAAAGAATTGAGGACACAGCTAGACGAATTACTAGCCAAGGGTTTCATTAAGCCTAGTTCGTCTCCTTGGGGAGCGCCAGTCCTGTTTGTCAAGAAGAAGGATGGATCGATGCGTCTGTGCATCGACTATCGCGAGCTTAACAAGGTCACAATAAAGAATAGATATCCTTTGCCCAGGATCGACGATTTGTTCGATCAGTTACAAGGGGCCAGCTATTTCTCGAAGATTGATTTGAGGTCAGGCTACCATCAACTGAAGGTTAGAGATGAAGATGTGCATAAAACTGCATTTAGGACTCGTTATGGTCATTACGAGTTCCTAGTGATGCCTTTTGGGCTCACTAATGCACCGGCCGCGTTCATGGATCTCATGAATCGCGTTTGCAAGCCGCACTTAGATAAATTCGTCATCGTCTTCATTGATGACATCCTTATTTACTCAAAGAGCCAAGCTGATCACGAGAAGCATCTCCGTTGCATTCTGAAGCTACTTCACCAAGAGAAGCTCTATGCCAAATTCTCTAAGTGTGAGTTCTGGCTTCGAGAAGTCCAATTCCTTGGACATGTGGTCAGTGAGCGTGGTATCCAAGTGGATCCCGCTAAAGTTGAAGCTGTTATGAACTGGCAAGAGCCAAAGACGCCTACAGAGATTCGTAGCTTCCTGGGATTGGCAGGATATTACAGGCGTTTCATTGAAAATTTTTCTCGGATTGCTGCGCCCCTAACTTCTCTAACTAAGAAGAAGATTAAGTTTGACTGGGGGCCTAAGCAGCAAGAAGCATTCGATATTCTCAAGCAGAAGTTGAGCAATGCTCCTGTGTTGACATTGCCTGATGGAATCGAAGAATTTGTAGTTTATTGTGATGCATCACACACCGGGATGGGGTGTGTGCTCATGCAGAAAGGCAAGGTTATTGCCTACGCATCACGACAGTTAAAAGTGCATGAAAAGAATTACACCACTCACGACTTGGAATTGGGTGCCGTTGTATTCGCACTAAAACTGTGGAGGCATTACCTGTATGGAATCAAGTTTGTGATCTATTCTGATCACAAGAGCCTCCAACACCTGTTCAATCAGAAGGAATTAAACATGAGGCAACGCCATTGGATGGAGACCTTGAATGATTATGATTGTGAAATCAAGTATCATCCCGGCAAAGCGAATGTAGTCGCTGACGCCTTGAGCAGAAAGGAGAGGGGTAAACCCATCCGAATTAATGCCAAGCGCATGGAGATAAGGAACAGTTTGATAGAAAGGGTCTTAGCTGCACAGAAGGAAGCTGTGTTGGAAGCTAACTATCCTAATGAAAAGTTAGGAGTAACTGAGGAGCAGTTAACTCTTAGCAAGGACGGAATTCTAAGATTGAATGGACGAATATGGGTTCCAATTTATGGAGGACTTCGTGATGTTATCCTCCAGGAAGCCCATATTTCCAAATACTCCGTTCATCCTGGAGCTGATAAGATGTACCAGGATCTAAAGGCAAATTATTGGTGGATAGGCTTGAAAAAGTCTGTAGCCGCCCATGTAGCAAAATGCTTGACATGTGCGCAAGTCAAAGCCGAGCATCAGAAACCGTCAGGTTTGCTACAACAGCCTGAACTTCCTACGTGGAAGTGGGAAATGGTAATGATGGATTTCATCACCAAGTTACCTAAGACAAGGAAAGGAAATGACACAATATGGGTTATAGTTGATAGACTGACTAAGTCAGCACATTTCTTACCCATCAAGGAGACTTATAGCTCCGATATGTTAGCCCAGTTATACGTTGATAAGATTGTAGCCTTACATGGCATACCTGTGACTATTATCTCTGACCGAGATACTAGATACACGTCACATTTTTGGAAGAGTTTCCAACAATCTTTGGGCACACGTTTGAATTTTAGTATGGCTTATCATCCGCAGACTGACGGTCAGAGTGAGCGTACTATTCAAACGTTGGAAGACATGCTACGCGCATGTGCAATCGATTTGGGTGGTAGTTGGGATAAGAACCTACCATTAATCGAATTCTCCTACAACAATAGCTACCACACCAGCATAAAAGCTGCGCCTTTTGAGGCCTTATATGGTAGAAAGTGTAGATCGCCCGTGTGTTGGGCGGAAGTTGGAGATGTCCAGTTATCAGGACCAGAGATAGTCTTCGAAACGACGGACAAGATTGTCCAGATTCGTGACCGTCTCAAAGCTGCCCGAGATAGGCAGAAGAGCTACGCAGATCCAAAGCGTAAAGCTTTGCACTTCGAAGTAGGTGACAAAGTGTTGCTAAAAGTATCACCCTGGAAGGGAGTGATGCGGTTTGGTAAGAAAGGCAAGCTAAGCCCGAGATACATAGGACCTTTCGAGGTTATCGAACGTGTCGGGTCAGTTGCCTATAAGTTAAACTTACCAGAAGAGCTCAGTGGAATTCACAATGTGTTCCACATCTGCAATCTGAAAAAGTGCTTCGCTGACGAATCACTGGTTATACCACACACAGATGTGCATAAAGACGAGAGCTTGAAATTTGTGGAAAAACCTTTGTCGATTGAAGATCGACAGGTAAAGAAGCTTCGAAGGAAGCATGTACCTATTGTAAAGGTCAAATGGGATGCCCGTAGAGGTCCCGAATACACGTGGGAGGTTGAATCCACGATGAAAGAAAAGTACCCTTATTTATTTCAGTAAATCTCGGGTCGATATTTATTTTAAGGGGGTGAGGATGTAACACCTCGAAAATTCACGTCCTATAATGGGTAGACACGTGTCATATGTTTAAACGTGTGAAAGAATATTATGAAAGGACTAAAGTTGACAAACATGGAAAGTATGTGGATATACATATTCTAAGTGTCAACAGTGAATAAATGTATTGTACATTTACCCTACATGATGTTTATAACGTCAAACGAATAAATCATGGATCATACGAAGCTAAAAGTGAGAGATTACAAACTACAGGGGCTAAATGTGTCAACATGTTTAAGTTATACCTCTGAGTGACCTTTTGACAAACCCGAAGCTTTGTAACTGTAAATTATGCTCACTAGAATGCACGATATAAATTCCATAAAGTTTCGTTATCGTATGAGAAAGTTATGATCAAATTCGTGTGCGAAGGGTTAAAGCGTCAACGTTGATAATTAGGCCTTTTCGGGTAACAATAAAGTTAACCGAGGACTAAACAAAGTGGGTAAATGTCTTAAAGCCCTTATAAATCAATTTAGAGGGCTCATTTTGCAAAACAAGACGCGAAAACGACCTTTAGAAGGACCAAGGACCAAAACTGCAATTAATGAAAATTTGTGTTGTCAGATCATACACGCTCGCGTAGCGCGAGCATGAGAGCTTTCGCCGTCGCGCTACGCGACGGCCCTATCTGATCAGCCAGCTCCGAATTCCTTGGGTTCTTGTCTGCCTTTGCGCTTGTGTTCGACTTTTAACCGATTTTCCACATCTCTTGACCCCTAAAGCACCCCCTAAACACTTAGGGACATGTGTTAATCAGTTGTGGTGGATTGTAGACTCATGTGTCAAAGAATTGTGGTGAAAATTTCACTATAAAAGGACCATGAACTTGCAACAAGTCTTCACACCTTCTCTCAAGCTTTCTGATCATTCCTGGAGCTCAAGCCTGCTTCCAAGTGATCACTAATCAAGCTTAGGACTTCAGTAAGTTACTAATCCTTTCTTTTATTGAGTTTAGCTTAGTTATTTAGCTAAAAGTCAAACCGTCGTAATTACGGTTTGACTTCGAGATTAATTAATAATGGCTCAGTCAAATCTCGAATTAAAAGTACCTATAAGTAGGTAATTATGTGGGTAATAAAACCTCAAAAGGGTTCCCCCTGATTCCCACTCTAACTAGGTCTAATGTCGGGTCAAACGTGTAAATAAAAAGTCAACAGAATGTTTAAAATGCAATTTATGCATGATTAGCAATGTAGAACACTTATAACCTGTTTGATCATTAATATAATGTGGTAATTAGTGTAAGGACATGTCTAAACATGTTCAACCCGACAATTTCCTGTTTAGACCCGGTTCGGAACCGAAAGTCGCATAGTTTGACTTATACTTTGACTTTCAGTTCTGACCCGTTATGATATGTTTTAGAAATGCCTTAGAGCTTTATTTGGACCAGGTTACATGCTAGTATAACCCTCTGTGATTATACACCTCGGATCATTAGTTATCCAATTAATATGCATGATTCCGTTAATTGCTCGTATGTTGACCATTATGCCCTTTTCACCTTAAAACGTGATTTTTGGAAATGTAAAAGAGTAGAAACCTTAATTACTGATATTTAAACTTGCATACAAAATTTGACATCAGTTTGAGGTGTAGGTTAAGAGTTATGCTCGTTAGCGTAAAATTAAAGCTTTATGCTAATTAAACGGCGTAATTAGCGTATAGCCTAGTTAAACATACTTTTTGATATCAAACTTATTACCCACTGATGTAATATATTATTTTGGGATTTTTAAAGATTTTTAATTAATTTTAGGCTGAGCATAACTTATAGTCGTAGGCTTAATCCGGTAATTGTCGGTTTTGCCCTTACGGGCTATAAAATGAGTTTTACATATCTAAACGACTCCAAACCTTTTGCTACTGATCACATATGATAAATAAATTATTTTAAGCCTTTTGGAAATATAAAAATATCAGATTTATGTATCGAACCCGGAAATGGCTCCTAATCGCCTTTTTAAGCGTTTTTAACGCATAGTATGTACTAGTATTATTTTAAACATACAAGGGTTGATACCTACTGATATTTGAGGCAAATTATAATGTTTTAACAGTAAGCAAAGGTTGATAAACTCAGACTTCAGTTTTGAGCTTTTCGGCTTGTGTGAAATTACCAAAATACCCCTACGGGGCATAGTTTGATTATAATTGGTAAATTTCACATATATACTTATTCCTACTGTTATAACTTGGTAAAATGAGTATGTTAGCTGATTACATCAGACCTGTAACTCAGTTACACACTTAAACTCTTTTATAACCTTTTAAATGACCAAACTACCCCTACGGGGCATAGTTTGTGTTTAAATTCGTTTCGGGCATAATGAAAGACATATTACTGATGTCACAACATATATGAAGCATATTAACTTAGGAAACCTGTAAATAGCTCTCATGAATACCCGTCACGCTTTTTACGCGTTCGGTTCGGTTTATGTAACTAGTTTACATAAACTAGCCTAAACGGGTCAAACCTTAACGGTTTTATCCCAAAATCCAGAATGTGTATGAAATTCCCATATTAAACAAGTCTCTGAACTTGTCAGTTCTAAACCACATTCTATCCGGTCTTCGCTTAATCGTGCGTACGAACCGTGTCTTTGAAACTAGCCGGTCTAAGCTTAAGCTTAATTAAAGACCCGTTAGGATTCTAATAGGTTATTATAAACCTTCGTTCCAGATTAGGAGGACCAGTAAAAGCTACTTGCAATTTGCTTATTGTGATATATACTTTTCTCAGGTAAATACTTTTAACTTATTTTCCCTATACGGGCTTGGGTTACGGTATATAGCTTACCGCTTGATCGGGCATCAAATTCTCCACCGTTGAGTGGGTAGTTGAATAAATTTGATCGGCTCGTTTAAACAATCTTGTTACTTAAAGCCTTTGGGGGGTTAATGACCATGTCCCGGATATCCTTGGCATCATTTTACGAAATGGCCACGACTTAAGCGCGGGGTGTAGGCGTACACCCGTCAGTGCACAAAAGAATATTGTGGTGTGTCTATTGATCTTTAACCCGGACAAGATCCGGGCTACTGAACGCACAAGGAACATGTAATTCGTTCACAAGATTATAATATTAAATAATTCTCCCAAGTTAAATAAAATGTTTATGCCATGTGCATCCAATCCAATTTTCAATCATTTTCCAAAATGAGTCAGTTGATTGTATTTACCAGTGTAAACTGACGTATTTTCCCAAAAAGATTAAATGCAGGTACTAAACGTAATTGGCTGGATTGTCTCCTTAGCATCAATAAAGAGTCTCGCAAGCTTAAGATGCCTGGAGTTTGTTGAACCATTGTTTCCATTTTATGTTCGATCCTTCTGTGGATAAACTTCCGAATATTGTGACATTTGATATTACAAAATTAAATTCGGTTGTATTATATCTTTTAAATTGCTTCCGCTGTGCATATTAAATATTGTGTTGTTTGACTATTATGTTGCCAACCACGTCACGATACTCCCCCACCGGGCCCACCGGTGACACGTGGAAATCGGGGTGTGACAGGTTGGTATCAGAGCCAACATTGAGTGAATTAAACACTAGCCTTTTGTGTTTAATCTCAATGACACAATTGCACATTTCTAAACTTTCGAGTCTAGACAAATAACATAGGACAAATTCCACTTTGTTTGGTTTTGTGTTGTCCTTTATTTTTATATATATTTTGTTGTCATCTCATATTATAATGACAGGATTTGAAAATGCCGCCAAGATTTTTCAGGAGAAGGGGAAGAGGCAAGGGGCCAATCACCGCCCCCAACGACAACGAGGCAGGACCATCTCATATGCGAGCTCCGTCTACTACCGAGAGTGACGACCCTCGGCAAAACAGGAGAAACTTGTTTGAACCAGCCAGACGATCGGTATCCCACAGCTCTACACCTCCGGTCCAAAACCCTTATGGGCCACAACCGGAGTACGAGCCCAACAACCCTCAGCCCTCGTATATACCATTACAGCGATCCTTATCGCATAATTCTTTCGGGGACCCCACACCTGTTTTCAGGGGCCGGTTTAATCCGGTAGGCTACATCCAAGAACCCGTGGGTTTTAACCCACTGGGGCCAGAGGATCATTTCTCTGGCGATCACGCGGATGACATGGACGAGGATACAGACCCCGTCGAACCAGCAAGTGGTACACCAAACCACCAGATTGAGATCTCCGACGGATCTTCTTTCCACGGATCACCCTATGGTGGTCCAGACAGTTTCCAAGCCATGTTTAATCAGCACGAGTGGTACTATACACCTTCCCACCATTCGTCGCCTCACGAGCAGCAGCCGCAGCAGCAACAGGATCCCTCTGTGGATTCAAGATTCGTGGCAGTCACGCCACCGCCTCCACCGCCGCCAGTGCAGCCGGCACCTCCGCAACCGCCGAGGCGAAGGAGAACCGGTGCGCGCATGTCGTCACGAGCAGGGGATTTCCATTTCAGTTCCCCACGTCAATCCAGTGGCAGCCACTATCTGCCACATCAGGAGGACCCACAAATGGGTGGACCTTCTAATCCAGCTGTGCCACAGCCACCGCCGATGGGTTTTGACAACCCAATTCCAGCGTATACGGGTTCCATGGCGTATAACCCGTTTGAGCCACTGGTCCACAACAACTATGGTTACGCGGAGGCCGATCCTTACATGGTAGCGGCTAATTACAACGCTCTTCACCCGGAGGGACCATACAGAGCTCCATGGGGAGTAGGTTTCCCAACACATGGGTACCAGATACCTCCCAGACCTATTATGAGGACGCAATCGCAGCCGCCTCGGTTTTCTCCCCCAGAACGGGAGGAAATTCTTCAGAGGCTGGATCAGGTTGAGCGAGAAATCGCCGCGACCGCCAGGAGAGACAAAGCTTCTTCCAAGGATTGGCAAGCTTGATCAAGGGGAAGAACAAGAAGGATCATTGAATCCTTCCAATTATTGTTAAGCCCCTGCGTGGGCCAGTCTTGTTGTATAAGCCCCTGCGTGGGTGTATTTGGTTGTTAAGCCCCTACGTGGGAATGTATGTTGTTGTTTGCTTTGAGCCCCTGCGTGGGCCTATTTTTCCAATAAACCCCTACGAGGGTATATTGTATGTGTGAGTCCCTGCGTGGACTATTATGTTTGTTATTTAAGTCCCTGCGTGGACTAGTTTGTTGCTTCACCCCTTCTTGGGTAAATGTTTGTTGAAAAGACCCGTTTAGGGCAGCGTGTAATATGTATAATTAATGGAATGTTTGTTTTATAAATTTCATGTTTGCCTTACGTGCATAAATAATTTATATATGAAATAAATAAATTAAAATCATTCCTTTTGAAAAATCTGCCTATTTAAATTATTAATTAAGAATCTTAAGTGTGAAACCTAGCCTTCGGGTCAATTATAAGACCGGGCCAAGATGGTAAGACCTGTTTAAAAGATTCAAATCCCTGTTAACATCTGTGAACATGTTAACACTCCTGGCAGATGTGATTCATTTAAAAATCGCACACGTTATTATATAAAGATCTTTTTAAAGATTCCAAACCCAACTTAATGATCTCTGAATCATGGGTTAAATCATCAATTAAGATGATCACATTTTTACCATACCTGGTAATACGTGCCTACGGGCCATGCTCATTTCCAAATGAGCCAAAAGACAGTGGTAGCTATGACTCCCTGTCTGGTAAAGGTAATGAACTATGTTCAAACCTTAAAAGCCTTGATTCTCTGAAATCATAGCTTATAATTTAAATTGTCTATGTGACTAAGCCTTATGTGCTAATATATATATCGTTATTGTTTATAATTAGGAGAAAAATTTAATTGAAATCCTAATTTAATACGATTAATAAATTAACCAAATATGGTCTCTGCTTACCATGGTTAATGAGTTACCCTAAGGGGTAATTCCATAATAAACTCCCAAATAAAATATTGTCCTTGTTTTCTGCAACAGTTCAATTAAAATGGCTGACTCAGACGAGATAAATAGCCATCCAGTGGAGCAAAATGATAACGCCCAGATTACTTTAACGGGTGCTGAATTAAAAGCGATCATAGACGGCGCTGTTACACAAGCTTTGGAGCGGCAATATGAAGATTATAGTGGGACTCGAAGTAGGACCCAATCTGCACCGCACTCAAAGCTCAAAACTCATTCTGAGGCGCATAGCAAGCCTCCTCCCAAAAAGGATATTCCCAAGAAAGATGGTGACGATCGTCAGTCCACCAATCATCAAAGTGTGCCATCGCAACAGATTGTATTACATCGAGAACCCAATAATAAGGGTTGCTCCTATAAATACTTTGTTTCGTGCAAGCCCCGGGATTTTAATGGGGAGAAAGGAGCCGTCGATTGTATGACATGGCTAGATGAGATGGATACGGTTGTGGACATCAGCGGATGCGCTGAGAGAGACGTGGTCAAGTTTGTGTCACAGTCTTTCAAGGGTGAAGCTTTAGCATGGTGGAGATCTCTGATTCAAGCCACCGGGAAAATCCCATTGTACAATATGTCGTGGGATCAATTTGTTGCCCTTATCAGGGAAAATTACTGCCCTCAGCATGAGGTGGAGAAGATAGAGTCTGACTTTCTATCCTTGGTATGACAAACCTCGACTGTCAAGCTTACCTAACGAGCTTCAACACTATGTCTCGGTTGGTTCCATATTTGGTAACCCCGGAACCAAAACGGATAGCTCGTTTTATCGGTGGTTTAGCCCCCGAGATCAAGGCAAGCATAAAAGCTTCTCGGCCAGCTACTTTTAGATCCGTAGCTGACATTTCCTTATCCCTCACTCTGGATGCGGTCAGGCAGAGATCGCTGAAGAATAAGGAGGCTGAGAAGAGAAAGCGTGAAGATGATGGTTCACGAAAGTCGAACAAGAAGCACCGTGGGAGCGGTGACAACAAGAAAGGTTCTGAGTCGAGGAAAGATGGGCATAATGCTGGTGAGAAGCCCAAATGCAAAATTTGCAAGAAGCAGCACTATGGAAAGTGCAGACTTGAGTGGAACTCACAGACTCAGTCAAAAACCTATGCTTGTGGTATTTGCAAATCCACGGATCACAAAACCTTGGATTGCAAGAAGATAAAAGACGCAACGTGCTACCGGTGCAATGAAAAGGGGCACATTAAGACCAACTGCCCTAAATACAACAAGAAGCCTGAAGAGACCAAGAAGACTAATGCCAGAGTCTTCAGAATGGATGCGAAAGAGGCGGTGCAAGACGATAATGTCATAACAGGTACTTTCCTTGTAAACGATGTCTTTGCAAGAGTACTTTTTGATTCAGGCGCAGATAAGTCTTTCGTAGATCATAAGTTTTGTAAATTGTTAAATTTACCTGTCAAAACCTTAAGCGTAAACTATGAGGTAGAGTTAGCAGATGGTACCATAGAAACCGTCTCAACTGTGTTAGATGGATGTGTTATATCCATTAAGAACCATTCTTTTCCTCTGTCTCTACTTCCCTTTAAGTTGGCCGGTTTTGACATAGTTCTGGGTATGGACTGGTTATCTCATAACCAGGCCCAAATTGTATGTAACATGAAGCAAGTGGTAATAAAGACTCCGTCTAGTGAACCACTTACCATTCGGGGAGATACCCAGTATGGGCTGCCTGAGCAAGTGACTATGCTCAAGGCTTCAAAATGTTTAAAGAAGGGTTGTGTCATCTACATGGCACAAGTGATCATTGATGAGCCCAAACCGAAGATAGAAGACATCCCTGTCATCTCTGAATTCCCAGAAGTTTTTCCGGAAGAACTACCTGGTTTGCCACCAGATAGGCAAGTGGAATTCAGGATTGATATCATCCCCGGAGCAGTACCAGTTGCTAGAGCACCTTATAGGTTGGCACCCACAGAGATGAAAGAATTGAGGACACAGCTAGACGAATTACTAGCCAAGGGTTTCATTAAGCCTAGTTCGTCTCCTTGGGGAGCGCCAGTCCTGTTTGTCAAGAAGAAGGATGGATCGATGCGTCTGTGCATCGACTATCGCGAGCTTAACAAGGTCACAATAAAGAATAGATATCCTTTGCCCAGGATCGACGATTTGTTCGATCAGTTACAAGGGGCCAGCTATTTCTCGAAGATTGATTTGAGGTCAGGCTACCATCAACTGAAGGTTAGAGATGAAGATGTGCATAAAACTGCATTTAGGACTCGTTATGGTCATTACGAGTTCCTAGTGATGCCTTTTGGGCTCACTAATGCACCGGCCGCGTTCATGGATCTCATGAATCGCGTTTGCAAGCCGCACTTAGATAAATTCGTCATCGTCTTCATTGATGACATCCTTATTTACTCAAAGAGCCAAGCTGATCACGAGAAGCATCTCCGTTGCATTCTGAAGCTACTTCACCAAGAGAAGCTCTATGCCAAATTCTCTAAGTGTGAGTTCTGGCTTCGAGAAGTCCAATTCCTTGGACATGTGGTCAGTGAGCGTGGTATCCAAGTGGATCCCGCTAAAGTTGAAGCTGTTATGAACTGGCAAGAGCCAAAGACGCCTACAGAGATTCGTAGCTTCCTGGGATTGGCAGGATATTACAGGCGTTTCATTGAAAATTTTTCTCGGATTGCTGCGCCCCTAACTTCTCTAACTAAGAAGAAGATTAAGTTTGACTGGGGGCCTAAGCAGCAAGAAGCATTCGATATTCTCAAGCAGAAGTTGAGCAATGCTCCTGTGTTGACATTGCCTGATGGAATCGAAGAATTTGTAGTTTATTGTGATGCATCACACACCGGGATGGGGTGTGTGCTCATGCAGAAAGGCAAGGTTATTGCCTACGCATCACGACAGTTAAAAGTGCATGAAAAGAATTACACCACTCACGACTTGGAATTGGGTGCCGTTGTATTCGCACTAAAACTGTGGAGGCATTACCTGTATGGAATCAAGTTTGTGATCTATTCTGATCACAAGAGCCTCCAGCACCTGTTCAATCAGAAGGAATTAAACATGAGGCAACGCCATTGGATGGAGACCTTGAATGATTATGATTGTGAAATCAAGTATCATCCCGGCAAAGCGAATGTAGTCTCTGACGCCTTGAGCAGAAAGGAGAGGGGTAAACCCATCCGAATTAATGCCAAGCGCATGGAGATAAGGAACAGTTTGATAGAAAGGGTCTTAGCTGCACAGAAGGAAGCTGTGTTGGAAGCTAACTATCCTAATGAAAAGTTAGGAGTAACTGAGGAGCAGTTAACTCTTAGCAAGGACGGAATTCTAAGATTGAATGGACGAATATGGGTTCCAATTTATGGAGGACTTCGTGATGTTATCCTCCAGGAAGCCCATATTTCCAAATACTCCGTTCATCCTGGAGCTGATAAGATGTACCAGGATCTAAAGGCAAATTATTGGTGGATAGGCTTGAAAAAGTCTGTAGCCGCCCATGTAGCAAAATGCTTGACATGTGCGCAAGTCAAAGCCGAGCATCAGAAACCGTCAGGTTTGCTACAACAGCCTGAACTTCCTACGTGGAAGTGGGAAATGGTAACGATGGATTTCATCACCAAGTTACCTAAGACAAGGAAAGGAAATGACACAATATGGGTTATAGTTGATAGACTGACTAAGTCAGCACATTTCTTACCCATCAAGGAGACTTATAGCTCCGATATGTTAGCCCAGTTATACGTTGATAAGATTGTAGCCTTACATGGCATACCTGTGTCTATTATCTCTGACCGAGATACTAGATACACGTCACATTTTTGGAAGAGTTTCCAACAATCTTTGGGCACACGTTTGAATTTTAGTATGGCTTATCATCCACAGACTGACGGTCAGAGTGAGCGTACTATTCAAACGTTGGAAGACATGCTACGCGCATGTGCAATCGATTTGGGTGGTAGTTGGGATAAGAACCTACCATTAATCGAATTCTCCTACAACAATAGCTACCACACCAGCATAAAAGCTGCGCCTTTTGAGGCCTTATATGGTAGAAAGTGTAGATCGCCCGTGTGTTGGGCGGAAGTTGGAGATGTCCAGTTATCAGGACCAGAGATAGTCTTCGAAACGACGGACAAGATTGTCCAGATTCGTGACCGTCTCAAAGCTGCCCGAGATAGGCAGAAGAGCTACGCAGATCCAAAGCGTAAAGCTTTGCACTTCGAAGTAGGTGACAAAGTGTTGCTAAAAGTATCACCCTGGAAGGGAGTGATGCGGTTTGGTAAGAAAGGCAAGCTAAGCCCGAGATACATAGGACCTTTCGAGGTTATCGAACGTGTCGGGTCAGTTGCCTATAAGTTAAACTTACCAGAAGAGCTCAGTGGAATTCACAATGTGTTCCACATCTGCAATCTGAAAAAGTGCTTCGCTGACGAATCACTGGTTATACCACACACAGATGTGCATAAAGACGAGAGCTTGAAATTTGTGGAAAAACCTTTGTCGATTGAAGATCGACAGGTAAAGAAGCTTCGAAGGAAGCATGTACCTATTGTAAAGGTCAAATGGGATGCCCGTAGAGGTCCCGAATACACGTGGGAGGTTGAATCCACGATGAAAGAAAAGTACCCTTATTTATTTCAGTAAATCTCGGGTCGATATTTATTTTAAGGGGGTGAGGATGTAACACCTCGAAAATTCACGTCCTATAATGGGTAGACACGTGTCATATGTTTAAACGTGTGAAAGAATATTATGAAAGGACTAAAGTTGACAAACATGGAAAGTATGTGGATATACATATTCTAAGTGTCAACAGTGAATAAATGTATTGTACATTTACCCTACATGATGTTTATAACGTCAAACGAATAAATCATGGATCATACGAAGCTAAAAGTGAGAGATTACAAACTACAGGGGCTAAATGTGTCAACATGTTTAAGTTATACCTCTGAGTGACCTTTTGACAAACCCGAAGCTTTGTAACTGTAAATTATGCTCACTAGAATGCACGATATAAATTCCATAAAGTTTCGTTATCGTATGAGAAAGTTATGATCAAATTCGTGTGCGAAGGGTTAAAGCGTCAACGTTGATAATTAGGCCTTTTCGGGTAACAATAAAGTTAACCGAGGACTAAACAAAGTGGGTAAATGTCTTAAAGCCCTTATAAATCAATTTAGAGGGCTCATTTTGCAAAACAAGACGCGAAAACGACCTTTAGAAGGACCAAGGACCAAAACTGCAATTAATGAAAATTTGTGTTGTCAGATCATACACGCTCGCGTAGCGCGAGCATGAGAGCTTTCGCCGTCGCGCTACGCGACGGCCCTATCTGATCAGCCAGCTCCGAATTCCTTGGGTTCTTGTCTGCCTTTGCGCTTGTGTTCGACTTTTAACCGATTTTCCACATCTCTTGACCCCTAAAGCACCCCCTAAACACTTAGGGACATGTGTTAATCAGTTGTGGTGGATTGTAGACTCATGTGTCAAAGAATTGTGGTGAAAATTTCACTATAAAAGGACCATGAACTTGCAACAAGTCTTCACACCTTCTCTCAAGCTTTCTGATCATTCCTGGAGCTCAAGCCTGCTTCCAAGTGATCACTAATCAAGCTTAGGACTTCAGTAAGTTACTAATCCTTTCTTTTATTGAGTTTAGCTTAGTTATTTAGCTAAAAGTCAAACTGTCGTAATTACGGTTTGACTTCGAGATTAATTAATAATGGCTCAGTCAAATCTCGAATTAAAAGTACCTATAAGTAGGTAATTATGTGGGTAATAAAACCTCAAAAGGGTTCCCCCTGATTCCCACTCTAACTAGGTCTAATGTCGGGTCAAACGTGTAAATAAAAAGTCAACAGAATGTTTAAAATGCAATTTATGCATGATTAGCAATGTAGAACACTTATAACCTGTTTGATCATTAATATAATGTGGTAATTAGTGTAAGGACATGTCTAAACATGTTCAACCCGACAATTTCCTGTTTAGACCCGGTTCGGAACCGAAAGTCGCATAGTTTGACTTATACTTTGACTTTCAGTTCTGACCCGTTATGATATGTTTTAGAAATGCCTTAGAGCTTTATTTGGACCAGGTTACATGCTAGTATAACCCTCTGTGATTATACACCTCGGATCATTAGTTATCCAATTAATATGCATGATTCCGTTAATTGCTCGTATGTTGACCATTATGCCCTTTTCACCTTAAAACGTGATTTTTGGAAATGTAAAAGAGTAGAAACCTTAATTACTGATATTTAAACTTGCATACAAAATTTGACATCAGTTTGAGGTGTAGGTTAAGAGTTATGCTCGTTAGCGTAAAATTAAAGCTTTATGCTAGTTAAACGGCGTAATTAGCGTATAGCCTAGTTAAACATACTTTTTGATATCAAACTTATTACCCACTGATGTAATATATTATTTTGGGATTTTTAAAGATTTTTAATTAATTTTAGGCTGAGCATAACTTATAGTCGTAGGCTTAATCCGGTAATTGTCGGTTTTGCCCTTACGGGCTATAAAATGAGTTTTACATATCTAAACGACTCCAAACCTTTTGCTACTGATCACATATGATAAATAAATTATTTTAAGCCTTTTGGAAATATAAAAATATCAGATTTATGTATCAAACCCGGAAATGGCTCCTAATCGCCTTTTTAAGCGTTTTTAACGCATAGTATGTACTAGTATTATTTTAAACATACAAGGGTTGATACCTACTGATATTTGAGGCAAATTATAATGTTTTAACAGTAAGCAAAGGTTGATAAACTCAGACTTCAGTTTTGAGCTTTTCGGCTTGTGTGAAATTACCAAAATACCCCTACGGGGCATAGTTTGATTATAATTGGTAAATTTCACATATATACTTATTCCTACTGTTATAACTTGGTAAAATGAGTATGTTAGCTGATTACATCAGACCTGTAACTCAGTTACACACTTAAACTCTTTTATAACCTTTTAAATGACCAAACTACCCCTACGGGGCATAGTTTGTGTTTAAATTCGTTTCGGGCATAATGAAAGACATATTACTGATGTCACAACATATATGAAGCATATTAACTTAGGAAACCTGTAAATAGCTCTCATGAATACCCGTCACGCTTTTTACGCGTTCGGTTCGGTTTATGTAACTAGTTTACATAAACTAGCCTAAACGGGTCAAACCTTAACGGTTTTATCCCAAAATCCAGAATGTGTATGAAATTCCCATATTAAACAAGTCTCTGAACTTGTCGGTTCTAAACCACATTCTATCCGGTCTTCGCTTAATCGTGCGTACGAACCGTGTCTTTGAAACTAGCCGGTCTAAGCTTAAGCTTAATTAAAGACCCGTTAGGATTCTAATAGGTTATTATAAACCTTCGTTCCAGATTAGGAGGACCAGTAAAAGCTACTTGCAATTTGCTTATTGTGATATATACTTTTCTCAGGTAAATACTTTTAACTTATTTTCCCTATACGGGCTTGGGTTACGGTATATAGCTTACCGCTTGATCGGGCATCAAATTCTCCACCGTTGAGTGGGTAGTTGAATAAATTTGATCGGCTCGTTTAAACAATCTTGTTACTTAAAGCCTTTGGGGGGTTAATGACCATGTCCCGGATATCCTTGGCATCATTTTACGAAATGGCCACGACTTAAGCGCGGGGTGTAGGCGTACACCCGTCAGTGCACAAAAGAATATTGTGGTGTGTCTATTGATCTTTAACCCGGACAAGATCCGGGCTACTGAACGCACAAGGAACATGTAATTCGTTCACAAGATTATAATATTAAATAATTCTCCCAAGTTAAATAAAATGTTTATGCCATGTGCATCCAATCCAATTTTCAATCATTTTCCAAAATGAGTCAGTTGATTGTATTTACCAGTGTAAACTGACGTATTTTCCCAAAAAGATTAAATGCAGGTACTAAACGTAATTGGCTGGATTGTCTCCTTAGCATCAATAAAGAGTCTCGCAAGCTTAAGATGCCTGGAGTTTGTTGAACCATTGTTTCCATTTTATGTTCGATCCTTCTGTGGATAAACTTCCGAATATTGTGACATTTGATATTACAAAATTAAATTCGGTTGTATTATATCTTTTAAATTGCTTCCGCTGTGCATATTAAATATTGTGTTGTTTGACTATTATGTTGCCAACCACGTCACGATACTCCCCCACCGGGCCCACCGGTGACACGTGGAAATCGGGGTGTGACAGGTTGGTATCAGAGCCAACATTGAGTGAATTAAACACTAGCCTTTTGTGTTTAATCTCAATGACACAATTGCACATTTCTAAACTTTCGAGTCTAGACAAATAACATAGGACAAATTCCACTTTGTTTGGTTTTGTGTTGTCCTTTATTTTTATATATATTTTGTTGTCATCTCATATTATAATGACAGGATTTGAAAATGCCGCCAAGATTTTTCAGGAGAAGGGGAAGAGGCAAGGGGCCAATCACCGCCCCCAACGACAACGAGGCAGGACCATCTCATATGCGAGCTCCGTCTACTACCGAGAGTGACGACCCTCGGCAAAACAGGAGAAACTTGTTTGAACCAGCCAGACGATCGGTATCCCACAGCTCTACACCTCCGGTCCAAAACCCTTATGGGCCACAACCGGAGTACGAGCCCAACAACCCTCAGCCCTCGTATATACCATTACAGCGATCCTTATCGCATAATTCTTTCGGGGACCCCACACCTGTTTTCAGGGGGCCGGTTTAATCCGGTAGGCTACATCCAAGAACCCGTGGGTTTTAACCCACTGGGGCCAGAGGATCATTTCTCTGGCGATCACGCGGATGACATGGACGAGGATACAGACCCCGTCGAACCAGCAAGTGGTACACCAAACCACCAGATTGAGATCTCCGACGGATCTTCTTTCCACGGATCACCCTATGGTGGTCCAGGACAGTTTCCAAGCCATGTTTAATCAGCACGAGTGGTACTATACACCTTCCACCATTCGTCGCCTCACGAGCAGCAGCCGCAGCAGCAACAGGATCCCTCTGTGGATTCAAGATTCGTGGCAGTCACGCCACCGCCTCCACCGCCGCCAGTGCAGCCGGCACCTCCGCAACCGCCGAGGCGAAGGAGAACCGGTGCGCGCATGTCGTCACGAGCAGGGGATTTCCATTTCAGTTCCCCACGTCAATCCAGTGGCAGCCACTATCTGCCACATCAGGAGGACCCACAAATGGGTGGACCTTCTAATCCAGCTGTGCCACAGCCACCGCCGATGGGTTTTGACAACCCAATTCCAGCGTATACGGGTTCCATGGCGTATAACCCGTTTGAGCCACTGGTCCACAACAACTATGGTTACGCGGAGGCCGGATCCTTACATGGTAGCGGCTAATTACAACGCTCTTCACCCGGAGGGACCATACAGAGCTCCATGGGGAGTAGGTTTCCCAACACATGGGTACCAGATACCTCCCAGACCTATTATGAGGACGCAATCGCAGCCGCCTCGGTTTTCTCCCCCAGAACGGGAGGAAATTCTTCAGAGGCTGGATCAGGTTGAGCGAGAAATCGCCGCGACCGCCAGGAGAGACAAAGCTTCTTCCAAGGATTGGCAAGCTTGATCAAGGGGAAGAACAAGAAGGATCATGAATCCTTCCAATTATTGTTAAGCCCCTGCGTGGGCCAGTCTTGTTGTATAAGCCCCTGCGTGGGTGTATTTGGTTGTTAAGCCCCTACGTGGGAATGTACGTTGTTGTTTGCTTTGAGCCCCTGCGTGGGCCTATTTTTCCAATAAACCCCTACGAGGGTATATTGTATGTGTGAGTCCCTGCGTGGACTATTATGTTTGTTATTTAAGTCCCTGCGTGGACTAGTTTGTTGCTTCACCCCTTCTTGGGTAAATGTTTGTTGAAAAGACCCGTTTAGGGCAGCGTGTAATATGTATAATTAATGGAATGTTTGTTTATAAATTTCATGTTTGCCTTACGTGCATAAATAATTTATATATGAAATAAATAAATTAAAATCATTCCTTTTGAAAAATCTGCCTATTTAAATTATTAATTAAGAATCTTAAGTGTGAAACCTAGCCTTCGGGTCAATTATAAGACCGGGCCAAGATGGTAAGACCTGTTTAAAAGATTCAAATCCCTGTTAACATCTGTGAACATGTTAACACTCCTGGCAGATGTGATTCATTTAAAAAATCGCACACGTTATTATATAAAGATCTTTTTAAAGATTCCAAACCCAACTTAATGATCTCTGAATCATGGGTTAAATCATCAATTAAGATGATCACATTTTTACCATACCTGGTAATACGTGCCTACGGGCCATGCTCATTTCCAAATGAGCCAAAAGACAGTGGTAGCTATGACTCCCTGTCTGGTAAAGGTAATGAACTATGTTCAAACCTTAAAGCCTTGATTCTCTGAAATCATAGCTTATAATTTAAATTGTCTATGTGACTAAGCCTTATGTGCTAATATATATATCGTTATTGTTTATAATTAGGAGAAAAATTTAATTGAAATCCTAATTTAATACGATTAATAAATTAACCAAATATGGTCTCTGCTTACCATGGTTAATGAGTTACCCTAAGGGGTAATTCCATAATAAACTCCCAAATAAAATATTGTCCTTGTTTTCTGCAACAGTTCAATTAAAATGGCTGACTCAGACGAGATAAATAGCCATCCAGTGGAGCAAAATGATAACGCCCAGATTACTTTAACGGGTGCTGAATTAAAAGCGATCATAGACGGCGCTGTTACACAAGCTTTGGAGCGGCAATATGAAGATTATAGTGGGACTCGAAGTAGGACCCAATCTGCACCGCACTCAAAGCTCAAAACTCATTCTGAGGCGCATAGCAAGCCTCCTCCCAAAAAGGATATTCCCAAGAAAGATGGTGACGATCGTCAGTCCACCAATCATCAAAGTGTG